>CATORF010000169.1:27500-39164 GCA_951804975.1 Anthophora plumipes | reverse complement strand
CCCGTCGAGTCATCGGAGGAACTTCGGCGGATCGCTAGCTGGCATCGTTTATGGTTAGAACTAGGGCGGTATCTGATCGCCTTCGAACCTCTAACTTTCGTTCTTGATTAATGAAAACATTTTTGGCAAATGCTTTCGCTTCTGTCCGTCTTGCGACGATCCAAGAATTTCACCTCTAACGTCGCAATACGAATGCCCCCATCTGTCCCTATTAATCATTACCTCGGAGTTCCGAAAACCAACAAAATAGAACCGAGGTCCTATTTCATTATTCCATGCACAGAATATTCAGGCGAAAGTAGCCTGCTTTAAGCACTCTAATTTGTTCAAAGTAAACGTACCGGCCCACCTCGACACTCAGTCAAGAGCACCGCGATAGGATACTGGTTGGACCGCCCCGTGAAGAGCTAAATCCACCGGTAGGACGTACCACATAATGCCAGTTAAACACCGCGAGCGGTGAACTGACACTGTGACACACAGATTCAACTACGAGCTTTTTAACCGCAACAACTTTAATATACGCTATTGGAGCTGGAATTACCGCGGCTGCTGGCACCAGACTTGCCCTCCAATTGGTCCTCGTTAAAGGATTTAAAATGTTCTCATTCCGATTACGGGGCCTCGGATGAGTCCCGTATCGTTATTTTTCGTCACTACCTCCCCGTGCCGGGAGTGGGTAATTTGCGCGCCTGCTGCCTTCCTTGGATGTGGTAGCCGTTTCTCAGGCTCCCTCTCCGGAATCGAACCCTGATTCCCCGTTACCCGTTACAACCATGGTAGGCGCAGAACCTACCATCGACAGTTGATAAGGCAGACATTTGAAAGATGCGTCGCCGGTACTGGAAGACCATGCGATCAGCACAAAGTTATTCAGAGTCACCAAAGCAAACGATGGACGAGCAGCGAACCACCCGCCACCGATTGGTTTTGATCTAATAAAAGCATTCCTTCCATCTCTGGAAGGAATTCTGGTTTGCATGTATTAGCTCTAGAATTACCACAGTTGTCCAAGTAAGTTTTGGTACAATCCAATGAACCATAACTGATTTAATGAGCCATTCGCGGTTTCACCTTAGTTCGGTATGTACTGAGACATGCATGGCTTAATCTTTGAGACAAGCATATGACTACTGGCAGGATCAACCAGGGAGTGAGATTGTCGTCACTCGAGAATTATATACAAAACAGCTTCCGTTCCAATTTTATGTGGACTTTGATATATATTTCATTTTTCGTCGTCGGGTCTCTCGGAGATCCGATCGACGATGCTCTCCCAATTTATATGTTCTGGCCTTTTACTCTGCGAGTAAGACCCTTTTCTCTTAGCGATCCCAACATTCGCTCTCAAAGTCCACTTCATATTTCTGACACCTCTTGATTTTCAATTCCCAAGTAACACTTTTCGTCTTTCTTAGAGTGTAAAATTAGCTATGTTATACGGTACACTCTTTCAATACTTTAAAATTATTCAAACCTTCCTCTCTTCGCTCAAGGCTACTCCACACGCATCGCGTGTTTACGCACCCTCGTACGTCTAAAGTGTTTGAAAAATATTCAACATTCCCCTTTATGTAAAAGAGTAGAATAAATTCTATCTCTGATACGGAGTGTTTACAATTCCTTTCGCTCGGAACAAGCCCCTTAATAATTAAAGGAGAGAGTAGATGCTCAGTCGTACAAGCACGCCGATAAAACGAACGTACAGGTCACCAACACCCCGGCAGGGTGCTCGCCACATATAGGCCATTCGGTCAAAGACACCGACCCGTGGCAATGCTGTGAAGAGAATTATCCAGGACGACGCAAGGAGATAGAACAGTCGAAAGAACTACAAGAGTCCTACCGAGGAGCGGTGACTGCTTCTCAACCGAGGTCATAGAATAGCCACACGCCCGCTCCGCTCCACGCCAAGCGCGTCGGATCGTCGTCTCTCTTATAGATACGAAACGAGCGGCCGGGCGGTCGGCGACGCCTGGGCTACGCCACGCGCACTTACCGTGCGAACTCGCTAAACGAGCGCGCCAACCGGAAGGCGCGTTGGAACTTAAACGATCAAAACACGCACCTCAAGAAAAAGGACGCAAAAAAAATTATACCAGGCCCTTCAGCAAGATTATAGCAAGCATACGAAAAAAAAAATTTTCAAAAATGTTAAAATTTTTTTTCGGCGCAGGTAAAAAATTTTTAAAAAAGGATGTATTTAAAAACAAACTGCAGACTAATGTGTAGAATGAACATACGCACCTACACGTATAAAACAAATTGTAAGTCCACCTGACGGTTTTCGAGAAAAACTCAAGAAACCGACCGCTTTCGGAGTTTCTCCGAGCGGCCGAGGCGAATTTTTCTAAGTCCCTGCGCGCCGTAGCCTGGCCGTACGTGCGACGCGTGTAACTTCGCCCGTTCGGATCGTTGTTGCGCCCGATCTACGGGTCGGATCGAGGAGACAGCTATATGGTTCGCTTCGCATTGCTACTGGCTACGTGATGAGCGTGAAACATTTTGCAAAATCGAAAATTTTTCGTTCGGTCCAGGTGGAAAATTTTCAAAAAAATTTTCGGACGGACGGGAACGTTAGATCATTGTGTGGGACGCCGAGACGGACACGTACGTGCAAAAAAAGTGTATGGTCGACCTGACGGTTTTCGAGAAAAACTCAAGAAACCGACCGCTTTCGGAGTTTCTCCGAGCGGCCGAGGCGAATTTTTCTAAGTCCCTGCGCGCCGTAGCCTGGCCGTACGTGCGACGCGTGTAACTTCGCCCGTTCGGATCGTTGTTGCGCCCGATCTACGGGTCGGATCGAGGAGACAGCTATATGGTTCGCTTCGCATTGCTACTGGCTACGTGATGAGCGTGAAACATTTTGCAAAATCGAAAATTTTTCGTTCGGTCCAGGTGGAAAATTTTCAAAAAAATTTTCGGACGGACGGGAACGTTAGATCATTGTGTGGGACGCCGAGACGGACACGTACGTGCAAAAAAAGTGTATGGTCGACCTGACGGTTTTCGAGAAAAACTCAAGAAACCGACCGCTTTCGGAGTTTCTCCGAGCGGCCGAGGCGAATTTTTCTAAGTCCCTGCGCGCCGTAGCCTGGCCGTACGTGCGACGCGTGTAACTTCGCCCGTTCGGATCGTTGTTGCGCCCGATCTACGGGTCGGATCGAGGAGACAGCTATATGGTTCGCTTCGCATTGCTACTGGCTACGTGATGAGCGTGAAACATTTTGCAAAATCGAAAATTTTTCGTTCGGTCCAGGTGGAAAATTTTCAAAAAAATTTTCGGACGGACGGGAACGTTAGATCATTGTGTGGGACGCCGAGACGGACACGTACGTGCAAAAAAAGTGTATGGTCGACCTGACGGTTTTCGAGAAAAACTCAAGAAACCGACCGCTTTCGGAGTTTCTCCGAGCGGCCGAGGCGAATTTTTCTAAGTCCCTGCGCGCCGTAGCCTGGCCGTACGTGCGACGCGTGTAACTTCGCCCGTTCGGATCGTTGTTGCGCCCGATCTACGGGTCGGATCGAGGAGACAGCTATATGGTTCGCTTCGCATTGCTACTGGCTACGTGATGAGCGTGAAACATTTTGCAAAATCGAAAATTTTTCGTTCGGTCCAGGTGGAAAATTTTCAAAAAAATTTTCGGACGGACGGGAACGTTAGATCATTGTGTGGGACGCCGAGACGGACACGTACGTGCAAAAAAAGTGTATGGTCGACCTGACGGTTTTCGAGAAAAACTCAAGAAACCGACCGCTTTCGGAGTTTCTCCGAGCGGCCGAGGCGAATTTTTCTAAGTCCCTGCGCGCCGTAGCCTGGCCGTACGTGCGACGCGTGTAACTTCGCCCGTTCGGATCGTTGTTGCGCCCGATCTACGGGTCGGATCGAGGAGACAGCTATATGGTTCGCTTCGCATTGCTACTGGCTACGTGATGAGCGTGAAACATTTTGCAAAATCGAAAATTTTTCGTTCGGTCCAGGTGGAAAATTTTCAAAAAAATTTTCGGACGGACGGGAACGTTAGATCATTGTGTGGGACGCCGAGACGGACACGTACGTGCAAAAAAAGTGTATGGTCGACCTGACGGTTTTCGAGAAAAACTCAAGAAACCGACCGCTTTCGGAGTTTCTCCGAGCGGCCGAGGCGAATTTTTCTAAGTCCCTGCGCGCCGTAGCCTGGCCGTACGTGCGACGCGTGTAACTTCGCCCGTTCGGATCGTTGTTGCGCCCGATCTACGGGTCGGATCGAGGAGACAGCTATATGGTTCGCTTCGCATTGCTACTGGCTACGTGATGAGCGTGAAACATTTTGCAAAATCGAAAATTTTTCGTTCGGTCCAGGTGGAAAATTTTCAAAAAAATTTTCGGACGGACGGGAACGTTAGATCATTGTGTGGGACGCCGAGACGGACACGTACGTGCAAAAAAAGTGTATGGTCGACCTGACGGTTTTCGAGAAAAACTCAAGAAACCGACCGCTTTCGGAGTTTCTCCGAGCGGCCGAGGCGAATTTTTCTAAGTCCCTGCGCGCCGTAGCCTGGCCGTACGTGCGACGCGTGTAACTTCGCCCGTTCGGATCGTTGTTGCGCCCGATCTACGGGTCGGATCGAGGAGACAGCTATATGGTTCGCTTCGCATTGCTACTGGCTACGTGATGAGCGTGAAACATTTTGCAAAATCGAAAATTTTTCGTTCGGTCCAGGTGGAAAATTTTCAAAAAAATTTTCGGACGGACGGGAACGTTAGATCATTGTGTGGGACGCCGAGACGGACACGTACGTGCAAAAAAAGTGTATGGTCGACCTGACGGTTTTCGAGAAAAACTCAAGAAACCGACCGCTTTCGGAGTTTCTCCGAGCGGCCGAGGCGAATTTTTCTAAGTCCCTGCGCGCCGTAGCCTGGCCGTACGTGCGACGCGTGTAACTTCGCCCGTTCGGATCGTTGTTGCGCCCGATCTACGGGTCGGATCGAGGAGACAGCTATATGGTTCGCTTCGCATTGCTACTGGCTACGTGATGAGCGTGAAACATTTTGCAAAATCGAAAATTTTTCGTTCGGTCCAGGTGGAAAATTTTCAAAAAAATTTTCGGACGGACGGGAACGTTAGATCATTGTGTGGGACGCCGAGACGGACACGTACGTGCAAAAAAAGTGTATGGTCGACCTGACGGTTTTCGAGAAAAACTCAAGAAACCGACCGCTTTCGGAGTTTCTCCGAGCGGCCGAGGCGAATTTTTCTAAGTCCCTGCGCGCCGTAGCCTGGCCGTACGTGCGACGCGTGTAACTTCGCCCGTTCGGATCGTTGTTGCGCCCGATCTACGGGTCGGATCGAGGAGACAGCTATATGGTTCGCTTCGCATTGCTACTGGCTACGTGATGAGCGTGAAACATTTTGCAAAATCGAAAATTTTTCGTTCGGTCCAGGTGGAAAATTTTCAAAAAAATTTTCGGACGGACGGGAACGTTAGATCATTGTGTGGGACGCCGAGACGGACACGTACGTGCAAAAAAAGTGTATGGTCGACCTGACGGTTTTCGAGAAAAACTCAAGAAACCGACCGCTTTCGGAGTTTCTCCGAGCGGCCGAGGCGAATTTTTCTAAGTCCCTGCGCGCCGTAGCCTGGCCGTACGTGCGACGCGTGTAACTTCGCCCGTTCGGATCGTTGTTGCGCCCGATCTACGGGTCGGATCGAGGAGACAGCTGTATGGTTCGCTTCGCATTGCTACTGGCTACGTGATGAGCGTGAAACATTTTGCAAAATCGAAAATTTTTCGTTCGGTCCAGGTGGAAAATTTTCAAAAAAATTTTCGGACGGACGGGAACGTTAGATCATTGTGTGGGACGCCGAGACGGACACGTACGTGCAAAAAAAGTGTATGGTCGACCTGACGGTTTTCGAGAAAAACTCAAGAAACCGACCGCTTTCGGAGTTTCTCCGAGCGGCCGAGGCGAATTTTTCTAAGTCCCTGCGCGCCGTAGCCTGGCCGTACGTGCGACGCGTGTAACTTCGCCCGTTCGGATCGTTGTTGCGCCCGATCTACGGGTCGGATCGAGGAGACAGCTATATGGTTCGCTTCGCATTGCTACTGGCTACGTGATGAGCGTGAAACATTTTGCAAAATCGAAAATTTTTCGTTCGGTCCAGGTGGAAAATTTTCAAAAAAATTTTCGGACGGACGGGAACGTTAGATCATTGTGTGGGACGCCGAGACGGACACGTACGTGCAAAAAAAGTGTATGGTCGACCTGACGGTTTTCGAGAAAAACTCAAGAAACCGACCGCTTTCGGAGTTTCTCCGAGCGGCCGAGGCGAATTTTTCTAAGTCCCTGCGCGCCGTAGCCTGGCCGTACGTGCGACGCGTGTAACTTCGCCCGTTCGGATCGTTGTTGCGCCCGATCTACGGGTCGGATCGAGGAGACAGCTATATGGTTCGCTTCGCATTGCTACTGGCTACGTGATGAGCGTGAAACATTTTGCAAAATCGAAAATTTTTCGTTCGGTCCAGGTGGAAAATTTTCAAAAAAATTTTCGGACGGACGGGAACGTTAGATCATTGTGTGGGACGCCGAGACGGACACGTACGTGCAAAAAAAGTGTATGGTCGACCTGACGGTTTTCGAGAAAAACTCAAGAAACCGACCGCTTTCGGAGTTTCTCCGAGCGGCCGAGGCGAATTTTTCTAAGTCCCTGCGCGCCGTAGCCTGGCCGTACGTGCGACGCGTGTAACTTCGCCCGTTCGGATCGTTGTTGCGCCCGATCTACGGGTCGGATCGAGGAGACAGCTATATGGTTCGCTTCGCATTGCTACTGGCTACGTGATGAGCGTGAAACATTTTGCAAAATCGAAAATTTTTCGTTCGGTCCAGGTGGAAAATTTTCAAAAAAATTTTCGGACGGACGGGAACGTTAGATCATTGTGTGGGACGCCGAGACGGACACGTACGTGCAAAAAAAGTGTATGGTCGACCTGACGGTTTTCGAGAAAAACTCAAGAAACCGACCGCTTTCGGAGTTTCTCCGAGCGGCCGAGGCGAATTTTTCTAAGTCCCTGCGCGCCGTAGCCTGGCCGTACGTGCGACGCGTGTAACTTCGCCCGTTCGGATCGTTGTTGCGCCCGATCTACGGGTCGGATCGAGGAGACAGCTGTATGGTTCGCTTCGCATTGCTACTGGCTACGTGATGAGCGTGAAACATTTTGCAAAATCGAAAATTTTTCGTTCGGTCCAGGTGGAAAATTTTCAAAAAAATTTTCGGACGGACGGGAACGTTAGATCATTGTGTGGGACGCCGAGACGGACACGTACGTGCAAAAAAAGTGTATGGTCGACCTGACGGTTTTCGAGAAAAACTCAAGAAACCGACCGCTTTCGGAGTTTCTCCGAGCGGCCGAGGCGAATTTTTCTAAGTCCCTGCGCGCCGTAGCCTGGCCGTACGTGCGACGCGTGTAACTTCGCCCGTTCGGATCGTTGTTGCGCCCGATCTACGGGTCGGATCGAGGAGACAGCTATATGGTTCGCTTCGCATTGCTACTGGCTACGTGATGAGCGTGAAACATTTTGCAAAATCGAAAATTTTTCGTTCGGTCCAGGTGGAAAATTTTCAAAAAAATTTTCGGACGGACGGGAACGTTAGATCATTGTGTGGGACGCCGAGACGGACACGTACGTGCAAAAAAAGTGTATGGTCGACCTGACGGTTTTCGAGAAAAACTCAAGAAACCGACCGCTTTCGGAGTTTCTCCGAGCGGCCGAGGCGAATTTTTCTAAGTCCCTGCGCGCCGTAGCCTGGCCGTACGTGCGACGCGTGTAACTTCGCCCGTTCGGATCGTTGTTGCGCCCGATCTACGGGTCGGATCGAGGAGACAGCTGTATGGTTCGCTTCGCATTGCTACTGGCTACGTGATGAGCGTGAAACATTTTGCAAAATCGAAAATTTTTCGTTCGGTCCAGGTGGAAAATTTTCAAAAAAATTTTCGGACGGACGGGAACGTTAGATCATTGTGTGGGACGCCGAGACGGACACGTACGTGCAAAAAAAGTGTATGGTCGACCTGACGGTTTTCGAGAAAAACTCAAGAAACCGACCGCTTTCGGAGTTTCTCCGAGCGGCCGAGGCGAATTTTTCTAAGTCCCTGCGCGCCGTAGCCTGGCCGTACGTGCGACGCGTGTAACTTCGCCCGTTCGGATCGTTGTTGCGCCCGATCTACGGGTCGGATCGAGGAGACAGCTATATGGTTCGCTTCGCATTGCTACTGGCTACGTGATGAGCGTGAAACATTTTGCAAAATCGAAAATTTTTCGTTCGGTCCAGGTGGAAAATTTTCAAAAAAATTTTCGGACGGACGGGAACGTTAGATCATTGTGTGGGACGCCGAGACGGACACGTACGTGCAAAAAAAGTGTATGGTCGACCTGACGGTTTTCGAGAAAAACTCAAGAAACCGACCGCTTTCGGAGTTTCTCCGAGCGGCCGAGGCGAATTTTTCTAAGTCCCTGCGCGCCGTAGCCTGGCCGTACGTGCGACGCGTGTAACTTCGCCCGTTCGGATCGTTGTTGCGCCCGATCTACGGGTCGGATCGAGGAGACAGCTATATGGTTCGCTTCGCATTGCTACTGGCTACGTGATGAGCGTGAAACATTTTGCAAAATCGAAAATTTTTCGTTCGGTCCAGGTGGAAAATTTTCAAAAAAATTTTCGGACGGACGGGAACGTTAGATCATTGTGTGGGACGCCGAGACGGACACGTACGTGCAAAAAAAGTGTATGGTCGACCTGACGGTTTTCGAGAAAAACTCAAGAAACCGACCGCTTTCGGAGTTTCTCCGAGCGGCCGAGGCGAATTTTTCTAAGTCCCTGCGCGCCGTAGCCTGGCCGTACGTGCGACGCGTGTAACTTCGCCCGTTCGGATCGTTGTTGCGCCCGATCTACGGGTCGGATCGAGGAGACAGCTGTATGGTTCGCTTCGCATTGCTACTGGCTACGTGATGAGCGTGAAACATTTTGCAAAATCGAAAATTTTTCGTTCGGTCCAGGTGGAAAATTTTCAAAAAAATTTTCGGACGGACGGGAACGTTAGATCATTGTGTGGGACGCCGAGACGGACACGTACGTGCAAAAAAAGTGTATGGTCGACCTGACGGTTTTCGAGAAAAACTCAAGAAACCGACCGCTTTCGGAGTTTCTCCGAGCGGCCGAGGCGAATTTTTCTAAGTCCCTGCGCGCCGTAGCCTGGCCGTACGTGCGACGCGTGTAACTTCGCCCGTTCGGATCGTTGTTGCGCCCGATCTACGGGTCGGATCGAGGAGACAGCTATATGGTTCGCTTCGCATTGCTACTGGCTACGTGATGAGCGTGAAACATTTTGCAAAATCGAAAATTTTTCGTTCGGTCCAGGTGGAAAATTTTCAAAAAAATTTTCGGACGGACGGGAACGTTAGATCATTGTGTGGGACGCCGAGACGGACACGTACGTGCAAAAAAAGTGTATGGTCGACCTGACGGTTTTCGAGAAAAACTCAAGAAACCGACCGCTTTCGGAGTTTCTCCGAGCGGCCGAGGCGAATTTTTCTAAGTCCCTGCGCGCCGTAGCCTGGCCGTACGTGCGACGCGTGTAACTTCGCCCGTTCGGATCGTTGTTGCGCCCGATCTACGGGTCGGATCGAGGAGACAGCTGTATGGTTCGCTTCGCATTGCTACTGGCTACGTGATGAGCGTGAAACATTTTGCAAAATCGAAAATTTTTCGTTCGGTCCAGGTGGAAAATTTTCAAAAAAATTTTCGGACGGACGGGAACGTTAGATCATTGTGTGGGACGCCGAGACGGACACGTACGTGCAAAAAAAGTGTATGGTCGACCTGACGGTTTTCGAGAAAAACTCAAGAAACCGACCGCTTTCGGAGTTTCTCCGAGCGGCCGAGGCGAATTTTTCTAAGTCCCTGCGCGCCGTAGCCTGGCCGTACGTGCGACGCGTGTAACTTCGCCCGTTCGGATCGTTGTTGCGCCCGATCTACGGGTCGGATCGAGGAGACAGCTATATGGTTCGCTTCGCATTGCTACTGGCTACGTGATGAGCGTGAAACATTTTGCAAAATCGAAAATTTTTCGTTCGGTCCAGGTGGAAAATTTTCAAAAAAATTTTCGGACGGACGGGAACGTTAGATCATTGTGTGGGACGCCGAGACGGACACGTACGTGCAAAAAAAGTGTATGGTCGACCTGACGGTTTTCGAGAAAAACTCAAGAAACCGACCGCTTTCGGAGTTTCTCCGAGCGGCCGAGGCGAATTTTTCTAAGTCCCTGCGCGCCGTAGCCTGGCCGTACGTGCGACGCGTGTAACTTCGCCCGTTCGGATCGTTGTTGCGCCCGATCTACGGGTCGGATCGAGGAGACAGCTGTATGGTTCGCTTCGCATTGCTACTGGCTACGTGATGAGCGTGAAACATTTTGCAAAATCGAAAATTTTTCGTTCGGTCCAGGTGGAAAATTTTCAAAAAAATTTTCGGACGGACGGGAACGTTAGATCATTGTGTGGGACGCCGAGACGGACACGTACGTGCAAAAAAAGTGTATGGTCGACCTGACGGTTTTCGAGAAAAACTCAAGAAACCGACCGCTTTCGGAGTTTCTCCGAGCGGCCGAGGCGAATTTTTCTAAGTCCCTGCGCGCCGTAGCCTGGCCGTACGTGCGACGCGTGTAACTTCGCCCGTTCGGATCGTTGTTGCGCCCGATCTACGGGTCGGATCGAGGAGACAGCTATATGGTTCGCTTCGCATTGCTACTGGCTACGTGATGAGCGTGAAACATTTTGCAAAATCGAAAATTTTTCGTTCGGTCCAGGTGGAAAATTTTCAAAAAAATTTTCGGACGGACGGGAACGTTAGATCATTGTGTGGGACGCCGAGACGGACACGTACGTGCAAAAAAAGTGTATGGTCGACCTGACGGTTTTCGAGAAAAACTCAAGAAACCGACCGCTTTCGGAGTTTCTCCGAGCGGCCGAGGCGAATTTTTCTAAGTCCCTGCGCGCCGTAGCCTGGCCGTACGTGCGACGCGTGTAACTTCGCCCGTTCGGATCGTTGTTGCGCCCGATCTACGGGTCGGATCGAGGAGACAGCTGTATGGTTCGCTTCGCATTGCTACTGGCTACGTGATGAGCGTGAAACATTTTGCAAAATCGAAAATTTTTCGTTCGGTCCAGGTGGAAAATTTTCAAAAAAATTTTCGGACGGACGGGAACGTTAGATCATTGTGTGGGACGCCGAGACGGACACGTACGTGCAAAAAAAGTGTATGGTCGACCTGACGGTTTTCGAGAAAAACTCAAGAAACCGACCGCTTTCGGAGTTTCTCCGAGCGGCCGAGGCGAATTTTTCTAAGTCCCTGCGCGCCGTAGCCTGGCCGTACGTGCGACGCGTGTAACTTCGCCCGTTCGGATCGTTGTTGCGCCCGATCTACGGGTCGGATCGAGGAGACAGCTATATGGTTCGCTTCGCATTGCTACTGGCTACGTGATGAGCGTGAAACATTTTGCAAAATCGAAAATTTTTCGTTCGGTCCAGGTGGAAAATTTTCAAAAAAATTTTCGGACGGACGGGAACGTTAGATCATTGTGTGGGACGCCGAGACGGACACGTACGTGCAAAAAAAGTGTATGGTCGACC
>CATORF010000169.1:17500-22500 GCA_951804975.1 Anthophora plumipes | reverse complement strand
GGGACCCCTCAGGGAGGCGAACTTAGCCGCACAAAGTGCGTTGTCAGGGAAGCCGCGCGAAGGCGTCGCCCCAGGCCCTAACGGGCCTGCCCCGCGCCCTAGCCACACAATAGTATGACTAGAACTCGCACCGCTTGGTGTAAAATGCCAAACGGGCTAAATTCAATCTAATTCAGCTGGCAGCTGCTTCGTCAAACTATAAAATAGTTTAAAATTTTCTTGGTCTTGCGACCGCGTCTTAGCATGCTTGTCAGTTTAAGTAAAATGTCATGCACCAGCCTTTAGGCTTGGTCTTGACTTAAAATTTGGTCAATTAGTAAAATGGTTGCATGCACTCAATGTTTAAAATCCATAAGGTTTAAAATATAAAATAAATAAATAAATAAATAAATAATTTTAGCAATCACCTCACGTGATCGTAGTCTATGAATATATTTGCCATTTCAATTGACGATCGGAGGGCGATCAAAGAGGCCGTCAACATGTCTTTGTTTCTGAGCCCCAGGCGCTTCAAGTTATTTATAGTAAGTTTTGGCATTGCTCCTCTGCATCCAACCACGATAGGTAGTATCTCTGCCTCTGTTCCCATTGTCATGATCTTGATAACTTCAGCGGTGTCTTTATACTTATAAATCTTTTGCTTATAAGCCTTTTGTAAATTATCTTTGTCTTCATACCTCACGGTAACGTCAACGACGTAAACCCTATCTTGGTCTTTAATGACCAAATCAGGTTTCTTTAACTCGCCGAGGACGTTTACCGTTGGTTCCTCAAACACCGCACAATGTCGAGGCATATTTCGAACTATGAGATTACAGATTTCGTTATGTCGTTTGATTCTAAGTGGTTTAGTTTGGATGCAATTGCCTAGTATGTGCCCTAGGGTCTCAGCCTGGACGCCACATCTTCGACAATTTACATCATTGTTCTTTCTAGCCCTATTTAGGGCTACTTTTGTCCCAAATGTGTTCGTTCTTAATTTAAGGGCATCCAGGTATCTGGACGGCCTCAATAGCTCAGGTCGGTATAGCCATGCGTTTCCAATTTTGTCTTTGAAAAATTCTCTAACCCCCTGGCCTTGGGAGACGAGATTTTGCCACTTTTCAGTATCTTTTCTTTTCAGGGATTTACGTATAGTCTCGATTTGTTCGGTATCGCTCGGCCATTGAAGGCCTACCGAGCGCGCATATCTTTTGACCAATCCTTCCTGCCTAAGATAAGCGCTTTTGACGACAAAATCGTCCGATTCTTTCATTTTTATAGCGTTCTTTAATTTTGCTATTCTCACTATGTTTGCTACTCTTTGGACACCCAGACCGCCGTGACTTTTTTCTGTATAAATCAACCCATCCGTCGTGGATGGGTGTAAGTGAAGTATGTCTTTTATACAACATTTTACTTCTTGGTCTATGCGGTCTAGGAGACCCAAAGAGGGTGGGTTAGCCACAAGTTGATGCGTATATCTTGGCAGGAGGTAAGTCCTGATCAAGTTTACTTTTTGGTGTGGTTTCAATTTCATTTGCTTGATCGTTTTCATTGCTTCTTTTAGTGCCGTTTCTGAGAATTTACGCAATCCCTGCCATGGATTCAAAGTAGCACCTAAGTACTCGATTGCTTTGTCTGGTTCAGCGTAAGGTATACTTTGTCTACCCAGTCTTATATTTGGGTTTTGTAGGTGCCACGTTTTATTCTTACACACCACCTGGAAACTTAAACATTTTTCGATACTTAAGTTCATTCCCAACTTTCCAAGGTAGGTGTAAATATATTTAACTTGCTTTTGCGCCTCTTCTTTGGTTCTCGCTAGGAGTACCAAGTCATCCGCAAAAGCCATGATTGATACTCTCTCGTCTCCCACTTTAACGCCCTCCGATACTTCGTCAATTTTCCCTATTATAGGGTCAATAATTAAATTAAATAAAAGCGGAGACAGCGGGTCCCCCTGCTTTACGCCTCTACGCAGAGCCACCTCAACTGTCTCTTTACTTTTACAGCTAATTTTGGTTTTGCAACCCTTATACATTTCGGTAATGTAGTTACCCACTATTACCGGTATCCCTTTGACCTGTAGCGCGTCGCATAGAGCTTGATGGGGGACCGTATCAAAAGCCTTTGAGATATCTATAATTACAATAATTCCACCTTCTTTCTCTTTCATCGTAGCGAGCGCACTGTTGAGGATAGCAATATTGTACTTGCAGCCATCCTCTTTCGTGAAACCTTTCTGGCGTATACTTTGCGAAGTTTTACTTCGGATCCTTTTATCAATCATCGCCGAGTACAATCTACCCAGGAGAGACCCGATGGTAATTGGCCTCCAATTTGCAACGTCTTCCACGCTTTTCCCTGATTTGGGGATTAGCGTGGTTCGGTTGACCTTCCATTGCTCTGGGTATACTTGGCTCATCATAAGAAGGTTACACAATTTAGCTAGAGTGAACAGCGCGCCTCGCTTACGAAGGTGGGCTTTTTCGATTTGGTCTGCACCAGCGGCAGTTTTGGCTTTGATTCGCTTAAACTTATTGATCAGCTCCCCCACGTCTATGGGCGTCCACAGGTCTTCCATTTTGATTTCGGTTACGCTATTTACTGTTTCTTTAATTACATTTGTCTTGGGGCCTGCCTTACCCCAGAGATCGTTATATAGCGGCTCTACGTCGCTTTTGCAGGGGGGTTCCACTGCCTCTTTGTCACGGATACTTTTACCACTTATTGCCAGGTCCAGAAGCTTTCTTGGGCACTTTTTGTATAGTTCTTGGTACCTGGCGTATTCGTATCCTTTCTTTCTTGTTCTTTTGCTTTGCCTCTTTCCTCCTTGGTTTCTTTTTGCTCCTCTTTTTGCTTTATTGCTTTCATTTTGGTTTTCATTTTGTTCATTTTGGAGCAACATTTGAGTGAACAAGTGTAAAATTCTATGCACTTCTTCTTTTTGTATGTCCTCTTTAATAGCCAGCTCTTGTATCAACTTTTCAATTTCTCGAAATACATTTTCGTTTTCGAGCTGGCTATTCAAAATCGATTCCCGGAGGGGTACCTTCCACGTATCGCTTTGGTCCCTCCGGGGAATTTCTTCAATATCGTCGTCCGCCGAATGGTACTCCTCGCTGGAGGACTCAGCGGGAGAATCCACCTCGGCGGGCGCTTCTCGCTCCTGGACGGGCAAGAGCCTCCTTTTATCGCTAATTTGTTTCAATGTTTTTCCGGGCAGGAACTCCCGTATTGCAACATTTGGCTGCTTGAGGTGCTTAAACCTTTCGTTTAATTGTATCAGGAGGCCCACCTCCTCCTGCGACCAGGCCGAGGCTCTATTGCCTGGTCTGTTCCTGCTTTGCGATTCCTGGGACTCAATACGCCTAATATTCCTTAGCTCCGGGTGTTTGTGCCTTTCGTGCATTGATACACCCCTTCTAGTTTCAAAGCATTCCTCGCAAATATCACATTTGATCATTGTAGCACTCGGAGGCGTTCCTCTTCCTTTGCATTTTGGGAGGTGACATCTGCAGCCATGTAGCTTAGGAAAACCTTTTTGGCATGCAGAGCACCTCCAAATTATTGTCAAGTCCGAGTGCTGTTCATTTGCGTGCTTTGAGAATGCCGCCTCCTGAAGGAATTGGCGATTGAGCCCCCTTGCCACGCATCCTTTACATTCAATTTGCCCGCCCAGGGGCAAGTCCACAATTTGTGCCAACTCATGTACCGGTATCATGCCAGGGTCGTCATCAGCGGTCCTCCGATCCACAGCGGACAAGTCCGCCACCGGGGCCCCAGGACCGGGGGCCCCGATGTCCGAGATTTCTTCGTTTGTCGAACCCATTGCTTTAAATACAATTTTAATCCGGTGCGTCAATTCCGATTCATGTCCATTTCATATCCAATTTCGTGCCATTTCGTCATCGAGGTGCAACAATCCAAGGTGCCGTACATCCAAACAGCCGCCGGCCCTCTCTACTACCGAAGCCAACGAACGCTAGGTGTTAAAATCGGTAAAGTACTGCCTGCGTATTGCTTTTCGGCCCCAAGCACCGAAGCAACCGCCCGCCAGTTCTAAGTACTGCCTGCGTATTGCTTTCGGCCCCGGGTAACCGAGAGAATCGCCACAGCACAAGTACCGTCTGCGTATTGCTTTTGAAATTTTGTAACGCTGCCAGCGGTTGGGCACGAAGTACCCTTAAAGCAAAAAAGGGGAGGCATATTTTCATATGCCTCCCCTATCCCAATTCTAGATAATAGAACATTATCCAATTCTTATAGGCCGGCGGCTGATCAGACCGCACGACACCAGCTCGGGAGGTGGGGGCGCTACTCCCCAGCAGTGTGCACCGTCACCGCCCCGTGCCTTAAAGAGTCATAGTTACTCCCGCCGTTTACCCGCGCTTTTTTGAATTTCTTCACGTTGACATTCAGAGCACTGGGCAGAAATCACATTGCGTCAACACCCGTGGGGGCCATCGCAATGCTTTGTTTTAATTAGACAGTCGGATTCCCCTAGTCCGTGCCAGTTCTGAGCCGAGCGTTGAATGGCGGCCGAAGAGGACGACCGCCGACGGCAAGCCGCCAACGGAAGCCTCGCAGCAAGGAAGATCCGCGGGAGGCCAAGGCACGGGACCGAGCTCGGATCCCGGGTAAGCGTCCGTTAGAGAACACCCCCGTTCACCTCGCCCAGGCCCGGCACGTCAGCCAGACCCACTTCCCGACCAAGCCCGACACGCCCCGCTCCTCAGAGCCAATCCTTATTCCGAAGTTACGGATCCAATTTGCCGACTTCCCTTACCTACATTAATCTATCGACTAGAGGCTCTTCACCTTGGAGACCTGCTGCGGATATGGGTACGAACCGGTGCGACACCTCCACGTGGCCCTCTCCTGGATTTTCAAGGTCCGAGGGGAATATCCGGACACCGCCGCAACTGCGGTGCTCTTCGCGTTCCAAACCCTATCTCCCTGCTAGAGGTTTCCAGGGAACTCGAACGCTTATACAGAAAAGAAAACTCTCCCCGGAT
>CATORF010000169.1:12500-15000 GCA_951804975.1 Anthophora plumipes | reverse complement strand
AAAATCCTGAAGAGAGCAATAACACGACGGTACACACGAACGACAACTCTTCCTCTTCTTTATATCTCTCGTATATTCCAATGGGAATTACAGGAAGAAAAAGAAATTTCAAAAGGAAAGAAGAGCGAAAACTGAGCGAATGGAAAAGAACTCCGCATATGGTCGGAGAGTAGAGTTTTATGCGCCTCGCCAAAGTGCCCTTTTCCTCTGCCCATGTTCGAATCACGAGACTCTCTCGCAAGACAACCAAATACCGAATTTTAACGTCCGTCCTCTGTCTATGCGTTCTGGGACTGGACGATCGGCTTTGGTTGCGCGGTCCCGTGATCGGCAGTGAAGAAGACATGGGGCGACCAACGTCTAAGCTCTCCGGAGTTCCTTCGTGTCTGTCCCCTTTTCGCGTGTGAAGGTTGCATGCATCTCGCTTCTTTGCTCGAGCCACACCAAAGAGGAAAAAGAAATTATATTTGTCTCGTCCTCTGCAACAGGCCTCTTCCTTCCTACTGAAACACGCTCTCTCTGTGAGGCAAATTCAATAACACGCGCGTCTATGGGGACTGGGTTACCGAAACGTTGCTGCAACTCTTCCAAAAGGTGTGTGGATCCATCGAGAAAACCCGCGCGCTACCTTTCCCATGTTCGACGAACGTGGCTGGGTTTGGCGACAGACGACGAGCGGACTTGTTAACCGCAACGGTACACCTACTGCCTAAGTTCCCACACATCAGCGTTCGGAGAAAGATACCTCGCACGATGTTCCTCTCGTAGAGCACACAACACTCCAGGATAGTATTTGCCTTGCAACGACGACCCTTAAACATCCACCACGACGGTGTACATTGTTCTGCAGCAGAGAGTAGTGTTGTACAGTATTGTTGAAGAGACAGGAGAGGGAATGCAAAAAATTTCCTATATCCCTGGGGCCATTCCGAACAACGATCTGCAATACCCAACACCGCGTAGGTGCTAGACACACCACCGGGTAGGTGCACGACCATTCGGACGCACTCCATTTGAACAATCTCGATGTCTCCAATTCACTTCTCTCTAGACTGAGTTCAAAACTTCTCTCTTTCAGTCTAGCACGATGAAATCGTTTCAGACGACGTAGGGAGCGCGGTCCTTGCATACTCAAGATTGCGAACCATCAATATGAGCGTATTACGCGAAACGACCACAAGGAGACTGTATTACGACGGAGCGGTACACGGTGGGCGGTCGCATCGCGACGCACGCAAGCCACCAGCACGCAAGTCCGTACGATTTTATCGTTCCTGTGAAACGTTCGCATAATATTTTCGCAACATATGCGTAGAACACAAATCGAGGCATGCCCGCGGCAAACGCCGACGAACGCCCAACAATCGCTCGTACGCCACGTTCTCTCCAGCGGCTAGCTCCATATCACACACCCCGTTTACGCGCGCCCGACTCGGAACGTTCTTCAAGAACGTCGCGGCGGGGATATTCGCGAAAGGAATATGAAGAAATGGAGAGACAGGGAGATACGCGACGCAAGCAGTATATGGGTTACGTGAACGACCCTCAGCCAAGCGTGGTCCAGGAATTGTATCCGTGGACCGCAATGTGCGTTCGAAATGTCGATGTTCATGTGTCCTGCAGTTCACACGTTGACGCGCAATTAGCTGCGTTCTTCATCGACCCACGAGCCAAGTGATCCACCGTTCAGGGTAATCGTATTTGTTATAATTTTATATAAACTCAAGTACTTTTTCGGAATCACACTGGAAACCGAGACTCGAACACCTCCAACCAGCGCCACAGAAGGAGGTGTCGAGCGTCACCATTTCGTAACGGTAGAACCGTGTACGCATCGACCGAAGTCGACTAGGCGACACAAAAGTGTGTCCGAGACGAAATTCGCCGGCACGCGCAAGCAAGCACGTCACCAGCGACCAGGCGCAAAGAACATTTTCCAACATAAAAATTGAAAAAGAAACCATCGAAGGATTGAGGAGGAGGAAACGACGGGGATACCCCGATACAAAGAATCCTCGTTCGACCTCGCACCTTCGGAAGAGTATACGCAAAGAATGGCAGTGCCCGTACACGCACTCTGTGGCACTTGAACGCAATAGCCGTAGGCGAAATTCAACAGAAGCACGGAAGCTAATTAACGGCATAGACGATGGGTCTTTCTTCCCAAATAGCCGACGACGAAGACCAGAACAGCCTTGCCGCGGAATGGGAGTCCGACTATATCATCATCTTTTGCATGCGTATTGCTTTTGAAACTGGAGCAGCAAAAAAAAAAGAGCGTGCGAAGAACTTCGACGGACCCGCGGAGGCTTGATACGGCTTCGACCGGTCTTTCGTCCCAATAGCCGACGACGAAGGTTAAAACAACTTTGTCGCGGAACGGGTGTCCGACTCCGACGTCTTTGAAGCGCGCAAAGCAACCGTGTTCCTCCTACTGGCTAATGAGCAGGCGAAGAACTTCAACGGACCCGCGGAGGCTTGATACGGCTTCGACCGGCCT
>CATORF010000169.1:0-7500 GCA_951804975.1 Anthophora plumipes | reverse complement strand
CGCATTGCTACTGGCTACGTGATGAGCGTGAAACATTTTGCAAAATCGAAAATTTTTCGTTCGGTCCAGGTGGAAAATTTTCAAAAAAATTTTCGGACGGACGGGAACGTTAGATCATTGTGTGGGACGCCGAGACGGACACGTACGTGCAAAAAAAGTGTATGGTCGACCTGACGGTTTTCGAGAAAAACTCAAGAAACCGACCGCTTTCGGAGTTTCTCCGAGCGGCCGAGGCGAATTTTTCTAAGTCCCTGCGCGCCGTAGCCTGGCCGTACGTGCGACGCGTGTAACTTCGCCCGTTCGGATCGTTGTTGCGCCCGATCTACGGGTCGGATCGAGGAGACAGCTATATGGTTCGCTTCGCATTGCTACTGGCTACGTGATGAGCGTGAAACATTTTGCAAAATCGAAAATTTTTCGTTCGGTCCAGGTGGAAAATTTTCAAAAAAATTTTCGGACGGACGGGAACGTTAGATCATTGTGTGGGACGCCGAGACGGACACGTACGTGCAAAAAAAGTGTATGGTCGACCTGACGGTTTTCGAGAAAAACTCAAGAAACCGACCGCTTTCGGAGTTTCTCCGAGCGGCCGAGGCGAATTTTTCTAAGTCCCTGCGCGCCGTAGCCTGGCCGTACGTGCGACGCGTGTAACTTCGCCCGTTCGGATCGTTGTTGCGCCCGATCTACGGGTCGGATCGAGGAGACAGCTATATGGTTCGCTTCGCATTGCTACTGGCTACGTGATGAGCGTGAAACATTTTGCAAAATCGAAAATTTTTCGTTCGGTCCAGGTGGAAAATTTTCAAAAAAATTTTCGGACGGACGGGAACGTTAGATCATTGTGTGGGACGCCGAGACGGACACGTACGTGCAAAAAAAGTGTATGGTCGACCTGACGGTTTTCGAGAAAAACTCAAGAAACCGACCGCTTTCGGAGTTTCTCCGAGCGGCCGAGGCGAATTTTTCTAAGTCCCTGCGCGCCGTAGCCTGGCCGTACGTGCGACGCGTGTAACTTCGCCCGTTCGGATCGTTGTTGCGCCCGATCTACGGGTCGGATCGAGGAGACAGCTATATGGTTCGCTTCGCATTGCTACTGGCTACGTGATGAGCGTGAAACATTTTGCAAAATCGAAAATTTTTCGTTCGGTCCAGGTGGAAAATTTTCAAAAAAATTTTCGGACGGACGGGAACGTTAGATCATTGTGTGGGACGCCGAGACGGACACGTACGTGCAAAAAAAGTGTATGGTCGACCTGACGGTTTTCGAGAAAAACTCAAGAAACCGACCGCTTTCGGAGTTTCTCCGAGCGGCCGAGGCGAATTTTTCTAAGTCCCTGCGCGCCGTAGCCTGGCCGTACGTGCGACGCGTGTAACTTCGCCCGTTCGGATCGTTGTTGCGCCCGATCTACGGGTCGGATCGAGGAGACAGCTATATGGTTCGCTTCGCATTGCTACTGGCTACGTGATGAGCGTGAAACATTTTGCAAAATCGAAAATTTTTCGTTCGGTCCAGGTGGAAAATTTTCAAAAAAATTTTCGGACGGACGGGAACGTTAGATCATTGTGTGGGACGCCGAGACGGACACGTACGTGCAAAAAAAGTGTATGGTCGACCTGACGGTTTTCGAGAAAAACTCAAGAAACCGACCGCTTTCGGAGTTTCTCCGAGCGGCCGAGGCGAATTTTTCTAAGTCCCTGCGCGCCGTAGCCTGGCCGTACGTGCGACGCGTGTAACTTCGCCCGTTCGGATCGTTGTTGCGCCCGATCTACGGGTCGGATCGAGGAGACAGCTATATGGTTCGCTTCGCATTGCTACTGGCTACGTGATGAGCGTGAAACATTTTGCAAAATCGAAAATTTTTCGTTCGGTCCAGGTGGAAAATTTTCAAAAAAATTTTCGGACGGACGGGAACGTTAGATCATTGTGTGGGACGCCGAGACGGACACGTACGTGCAAAAAAAGTGTATGGTCGACCTGACGGTTTTCGAGAAAAACTCAAGAAACCGACCGCTTTCGGAGTTTCTCCGAGCGGCCGAGGCGAATTTTTCTAAGTCCCTGCGCGCCGTAGCCTGGCCGTACGTGCGACGCGTGTAACTTCGCCCGTTCGGATCGTTGTTGCGCCCGATCTACGGGTCGGATCGAGGAGACAGCTGTATGGTTCGCTTCGCATTGCTACTGGCTACGTGATGAGCGTGAAACATTTTGCAAAATCGAAAATTTTTCGTTCGGTCCAGGTGGAAAATTTTCAAAAAAATTTTCGGACGGACGGGAACGTTAGATCATTGTGTGGGACGCCGAGACGGACACGTACGTGCAAAAAAAGTGTATGGTCGACCTGACGGTTTTCGAGAAAAACTCAAGAAACCGACCGCTTTCGGAGTTTCTCCGAGCGGCCGAGGCGAATTTTTCTAAGTCCCTGCGCGCCGTAGCCTGGCCGTACGTGCGACGCGTGTAACTTCGCCCGTTCGGATCGTTGTTGCGCCCGATCTACGGGTCGGATCGAGGAGACAGCTATATGGTTCGCTTCGCATTGCTACTGGCTACGTGATGAGCGTGAAACATTTTGCAAAATCGAAAATTTTTCGTTCGGTCCAGGTGGAAAATTTTCAAAAAAATTTTCGGACGGACGGGAACGTTAGATCATTGTGTGGGACGCCGAGACGGACACGTACGTGCAAAAAAAGTGTATGGTCGACCTGACGGTTTTCGAGAAAAACTCAAGAAACCGACCGCTTTCGGAGTTTCTCCGAGCGGCCGAGGCGAATTTTTCTAAGTCCCTGCGCGCCGTAGCCTGGCCGTACGTGCGACGCGTGTAACTTCGCCCGTTCGGATCGTTGTTGCGCCCGATCTACGGGTCGGATCGAGGAGACAGCTATATGGTTCGCTTCGCATTGCTACTGGCTACGTGATGAGCGTGAAACATTTTGCAAAATCGAAAATTTTTCGTTCGGTCCAGGTGGAAAATTTTCAAAAAAATTTTCGGACGGACGGGAACGTTAGATCATTGTGTGGGACGCCGAGACGGACACGTACGTGCAAAAAAAGTGTATGGTCGACCTGACGGTTTTCGAGAAAAACTCAAGAAACCGACCGCTTTCGGAGTTTCTCCGAGCGGCCGAGGCGAATTTTTCTAAGTCCCTGCGCGCCGTAGCCTGGCCGTACGTGCGACGCGTGTAACTTCGCCCGTTCGGATCGTTGTTGCGCCCGATCTACGGGTCGGATCGAGGAGACAGCTGTATGGTTCGCTTCGCATTGCTACTGGCTACGTGATGAGCGTGAAACATTTTGCAAAATCGAAAATTTTTCGTTCGGTCCAGGTGGAAAATTTTCAAAAAAATTTTCGGACGGACGGGAACGTTAGATCATTGTGTGGGACGCCGAGACGGACACGTACGTGCAAAAAAAGTGTATGGTCGACCTGACGGTTTTCGAGAAAAACTCAAGAAACCGACCGCTTTCGGAGTTTCTCCGAGCGGCCGAGGCGAATTTTTCTAAGTCCCTGCGCGCCGTAGCCTGGCCGTACGTGCGACGCGTGTAACTTCGCCCGTTCGGATCGTTGTTGCGCCCGATCTACGGGTCGGATCGAGGAGACAGCTATATGGTTCGCTTCGCATTGCTACTGGCTACGTGATGAGCGTGAAACATTTTGCAAAATCGAAAATTTTTCGTTCGGTCCAGGTGGAAAATTTTCAAAAAAATTTTCGGACGGACGGGAACGTTAGATCATTGTGTGGGACGCCGAGACGGACACGTACGTGCAAAAAAAGTGTATGGTCGACCTGACGGTTTTCGAGAAAAACTCAAGAAACCGACCGCTTTCGGAGTTTCTCCGAGCGGCCGAGGCGAATTTTTCTAAGTCCCTGCGCGCCGTAGCCTGGCCGTACGTGCGACGCGTGTAACTTCGCCCGTTCGGATCGTTGTTGCGCCCGATCTACGGGTCGGATCGAGGAGACAGCTGTATGGTTCGCTTCGCATTGCTACTGGCTACGTGATGAGCGTGAAACATTTTGCAAAATCGAAAATTTTTCGTTCGGTCCAGGTGGAAAATTTTCAAAAAAATTTTCGGACGGACGGGAACGTTAGATCATTGTGTGGGACGCCGAGACGGACACGTACGTGCAAAAAAAGTGTATGGTCGACCTGACGGTTTTCGAGAAAAACTCAAGAAACCGACCGCTTTCGGAGTTTCTCCGAGCGGCCGAGGCGAATTTTTCTAAGTCCCTGCGCGCCGTAGCCTGGCCGTACGTGCGACGCGTGTAACTTCGCCCGTTCGGATCGTTGTTGCGCCCGATCTACGGGTCGGATCGAGGAGACAGCTATATGGTTCGCTTCGCATTGCTACTGGCTACGTGATGAGCGTGAAACATTTTGCAAAATCGAAAATTTTTCGTTCGGTCCAGGTGGAAAATTTTCAAAAAAATTTTCGGACGGACGGGAACGTTAGATCATTGTGTGGGACGCCGAGACGGACACGTACGTGCAAAAAAAGTGTATGGTCGACCTGACGGTTTTCGAGAAAAACTCAAGAAACCGACCGCTTTCGGAGTTTCTCCGAGCGGCCGAGGCGAATTTTTCTAAGTCCCTGCGCGCCGTAGCCTGGCCGTACGTGCGACGCGTGTAACTTCGCCCGTTCGGATCGTTGTTGCGCCCGATCTACGGGTCGGATCGAGGAGACAGCTATATGGTTCGCTTCGCATTGCTACTGGCTACGTGATGAGCGTGAAACATTTTGCAAAATCGAAAATTTTTCGTTCGGTCCAGGTGGAAAATTTTCAAAAAAATTTTCGGACGGACGGGAACGTTAGATCATTGTGTGGGACGCCGAGACGGACACGTACGTGCAAAAAAAGTGTATGGTCGACCTGACGGTTTTCGAGAAAAACTCAAGAAACCGACCGCTTTCGGAGTTTCTCCGAGCGGCCGAGGCGAATTTTTCTAAGTCCCTGCGCGCCGTAGCCTGGCCGTACGTGCGACGCGTGTAACTTCGCCCGTTCGGATCGTTGTTGCGCCCGATCTACGGGTCGGATCGAGGAGACAGCTGTATGGTTCGCTTCGCATTGCTACTGGCTACGTGATGAGCGTGAAACATTTTGCAAAATCGAAAATTTTTCGTTCGGTCCAGGTGGAAAATTTTCAAAAAAATTTTCGGACGGACGGGAACGTTAGATCATTGTGTGGGACGCCGAGACGGACACGTACGTGCAAAAAAAGTGTATGGTCGACCTGACGGTTTTCGAGAAAAACTCAAGAAACCGACCGCTTTCGGAGTTTCTCCGAGCGGCCGAGGCGAATTTTTCTAAGTCCCTGCGCGCCGTAGCCTGGCCGTACGTGCGACGCGTGTAACTTCGCCCGTTCGGATCGTTGTTGCGCCCGATCTACGGGTCGGATCGAGGAGACAGCTATATGGTTCGCTTCGCATTGCTACTGGCTACGTGATGAGCGTGAAACATTTTGCAAAATCGAAAATTTTTCGTTCGGTCCAGGTGGAAAATTTTCAAAAAAATTTTCGGACGGACGGGAACGTTAGATCATTGTGTGGGACGCCGAGACGGACACGTACGTGCAAAAAAAGTGTATGGTCGACCTGACGGTTTTCGAGAAAAACTCAAGAAACCGACCGCTTTCGGAGTTTCTCCGAGCGGCCGAGGCGAATTTTTCTAAGTCCCTGCGCGCCGTAGCCTGGCCGTACGTGCGACGCGTGTAACTTCGCCCGTTCGGATCGTTGTTGCGCCCGATCTACGGGTCGGATCGAGGAGACAGCTATATGGTTCGCTTCGCATTGCTACTGGCTACGTGATGAGCGTGAAACATTTTGCAAAATCGAAAATTTTTCGTTCGGTCCAGGTGGAAAATTTTCAAAAAAATTTTCGGACGGACGGGAACGTTAGATCATTGTGTGGGACGCCGAGACGGACACGTACGTGCAAAAAAAGTGTATGGTCGACCTGACGGTTTTCGAGAAAAACTCAAGAAACCGACCGCTTTCGGAGTTTCTCCGAGCGGCCGAGGCGAATTTTTCTAAGTCCCTGCGCGCCGTAGCCTGGCCGTACGTGCGACGCGTGTAACTTCGCCCGTTCGGATCGTTGTTGCGCCCGATCTACGGGTCGGATCGAGGAGACAGCTATATGGTTCGCTTCGCATTGCTACTGGCTACGTGATGAGCGTGAAACATTTTGCAAAATCGAAAATTTTTCGTTCGGTCCAGGTGGAAAATTTTCAAAAAAATTTTCGGACGGACGGGAACGTTAGATCATTGTGTGGGACGCCGAGACGGACACGTACGTGCAAAAAAAGTGTATGGTCGACCTGACGGTTTTCGAGAAAAACTCAAGAAACCGACCGCTTTCGGAGTTTCTCCGAGCGGCCGAGGCGAATTTTTCTAAGTCCCTGCGCGCCGTAGCCTGGCCGTACGTGCGACGCGTGTAACTTCGCCCGTTCGGATCGTTGTTGCGCCCGATCTACGGGTCGGATCGAGGAGACAGCTGTATGGTTCGCTTCGCATTGCTACTGGCTACGTGATGAGCGTGAAACATTTTGCAAAATCGAAAATTTTTCGTTCGGTCCAGGTGGAAAATTTTCAAAAAAATTTTCGGACGGACGGGAACGTTAGATCATTGTGTGGGACGCCGAGACGGACACGTACGTGCAAAAAAAGTGTATGGTCGACCTGACGGTTTTCGAGAAAAACTCAAGAAACCGACCGCTTTCGGAGTTTCTCCGAGCGGCCGAGGCGAATTTTTCTAAGTCCCTGCGCGCCGTAGCCTGGCCGTACGTGCGACGCGTGTAACTTCGCCCGTTCGGATCGTTGTTGCGCCCGATCTACGGGTCGGATCGAGGAGACAGCTATATGGTTCGCTTCGCATTGCTACTGGCTACGTGATGAGCGTGAAACATTTTGCAAAATCGAAAATTTTTCGTTCGGTCCAGGTGGAAAATTTTCAAAAAAATTTTCGGACGGACGGGAACGTTAGATCATTGTGTGGGACGCCGAGGACGGACACGTACGTGCAAAAAAAGTGTATGGTCGACCTGACGGTTTTCGAGAAAAACTCAAGAAACCGACCGCTTTCGGAGTTTCTCCGAGCGGCCGAGGCGAATTTTTCTAAGTCCCTGCGCGCCGTAGCCTGGCCGTACGTGCGACGCGTGTAACTTCGCCCGTTCGGATCGTTGTTGCGCCCGATCTACGGGTCGGATCGAGGAGACAGCTGTATGGTTCGCTTCGCATTGCTACTGGCTACGTGATGAGCGTGAAACATTTTGCAAAATCGAAAATTTTTCGTTCGGTCCAGGTGGAAAATTTTCAAAAAAATTTTCGGACGGACGGGAACGTTAGATCATTGTGTGGGACGCCGAGACGGACACGTACGTGCAAAAAAAGTGTATGGTCGACCTGACGGTTTTCGAGAAAAACTCAAGAAACCGACCGCTTTCGGAGTTTCTCCGAGCGGCCGAGGCGAATTTTTCTAAGTCCCTGCGCGCCGTAGCCTGGCCGTACGTGC
>CATORF010000168.1:0-25712 GCA_951804975.1 Anthophora plumipes | reverse complement strand
TCGGCGGCTCTACCTATCAAACGCACTGTGGAGTGGTGAAAACAACCAGAGAACGTGTTTCTCGCGTTAAATAGCTCGAAAAGGCCGATCACGATGATTCTGCATACTTCTGACAGAAGTCTCACCAAGATTATCGTAGAAAATGCATATCTCACCTTGAAACCCCACGAAAACCAAGATATCGCTGGTTCTGCATATCAAACGCACTGTGGAGTGGTGAAAACACCAGAAAACGTGTTTCTCGCATTAAGTAGCTCGAAAAGAGCGTTCTCGAAGATACTGCATGCTTCTGACAGAAGTCTCACCAAGATTATCGTAGAAAATGCATATCTCAGCTTGAAACCCCACGAAAACCAAGATATCGCTGGTTCTGCATATCAAACGCACTGTGGAGTGGTGAAAACACCAGAAAACGTGTTTCTCGCATTAAGTAGCTCCAAAAGAGCGTTCTCGAAGATACTGCATACTTCTGACAGAAGTCTCACCAAGATTATCGTAGAAAATGCATATCTCAGCTTGAAACCCGACGAAAACCGATATATCTCCGGTTCTGCATATCCAACGAACTGTGGAGTGGTGAAAACACCAGAAAACGTGTTTCTCGCATTAAATAGCTCGAAAAGAGCGCTCTCGACGTTTCTGCATACTTCGGACAGATGTTTCACCAAGCTTATCGTACAAAATGCATATCTCAGCTTGAAACCCGGCGAAAACCAAAATATCGCCGGTTCTGCATATCAAACCAACTGTGGAGTGGTGAAAACACCAGATAACGTGTTTCTCGCATTAAATAGCTCGAAAAGTGGGATCTCGATGATTCTGCATACTTCTAACAGAAGTCTCACTAAGATTATCGCAGAAAATGCATATCTCTGCTTGAAACCCCACGAAAACCAAGATATCTACTGCTCTGCATATCCAACGAACTGTGGAGTGGTGAAAACACCAGAAAACGTGTTTCTCGCATTAAATAGCTCGAAAAGAGCGCTCTCGACGTTTCTGCATACTTCGGACAGATGTTTCACCAAACTTATCGTAGAAAATGCATATCTCAGCTTGAAACCCGACGAAAACCGAGTTATCTCCGGTTCTGCATATCAAACCAACTGTGGAGTGGTGAAAACACCAGATAACGTGTTTCTCGCATTAAATAGCTCGATAAGTGCGATCTCGATGATTCTGCATACTTCTAACAGAAGCCTCACCAAGATTATCGCAGAAAATGCATATCTCTGCTTGAAACCCCACGAAAACCAAGATATCTACTGTTCTGCATATCCAACGAACTGTGGAGTGGTGAAAACCCCAGAAAACCTGTTTCTCGCATTAAATAGCACGAAAAGAGCGCTCTCGACGTTTCTGAATACTTCGGACAGATGTTTCACCAAGCTTGTCGTAGAAAATGCATATCTCTGCTTGAAACCCCACGAAAACCAAGATATCTACTGTTCTGCATATCCAACGAACTGTGGAGTGGTGAAAACACCAGAAAACGTGTTTCTCGCATTAAATAGCTCGAATAGAGCGATCTCGATGATTCTTCATACTTCGGACAGAAGTCTCACAAAGATTATCAGAGAAAATGCATATCTCAGCTTGAAACCCGACGAACACCGAGTTATCTCCGGTTCTGCACATCAAACGTACCGTGGAGTGGCCAAAACACCAGAAAACGTGTTTCGCGCATTAAGTAGCTCGAAAAGAGCGTTCTCGAAGATTCTGCATACTTCTGACAGAAGTCTCACCAGGATTATCGTAAAAAATGCATATCTCAGCTTGAAACCCGACCGAAACCAAGATATCTCCGGTTCTGCATGTCAAACGTACTGTGGAGTGGTGAAAACACAAGAAAACGTGTTTCGTGCATCAAGTAGCTCGAAAAGAGCGATCTAGATGATTCTGCATACTTCTGACTGAAGTCTCACCAATATTATCGCAGAAAATGCATATCTCAGTTTGAAACCCCACGAAAACCAAGATATCGCTGGTTCTGCATGTCAAACGCACTGTGGAGTGGTGAAAACACCAGATAACGTGTTTCTCGCATTAACTAGCTAGAAAAGAGCGATCTCGATGTTTCAGCATACTTCGGACAGAAGTCTCACCAAGATTATCGCAGAAAATGCATATCTCAGCTTGAAACCCCACGGAAACCAAGATATCGCCGGTTCTGCATATCATACTCACTGTGGAGTGGTGAAAACACCAGATAACGTGTTTCTCGCATTAAATAGATCGAAACGATCGATCTCGATGACTAAGCATACTTCGGACGGAAGTCTCACCAAGATTATCGTAAAAAATGCATATCTCAGCTTGAAACCCCACGAAAACCAAGATATCGCTGGTTCTGCATATCAAACGCACTGTGGAGTGCTGAAAACACCAGATAACGTGTTTGTCGCATTAAATAGCTCGAATAGAGCGATCTCGATGATTCTGCATACTTCGGACAGAAGTCTCACCAAGATTATCGTAAAAAATGCATATCTCAGCTTGAAACCCCACGAAAACCAAGATATCGCTGGTACTGCATATCAAACGCACTGTGGAGTGGTGAAAACACCAGAAAACGTGTTTCGTGCATTAAGTAGCTCGAAAAGAGCGATCTAGATGATTCTGCATACTTCTGACTGAAGTCTCAACAATATTATCGCAGAAAATGCATATCTCATCTTGAAACCCCACGAAAACCAAGATATCGCCGGTTCTGCATATCATACGCACTGTGGAGTGGTGAAAACAACAGAAAACGTGTTTCTCGCATTAAGTAGCTCGAAAAGAGCGTTCTCGAAGATCCTGCATACTTCTGACAGAGGTCTCACCAAAATTATCTTAGAAAATGCATATCTCAGCTTGAAACCCGACGAAAACCGAGTTATCTCCGGTTCTGCACATCAAACGTACCGTGGAGTGGTGAAAACACCAGAAAACGTGTTTCGCGCAATAAGTAGCTCGAAAAGAGCGTTCTCGAAGATTCTGCATGCTTCTGACAGAAGTCTCACCAGGATTATCGTAGAAAATGCATATCTCATCTTGAAACCCGACCGAAACCAAGATATCTCCGCTTCTGCATGTCAAACTTACGGTGGAGTGGTGAAAACACCAGAAAACCTGTTTCGTGCATTAGGTAGCTCGAAAAGAGCGATCTCGATGATTCTGCATACTTCGGACAGAAGTCTCAACAAGATTATCGCAGACAATGCATATCTCATCTTGAAACCCCATGAAAACCAAGATATCTACTGTTCTGCATATCAAACGCACTGTGGAGTGGTGAAAACACCAGAAAACGTGTTTCTCGCATTAAGTAGCTCGAAAAGAGCGTTCTCGAAGATCCTGCATACTTCTGACAGAAGTCTCACCAAGATTATCTTAGAAAATGCATATCTCAGCTTGAAACCCGACGAAAACCGAGTTATCTCCGGTTCTGCACATCAAACGTACCGTGGAGTTGTGAAAACACCAGAAAACGTGTTTCTCGCATTAAATAGCTCGGAACGAGCGATCTCGATGATTCTGCATACTTCGGACAGAAGTCTCACGAAAATTATATTAAAAAATGCATATCTCAACTTGAACCCCGACGAAATCAAAGATGTCGCCGGTTCTGCATATCAGACGCACTGTGGAGTGGTGAAAACACCAGAAAACGTGTTTCGCGCATTAAGTAGCTCGAAAAGAGCGATCTAGATGATTCTGCATACTTCTGACTGAAGTCTGACCAATATTATCGCAGAAAATGCATATCTCAGCTCGAAACCTCACGAAAATCAAGATTTTGCCGGTTCTGCATATCAAACGCACTGTGGAGTGGTGAAAACAACCAGAGAACGTGTTTCTCGCGTTAAATAGCTCGAACAGGCCGATCACGATGATTCTGCATACTTCTGACAGAAGTCTCACCAAGATTATCGTAGAAAATGCATATCTCAACTTGAACCCCGACGAAATCAAAGATGTCGCCGGTTCTGCATATCAGACGCACTGTGGAGTGGTGAAAACACCAGAAAACGTGTTTCTCGCATTAACTAGCTCGAAAAGTGCGTTCTCGATGATTCTGCATACTTCTCATAGATGAAACACCAAGATTATCGCAGAAAATGCATATTTCAGCTGGAAACCCCACGAAAACCAAGTTATCGGCGGCTCTACCTATCAAACGCACTGTGGAGTGGTCAAAACACCAGATAACGTGTTTCTCGCATTAAATAGCTCGAAAAGAGCGATATCGAAGATTCTGCATACTTCTGACAGAGGTCTCACCAATATTATCGTAGAAAATGCATATCTCACCTTGAAACCCCACGAAAACCAAGATATCGCTGGTTCTGCATATCAAACGCACTGTGGAGTGGTGAAAACACCAGAAAACGTGTTTCTCGCATTAAGTAGCTCGAAAAGAGCGTTCTCGAAGATACTGCATGCTTCTGACAGAAGTCTCACCAAGATTATCGTAGAAAATGCATATCTCAGCTTGAAACCCCACGAAAACCAAGATATCGCTGGTTCTGCATATCAAACGCACTGTGGAGTGGTGAAAACACCAGAAAACGTGTTTCTCGCATTAAGTAGCTCCAAAAGAGCGTTCTCGAAGATACTGCATACTTCTGACAGAAGTCTCACCAAGATTATCGTAGAAAATGCATATCTCAGCTTGAAACCCGACGAAAACCGATATATCTCCGGTTCTGCATATCCAACGAACTGTGGAGTGGTGAAAACACCAGAAAACGTGTTTCTCGCATTAAATAGCTCGAAAAGAGCGCTCTCGACGTTTCTGCATACTTCGGACAGATGTTTCACCAAGCTTATCGTACAAAATGCATATCTCAGCTTGAAACCCGGCGAAAACCAAAATATCGCCGGTTCTGCATATCAAACCAACTGTGGAGTGGTGAAAACACCAGATAACGTGTTTCTCGCATTAAATAGCTCGAAAAGTGGGATCTCGATGATTCTGCATACTTCTAACAGAAGTCTCACTAAGATTATCGCAGAAAATGCATATCTCTGCTTGAAACCCCACGAAAACCAAGATATCTACTGCTCTGCATATCCAACGAACTGTGGAGTGGTGAAAACACCAGAAAACGTGTTTCTCGCATTAAATAGCTCGAAAAGAGCGCTCTCGACGTTTCTGCATACTTCGGACAGATGTTTCACCAAACTTATCGTAGAAAATGCATATCTCATCTTGAAACCCAACGAAAACCAAAATATCTCCGGTTCTGCATATCCAACGAACTGTGGAGTGGTGAAAACCCCAGAAAACGAGTTTCTCGCATCAAATAGCTCGAAAAGAGCGCTCTCGATGTTTCTGCATACTTCTGACTGAATTCTCGCCAATATTATCGCAGAAAATGCATATCTCTGCTTGAAACTCCACGAAAACCAAGATATCTACTGTTCTGCATATCCAAGGAACTGTGGAGTGGTGAAAACCCCAGAAAACGTGTTTCTCGCATTAAATAGCTCGAAATGAGCGCTCTCGACGTTTCTGCATACTTCGGACAGAAGTCTCACCAAGATTATCGTAGAAAATGCATATCTCAGCTTGAAACCCGACGAAAACCGAGTTATCTCCGGTTCTGCATATCAAACCAACTGTGGAGTGGTGAAAACACCAGATAACGTGTTTCTCGCATTAAATAGCTCGATAAGTGCGATCTCGATGATTCTGCATACTTCTAACAGAAGCCTCACCAAGATTATCGCAGAAAATGCATATCTCTGCTTGAAACCCCACGAAAACCAAGATATCTACTGTTCTGCATATCCAACGAACTGTGGAGTGGTGAAAACCCCAGAAAACCTGTTTCTCGCATTAAATAGCTCGAAAAGAGCGCTCTCGACGTTTCTGAATACTTCGGACAGATGTTTCACCAAGCTTGTCGTAGAAAATGCATATCTCTGCTTGAAACCCCACGAAAACCAAGATATCTACTGTTCTGCATATCCAACGAACTGTGGAGTGGTGAAAACACCAGAAAACGTGTTTCTCGCATTAAATAGCTCGAATAGAGCGATCTCGATGATTCTTCATACTTCGGACAGAAGTCTCACAAAGATTATCAGAGAAAATGCATATCTCAGCTTGAAACCCGACGAACACCGAGTTATCTCCGGTTCTGCACATCAAACGTACCGTGGAGTGGCCAAAACACCAGAAAACGTGTTTCGCGCATTAAGTAGCTCGAAAAGAGCGTTCTCGAAGATTCTGCATACTTCTGACAGAAGTCTCACCAGGATTATCGTAAAAAATGCATATCTCAGCTTGAAACCCGACCGAAACCAAGATATCTCCGGTTCTGCATTTCAAACGTACTGTGGAGTGGTGAAAACACAAGAAAACGTGTTTCGTGCATTAAGTAGCTCGAAAAGAGCGATCTAGATGATTCTGCATACTTCTGACTGAAGTCTCAACAATATTATCGCAGAAAATGCATATCTCAGTTTGAAACCCCACGAAAACCAAGATATCGCTGGTTCTGCATGTCAAACGCACTGTGGAGTGGTGAAAACACCAGATAACGTGTTTCTCGCATTAACTAGCTAGAAAAGAGCGATCTCGATGTTTCAGCATACTTCGGACAGAAGTCTCACCAAGATTATCGCAGAAAATGCATATCTCAGCTTGAAACCCCACGGAAACCAAGATATCGCCGGTTCTGCATATCATACTCACTGTGGAGTGGTGAAAACACCAGATAACGTGTTTCTCGCATTAAATAGATCGAAACGATCGATCTCGATGACTAAGCATACTTCGGACGGAAGTCTCACCAAGATTATCGTAAAAAATGCATATCTCAGCTTGAAACCCCACGAAAACCAAGATATCGCTGGTTCTGCATATCAAACGCACTGTGGAGTGCTGAAAACACCAGATAACGTGTTTGTCGCATTAAATAGCTCGAATAGAGCGATCTCGATGATTCTGCATACTTCGGACAGAAGTCTCACCAAGATTATCGTAAAAAATGCATATCTCAGCTTGAAACCCCACGAAAACCAAGATATCGCTGGTACTGCATATCAAACGCACTGTGGAGTGGTGAAAACACCAGAAAACGTGTTTCGTGCATTAAGTAGCTCGAAAAGAGCGATCTAGATGATTCTGCATACTTCTGACTGAAGTCTCAACAATATTATCGCAGAAAATGCATATCTCATCTTGAAACCCCACGAAAACCAAGATATCGCCGGTTCTGCATATCATACGCACTGTGGAGTGGTGAAAACAACAGAAAACGTGTTTCTCGCATTAAGTAGCTCGAAAAGAGCGTTCTCGAAGATCCTGCATACTTCTGACAGAGGTCTCACCAAAATTATCTTAGAAAATGCATATCTCAGCTTGAAACCCGACGAAAACCGAGTTATCTCCGGTTCTGCACATCAAACGTACCGTGGAGTGGTGAAAACACCAGAAAACGTGTTTCGCGCAATAAGTAGCTCGAAAAGAGCGTTCTCGAAGATTCTGCATGCTTCTGACAGAAGTCTCACCAGGATTATCGTAGAAAATGCATATCTCATCTTGAAACCCGACCGAAACCAAGATATCTCCGCTTCTGCATGTCAAACTTACGGTGGAGTGGTGAAAACACCAGAAAACCTGTTTCGTGCATTAGGTAGCTCGAAAAGAGCGATCTCGATGATTCTGCATACTTCGGACAGAAGTCTCAACAAGATTATCGCAGACAATGCATATCTCATCTTGAAACCCCATGAAAACCAAGATATCTACTGTTCTGCATATCAAACGCACTGTGGAGTGGTGAAAACACCAGAAAACGTGTTTCTCGCATTAAGTAGCTCGAAAAGAGCGTTCTCGAAGATCCTGCATACTTCTGACAGAAGTCTCACCAAGATTATCTTAGAAAATGCATATCTCAGCTTGAAACCCGACGAAAACCGAGTTATCTCCGGTTCTGCACATCAAACGTACCGTGGAGTTGTGAAAACACCAGAAAACGTGTTTCTCGCATTAAATAGCTCGGAACGAGCGATCTCGATGATTCTGCATACTTCGGACAGAAGTCTCACGAAAATTATATTAAAAAATGCATATCTCAGCTTGAAACCCCACGAAAACCAAGATATCGCTGTGTTCAGCATATCAAACGAACTGTGGAGTGGTGAAAACTCCAGAAAACGTGTTTCTCGCATTAAATAGCTCGAATAGAGCGATCTGGATGATTCTTAATACTTCGGACAGAAGTCTCACCAAGATTATGGTAGAAAATGCATATCTCAGCTTGAAACCCGACGAAAACCGAGTTATCTCCGGTTCTGCACATCAAACGTACCGTGGAGTGGCCAAAACACCAGAAAACGTGTTTCGCGCATTAAGTAGCTCGAAAAGAGCGTTCTCGAAGATTCTGCATACTTCTGACAGAAGTCCACCAGGATTATCGTAGAAAATGCATATCTCAGCTTGAAACCCGACCGAAACCAAGATATCTCCTGTTCTGCATGTCAAACGTACTGTGGAGTCGTGAAAACACCAGAAAACGTGTTTCGTGCATTAAGTAGCTCGAAAAGAGCGATCTAGATGATTCTGCATACTTCTGACTGAAGTCTCACCAATATTATCGCAGAAAATGCATAACTCATCTTGAAACCCCACGAAAACCAAGATATCGCAGGTTCTGCATATCAAACGCACTGTGGAGTGGTGAAAACACCAGAAAACGTGTTTCTCGCATTAAATAGCTCGAAAAGAGCGCTCTCGACGTATCTGCATACATACTTCGGACAGATGTTTCACCAAGCTTATCGTAGAAAATGCATATCTCAGCTTGAAACCCGACGAAAACCAAAATATCGCCGGTTGTGCATATCAAACCAACTGTGGAGTGGTGAAAACACCAGATAACGTGTTTCTCGCAATAAATAGCTCGAAAAGTGCGATCTCGATGATTCTGCATACTTCTAACAGAAGTCTCACCAAGATTATCGCAGAAAATGCGTATCTCTGCTTGAAACCCCACGAAAACCAAGATATCTACTGTTCTGCATATCCAAGGAACTGTGGAGTGGTGAAAACCCCAGAAAACGTGTTTCTCGCATTAAATAGCTCGAAAAGAGCGCTCTCGACGTATCTGCATACTTCGGACAGATGTTTCACCAAGCTTATCGTAGAAAATGCATATCTCAGCTTGAAACCCGACGAAAACCAAAATATCGCCGGTTGTGCATATCAAACCAACGGTGGAGTGGTGGAAACACCAGATAACGTGTTTCTCGCATTAAATAGCTCGAAAAGTGCGATCTCGATGATTCTGCATACTTCTAACAGAAGTCTCACCAAGATTATCGCCGAAAATGCATATCTCTGCTTGAAACCCCACGAAAACCAAGATATCTACTGTTCTGCATATCAAACGCACTGTGGAGTCATGAAAACACCAGATAACGTGTTTCTCGCACTAACTAGCTCGAAAAGAGCGATCTCGATGATACAGCATACTTCGGACAGAAGACTCACCAAGATTATCGCAGAAAATGCATATCTCAGCTTGAAACCCCACGAAAACCAAGATATCGCTGTGTGCAGCATATCAAACGAACTGTGGAGTGGTGACAACCCCAGAAAACGTGTTTCTCGCATTAAATAGCTCGAATAGAGCGATCTCGATGATTCTTCATACTTCGGACAGAAGTCTCACCAAGATTATCGTAAAAAATGCATATCTCAGCTTGAAACCCCACGAAAGCCAAGATATCGCTGGTTCTGCATATCAAGCGCACTGTGGAGTGGTGAAAACAGCGGATAAGTTTTTTCTCGCATTAACTAGCTCGAAAAGAGCGATCTCGATGTTTCAGCATACTTCGGACAGAAGTCTCACCAAGATTATCGCAGAAAATGCATATCTCAGCTTGAAACCCCACGAAAACCAAGATATCGCCGGTTCTGCATATCATACTCAGTGTGGAGTGGTGAAAACACCAGATAACGTGTTTCTCGCTTTAAATAGCTCGAAACGAGCATTCTCGATGACTAAGCATACTTCGGACAGAAGTCTCACCAAAATTATAGTAAAAAATGCATATCTCAGCATGAAACCCCACGAAAACCAAGATATCGCTGTGTTCAGCATATCATACGAACTGTGGAGTGGTGAAAACCCCAGAAAATGTGTTTCTCGCATTAAATAGCTCGAATAGAGCGATCTCGATGATTCTTCATACTTCGGACAGAAGTCTCACCAAGATTATCGTAGAAAATGCATATCTCAGCTTGAAACCCGAAGAACACCGAGTTATCTCCTGTTCTGCACATCAAAGGTACCGTAGAGTGGCCAAAACCCCAGAAAACACGTTTCGCGCATTAAGTAGCTCGAAAAGAGCGTTCTCGAAGATTCTGCATACTTCTGACAGAAGTCCACCAGGATTATCGTAGAAAATGCATATCTCAGCTTGAAACCCAACCGAAACCAAGATATCTCCGGTTCTGCATGTCAAACGTACTGTAGAGTGGTGAAAACACCAGAAAACGTGTTTCGTGCATTAGGTAGCTCCAAAAGAGCGATCTAGATGATTCTGCATACTTCTGACTGAAGTCTCACCAATATTATCGCAGAAAATGCATATCTCAGCTGGAAACACCACGAAAATCAAGATATCGCCGGTTCTGCATATCAAACGCACTGTGGAGTGGTGAAAACAACTAGAGAACGTGTTTCTCGCATTAAATAGCTCGAAAAGAGCGATCTCGATGTTTCAGCATACTTCGGACAGAAGTCTCACCAAGATTATCGCAGAAAATGCATATCTCAGCTTGAAACCCCACGAAAACCAAGATGTCGCCGGTTCTGCATATCAAACGCACTGTGGAGAGGTGAAAACACCAGAAAACGTGTTTCTCGCATTAAGTAGCTCGAAAAGAGCGTTCTCGAAGATCCTGCATACTTCTGACAGAAGTCTCACCAAGTTTATCTCAGAAAATGCATATCTCAGCTTGAACCCCGACGAAATCAAAGATGTCGCCGGTTCTGCATATCAAACGCACTGTGGAGTGGTGAAAACAACCAGAGAACGTGTTTCTCGCATTAAATAGCTCGAAGATAGTGCATACTTCTGACAGAAGTCTCACCAAGATTATCGTAGAAAATGCATATCTCAGCTTGAAACCCGACGAAAACCGAGTTAACTCCGGTTCTGCACATCAAAAGTACCGTGGAGTGGTGAAAACACCAGAAAACGTGTTTCTCGCATTAAATAGCTCGAGTAGAGCGATCTCGATGATTCTTCATACTTCGGACAGAAGTCTCACCAAGATTATCGAAAAAAATGCATATCTCAGCTTGAAACCCCACGAAAACCAAGATATCGCTGTGTTCTGCATATCAAACGCACTGTGGAGTGGTGAAAACCCCAGAAAACGTGTTTCTCGCATTAAATAGCTCGAGTAGAGCGATCTCGATGATTCTTCATACTTCGGACAGAAGTCTCACCAAGATTATCGTAAAAAATGCATATCTCAGCTTGAAACCCCACGAAAGCCAAGATATCGCTGGTTCTGCATATCAAACGCACTGTGGAGTGGTGAAAACACCAGATAAAGTGTTTCTCGCATTAAATAGCTCGAGAAGAGCGATTTCGATGATTCTGCATACTTCGGACAGAAGTCTCACAAAGATTATCGCAGAAAATGCTTATCTCAGCTTGAAACCCCACGAAAACCAAGATGTCGCCGTCTCTGCATATCAAACGCACTGTGGAGTGGTGAAAACACCAGAAAACGTGTTTCTCGCATTAAATAGCTCGAAAAGAGCGTTCTCGAAGATCCTGCATACTTCTGACAGAAGTCTCACCAAGTTTATCTTAGAAAATGCATATCTCAGCTTGAAACCCGACGAAAACCGAGTTATCTCCGGTTCTGCACATCAAACGTACCGTGGAGTGGTAAAAACACCAGAAAACGTGTTTCGCGCATTAAGTAGCTCGAAAAGCGCGTTCTCGAAGATTCTGCATACTTCTGACAGAAGTCTCACCAGGATTATCGTAAAAAATGCATATCTCAGCTTGAAACCCCACGAAAACCAAGATATCGCTGTGTTCTGCATATCAAACGCACTGTGGAGTGGTGGAAACCCCAGAAAACGTGTTTCTCGCTTTAAATAGCTCGAAACGAGCATTCTCGATGACTAAGCATACTTCGGACAGAATTCTCACCAAGATTATCGCAGAAAATGCATATCTCAGCTTGAAACCGCACGAAAACCAAGATATCGCTGGTACTGCATATCAAACGCACTGTGGAGTGGTGAAAACACCAGATAACGTGTTTCTCGCATTAAATAGCTCGAGAAGAGCGATCTCGATGATTCTGCATACTTCGGACAGAAGTCTCACCAAGATTATCGCAGAAAATGCATATCTCAGCTTGAAACCCCACGAAAACCAAGATGTCGCCGGTTCTGCATATCAAACGCACTGTGGAGAGGTGAAAACACCAGAAAACGTGTTTCTCGCATTAAGTAGCTCGAAAAGAGCGTTCTCGAAGATCCTGCATACTTCTGACAGAAGTCTCACCAAGTTTATCTCAGAAAATGCATATCTCAGCTTGAAACCCGACGAAAACCGAGTTATCTCCGGTTCTGCACATCAAACGTACCGTGGAGTGGTGAAAACACCAGAAAACGTGTTTCGCGCATTAAGTAGCTCGAAAAGAGCGTTCTCGAAGATTCTGCATACTTCTGACAGAAGTCCACCAGGATTATCGTAGAAAATGCATATCTCAGCTTGAAATCCGACCGAAACCAAGATATCTCCGGTTCAGCATTCCAAACGTACTGTGGAGTGGTGAAAACACCGGAAAACGTGTTTCGTGCAATAAGTAGCTCGAAAAGTGCGATCTAGATGATTCTGCATACTTCTGACAAAAGACCCACCAAGATTATCGTAGAAAATGCATATCTCAACTTGAACCCCGACGAAATCAAAGATGTCGCCGGTTCTGCATATCAAACGCACTGTGGAGTGGTGAAAACAACCAGAGAACGTGTTTCTCGCATTAAATAGCTCGAAGATAGTGCATACTTCTGACAGAAGTCTCACCAAGATTATCGTAGAAAATGCATATCTCAGCTTGAAACCCGACGAAAACCGAGTTAACTCCGGTTCTGCACATCAAAAGTACCGTGGAGTGGTGAAAACACCAGAAAACGTGTTTCTCGCATTAAATAGCTCGAGTAGAGCGATCTCGATGATTCTTCATACTTCGGACAGAAGTCTCACCAAGATTATCGAAAAAAATGCATATCTCAGCTTGAAACCCCACGAAAACCAAGATATCGCTGTGTTCTGCATATCAAACGCACTGTGGAGTGGTGAAAACCCCAGAAAACGTGTTTCTCGCATTAAATAGCTCGAGTAGAGCGATCTCGATGATTCTTCATACTTCGGACAGAAGTCTCACCAAGCTTATCGTAGAAAATGCATATCTCAGCTTGAAACCCGACGAAAACCAAAATATCGCCGGTTGTGCATATCAAACCAACTGTGGAGTGGTGAAAACACCAGATAACGTGTTTCTCGCAATAAATAGCTCGAAAAGTGCGATCTCGATGATTCTGCATACTTCTAACAGAAGTCTCACCAAGATTATCGCAGAAAATGCGTATCTCTGCTTGAAACCCCACGAAAACCAAGATATCTACTGTTCTGCATATCCAAGGAACTGTGGAGTGGTGAAAACCCCAGAAAACGTGTTTCTCGCATTAAATAGCTCGAAAAGAGCGCTCTCGACGTATCTGCATACTTCGGACAGATGTTTCACCAAGCTTATCGTAGAAAATGCATATCTCAGCTTGAAACCCGACGAAAACCAAAATATCGCCGGTTGTGCATATCAAACCAACGGTGGAGTGGTGGAAACACCAGATAACGTGTTTCTCGCATTAAATAGCTCGAAAAGTGCGATCTCGATGATTCTGCATACTTCTAACAGAAGTCTCACCAAGATTATCGCAGAAAATGCATATCTCTGCTTGAAACCCCACGAAAACCAACATATCTACTGTTCTGCATATCAAACGCACTGTGGAGTCATGAAAACACCAGATAACGTGTTTCTCGCACTAACTAGCTCGAAAAGAGCGATCTCGATGATACAGCATACTTCGGACAGAAGACTCACCAAGATTATCGCAGAAAATGCATATCTCAGCTTGAAACCCCACGAAAACCAAGATATCGCAGTGTGCAGCATATCAAACGAACTGTGGAGTGGTGACAACCCCAGAAAACGTGTTTCTCGCATTAAATAGCTCGAATAGAGCGATCTCGATGATTCTTCATACTTCGGACAGAAGTCTCACCAAGATTATCGTAAAAAATGCATATCTCAGCTTGAATCCCCACGAAAGCCAAGATATCGCTGGTTCTGCATATCAAGCGCACTGTGGAGTGGTGAAAACAGCGGATAAGTTTTTTCTCGCATTAACTAGCTCGAAAAGAGCGATCTCGATGTTTCAGCATACTTCGGACAGAAGTCTCACCAAGATTATCGCAGAAAATGCATATCTCAGCTTGAAACCCCACGAAAACCAAGATATCGCCGGTTCTGCATATCATACTCAGTGTGGAGTGGTGAAAACACCAGAAAACGTGTTTCTCGCTTTAAATAGCTCGAAACGAGCATTCTCGATGACTAAGCATACTTCGGACAGAAGTCTCACCAAAATTATAGTAAAAAATGCATATCTCAGCATGAAACCCCACGAAAACCAAGATATCGCTGTGTTCAGCATATCATACGAACTGTGGAGTGGTGAAAACCCCAGAAAATGTGTTTCTCGCATTAAATAGCTCGAATAGAGCGATCTCGATGATTCTTCATACTTCGGACAGAAGTCTCACCAAGATTATCGTAGAAAATGCATATCTCAGCTTGAAACCCGAAGAACACCGAGTTATCTCCTGTTCTGCACATCAAAGGTACCGTAGAGTGGCCAAAACCCCAGAAAACACGTTTCGCGCATTAAGTAGCTCGAAAAGAGCGTTCTCGAAGATTCTGCATACTTCTGACAGAAGTCCACCAGGATTATCGTAGAAAATGCATATCTCAGCTTGAAACCCAACCGAAACCAAGATATCTCCGGTTCTGCATGTCAAACGTACTGTAGAGTGGTGAAAACACCAGAAAACGTGTTTCGTGCATTAGGTAGCTCCAAAAGAGCGATCTAGATGATTCTGCATACTTCTGACTGAAGTCTCACCAATATTATCGCAGAAAATGCATATCTCAGCTGGAAACACCACGAAAATCAAGATATCGCCGGTTCTGCATATCAAACGCACTGTGGAGTGGTGAAAACAACTAGAGAACGTGTTTCTCGCATTAAATAGCTCGAAAAGAGCGATCTCGATGTTTCAGCATACTTCGGACAGAAGTCTCACCAAGATTATCGCAGAAAATGCATATCTCAGCTTGAAACCCCACGAAAACCAAGATGTCGCCGGTTCTGCATATCAAACGCACTGTGGAGAGGTGAAAACACCAGAAAACGTGTTTCTCGCATTAAGTAGCTCGAAAAGAGCGTTCTCGAAGATCCTGCATACTTCTGACAGAAGTCTCACCAAGTTTATCTCAGAAAATGCATATCTCAGCTTGAACCCCGACGAAATCAAAGATGTCGCCGGTTCTGCATATCAAACGCACTGTGGAGTGGTGAAAACAACCAGAGAACGTGTTTCTCGCATTAAATAGCTCGAAGATAGTGCATACTTCTGACAGAAGTCTCACCAAGATTATCGTAGAAAATGCATATCTCAGCTTGAAACCCGACGAAAACCGAGTTAACTCCGGTTCTGCACATCAAAAGTACCGTGGAGTGGTGAAAACACCAGAAAACGTGTTTCTCGCATTAAATAGCTCGAGTAGAGCGATCTCGATGATTCTTCATACTTCGGACAGAAGTCTCACCAAGATTATCGAAAAAAATGCATATCTCAGCTTGAAACCCCACGAAAACCAAGATATCGCTGTGTTCTGCATATCAAACGCACTGTGGAGTGGTGAAAACCCCAGAAAACGTGTTTCTCGCATTAAATAGCTCGAGTAGAGCGATCTCGATGATTCTTCATACTTCGGACAGAAGTCTCACCAAGATTATCGTAAAAAATGCATATCTCAGCTTGAAACCCCACGAAAGCCAAGATATCGCTGGTTCTGCATATCAAACGCACTGTGGAGTGGTGAAAACACCAGATAAAGTGTTTCTCGCATTAAATAGCTCGAGAAGAGCGATTTCGATGATTCTGCATACTTCGGACAGAAGTCTCACAAAGATTATCGCAGAAAATGCATATCTCAGCTTGAAACCCCACGAAAACCAAGATGTCGCCGGTTCTGCATATCAAACGCACTGTGGAGTGGTGAAAACACCAGAAAACGTGTTTCTCGCATTAAATAGCTCGAAAAGAGCGTTCTCGAAGATCCTGCATACTTCTGACAGAAGTCTCACCAAGTTTATCTTAGAAAATGCATATCTCAGCTTGAAACCCGACGAAAACCGAGTTATCTCCGGTTCTGCACATCAAACGTACCGTGGAGTGGTAAAAACACCAGAAAACGTGTTTCGCGCATTAAGTAGCTCGAAAAGCGCGTTCTCGAAGATTCTGCATACTTCTGACAGAAGTCTCACCAGGATTATCGTAAAAAATGCATATCTCAGCTTGAAACCCCACGAAAACCAAGATATCGCTGTGTTCTGCATATCAAACGCACTGTGGAGTGGTGGAAACCCCAGAAAACGTGTTTCTCTCTTTAAATAGCTCGAAACGAGCATTCTCGATGACTAAGCATACTTCGGACAGAATTCTCACCAAGATTATCGCAGAAAATGCATATCTCAGCTTGAAACCGCACGAAAACCAAGATATCGCTGGTACTGCATATCAAACGCACTGTGGAGTGGTGAAAACACCAGATAACGTGTTTCTCGCATTAAATAGCTCGAATAGAGCGATCTCGATGATTCTTCATACTTCGGACAGAAGTCTCACCAAGATTATCGTAAAAAATGCATATCTCAGCTTGAATCCCCACGAAAGCCAAGATATCGCTGGTTCTGCATATCAAGCGCACTGTGGAGTGGTGAAAACAGCGGATAAGTTTTTTCTCGCATTAACTAGCTCGAAAAGAGCGATCTCGATGTTTCAGCATACTTCGGACAGAAGTCTCACCAAGATTATCGCAGAAAATGCATATCTCAGCTTGAAACCCCACGAAAACCAAGATATCGCCGGTTCTGCATATCATACTCAGTGTGGAGTGGTGAAAACACCAGAAAACGTGTTTCTCGCTTTAAATAGCTCGAAACGAGCATTCTCGATGACTAAGCATACTTCGGACAGAAGTCTCACCAAAATTATAGTAAAAAATGCATATCTCAGCATGAAACCCCACGAAAACCAAGATATCGCTGTGTTCAGCATATCATACGAACTGTGGAGTGGTGAAAACCCCAGAAAATGTGTTTCTCGCATTAAATAGCTCGAATAGAGCGATCTCGATGATTCTTCATACTTCGGACAGAAGTCTCACCAAGATTATCGTAGAAAATGCATATCTCAGCTTGAAACCCGAAGAACACCGAGTTATCTCCTGTTCTGCACATCAAAGGTACCGTAGAGTGGCCAAAACCCCAGAAAACACGTTTCGCGCATTAAGTAGCTCGAAAAGAGCGTTCTCGAAGATTCTGCATACTTCTGACAGAAGTCCACCAGGATTATCGTAGAAAATGCATATCTCAGCTTGAAACCCAACCGAAACCAAGATATCTCCGGTTCTGCATGTCAAACGTACTGTAGAGTGGTGAAAACACCAGAAAACGTGTTTCGTGCATTAGGTAGCTCCAAAAGAGCGATCTAGATGATTCTGCATACTTCTGACTGAAGTCTCACCAATATTATCGCAGAAAATGCATATCTCAGCTGGAAACACCACGAAAATCAAGATATCGCCGGTTCTGCATATCAAACGCACTGTGGAGTGGTGAAAACAACTAGAGAACGTGTTTCTCGCATTAAATAGCTCGAAAAGAGCGATCTCGATGTTTCAGCATACTTCGGACAGAAGTCTCACCAAGATTATCGCAGAAAATGCATATCTCAGCTTGAAACCCCACGAAAACCAAGATGTCGCCGGTTCTGCATATCAAACGCACTGTGGAGAGGTGAAAACACCAGAAAACGTGTTTCTCGCATTAAGTAGCTCGAAAAGAGCGTTCTCGAAGATCCTGCATACTTCTGACAGAAGTCTCACCAAGTTTATCTCAGAAAATGCATATCTCAGCTTGAACCCCGACGAAATCAAAGATGTCGCCGGTTCTGCATATCAAACGCACTGTGGAGTGGTGAAAACAACCAGAGAACGTGTTTCTCGCATTAAATAGCTCGAAGATAGTGCATACTTCTGACAGAAGTCTCACCAAGATTATCGTAGAAAATGCATATCTCAGCTTGAAACCCGACGAAAACCGAGTTAACTCCGGTTCTGCACATCAAAAGTACCGTGGAGTGGTGAAAACACCAGAAAACGTGTTTCTCGCATTAAATAGCTCGAGTAGAGCGATCTCGATGATTCTTCATACTTCGGACAGAAGTCTCACCAAGATTATCGAAAAAAATGCATATCTCAGCTTGAAACCCCACGAAAACCAAGATATCGCTGTGTTCTGCATATCAAACGCACTGTGGAGTGGTGAAAACCCCAGAAAACGTGTTTCTCGCATTAAATAGCTCGAGTAGAGCGATCTCGATGATTCTTCATACTTCGGACAGAAGTCTCACCAAGATTATCGTAAAAAATGCATATCTCAGCTTGAAACCCCACGAAAGCCAAGATATCGCTGGTTCTGCATATCAAACGCACTGTGGAGTGGTGAAAACACCAGATAAAGTGTTTCTCGCATTAAATAGCTCGAGAAGAGCGATTTCGATGATTCTGCATACTTCGGACAGAAGTCTCACAAAGATTATCGCAGAAAATGCATATCTCAGCTTGAAACCCCACGAAAACCAAGATGTCGCCGGTTCTGCATATCAAACGCACTGTGGAGTGGTGAAAACACCAGAAAACGTGTTTCTCGCATTAAATAGCTCGAAAAGAGCGTTCTCGAAGATCCTGCATACTTCTGACAGAAGTCTCACCAAGTTTATCTTAGAAAATGCATATCTCAGCTTGAAACCCGACGAAAACCGAGTTATCTCCGGTTCTGCACATCAAACGTACCGTGGAGTGGTAAAAACACCAGAAAACGTGTTTCGCGCATTTAGTAGCTCGAAAAGCGCGTTCTCGAAGATTCTGCATACTTCTGACAGAAGTCTCACCAGGATTATCGTAAAAAATGCATATCTCAGCTTGAAACCCCACGAAAACCAAGATATCGCTGTGTTCTGCATATCAAACGCACTGTGGAGTGGTGGAAACCCCAGAAAACGTGTTTCTCGCTTTAAATAGCTCGAAACGAGCATTCTCGATGACTAAGCATACTTCGGACAGAATTCTCACCAAGATTATCGCAGAAAATGCATATCTCAGCTTGAAACCGCACGAAAACCAAGATATCGCTGGTACTGCATATCAAACGCACTGTGGAGTGGTGAAAACACCAGATAACGTGTTTCTCGCATTAAATAGCTCGAGAAGAGCGATCTCGATGATTCTGCATACTTCGGACAGAAGTCTCACCAAGATTATCGCAGAAAATGCATATCTCAGCTTGAAACCCCACGAAAACCAAGATGTCGCCGGTTCTGCATATCAAACGCACTGTGGAGAGGTGAAAACACCAGAAAACGTGTTTCTCGCATTAAGTAGCTCGAAAAGAGCGTTCTCGAAGATCCTGCATACTTCTGACAGAAGTCTCACCAAGTTTATCTCAGAAAATGCATATCTCAGCTTGAAACCCGACGAAAACCGAGTTATCTCCGGTTCTGCACATCAAACGTACCGTGGAGTGGTGAAAACACCAGAAAACGTGTTTCGCGCATTAAGTAGCTCGAAAAGAGCGTTCTCGAAGATTCTGCATACTTCTGACAGAAGTCCACCAGGATTATCGTAGAAAATGCATATCTCAGCTTGAAATCCGACCGAAACCAAGATATCTCCGGTTCAGCATTCCAAACGTACTGTGGAGTGGTGAAAACACCGGAAAACGTGTTTCGTGCAATAAGTAGCTCGAAAAGTGCGATCTAGATGATTCTGCATACTTCTGACAAAAGACCCACCAAGATTATCGTAGAAAATGCATATCTCAACTTGAACCCCGACGAAATCAAAGATGTCGCCGGTTCTGCATATCAAACGCACTGTGGAGTGGTGAAAACAACCAGAGAACGTGTTTCTCGCATTAAATAGCTCGAAGATAGTGCATACTTCTGACAGAAGTCTCACCAAGATTATCGTAGAAAATGCATATCTCAGCTTGAAACCCGACGAAAACCGAGTTAACTCCGGTTCTGCACATCAAAAGTACCGTGGAGTGGTGAAAACACCAGAAAACGTGTTTCTCGCATTAAATAGCTCGAGTAGAGCGATCTCGATGATTCTTCATACTTCGGACAGAAGTCTCACCAAGATTATCGAAAAAAATGCATATCTCAGCTTGAAACCCCACGAAAACCAAGATATCGCTGTGTTCTGCATATCAAACGCACTGTGGAGTGGTGAAAACCCCAGAAAACGTGTTTCTCGCATTAAATAGCTCGAGTAGAGCGATCTCGATGATTCTTCATACTTCGGACAGAAGTCTCACCAAGATTATCGTAAAAAATGCATATCTCAGCTTGAAACCCCACGAAAGCCAAGATATCGCTGGTTCTGCATATCAAACGCACTGTGGAGTGGTGAAAACACCAGATAAAGTGTTTCTCGCATTAAATAGCTCGAGAAGAGCGATTTCGATGATTCTGCATACTTCGGACAGAAGTCTCACCAAGATTATCGCAGAAAATGCATATCTCAGCTTGAAACCCCACGAAAACCAAGATGTCGCCGGTTCTGCATATCAAACGCACTGTGGAGTGGTGAAAACACCAGAAAACGTGTTTCTCGCATTAAATAGCTCGAAAAGAGCGTTCTCGTAGATCCTGCATACTTCTGACAGAAGTCTCACCAAGTTTATCTTAGAAAATGCATATCTCAGCTTGAAACCCGACGAAAACCGAGTTATCTCCGGTTCTGCACATCAAACGTACCGTGGAGTGGTAAAAACACCAGAAAACGTGTTTCGCGCATTAAGTAGCTCGAAAAGCGCGTTCTCGAAGATTCTGCATACTTCTGACAGAAGTCTCACCAGGATTATCGTAAAAAATGCATATCTCAGCTTGAAACCCCACGAAAACCAAGATATCGCTGTGTTCTGCATATCAAACGCACTGTGGAGTGGTGAAAACACCAGAAAACGTGTTTCTCGCATTAAATAGCTCGAGTAGAGCGATCTCGATGATTCTTCATACTTCGGACAGAAGTCTCACCAAGATTATCGTAGAAAATGCATATCTCATCTTGAAACCCCACGAAAACCAAGATATCGCTGTGTTCTGCATATCAAACGCACTGTGGAGTGGTGGAAACCCCAGAAAACGTGTTTCTCGCTTTAAATAGCTCGAAACGAGCATTCTCGATGACTAAGCATACTTCGGACAGAATTCTCACCAAAATTATAGTAAAAAATGCATATCTCAGCTTGAAACCCCACGAAAACCAAGATATCGCTGTGTTCAGCATATCAAACGAACTGTGGAGTGGTGAAAACCCCAGAAAATGTGTTTCTCGCATTAAATAGCTCGAATAGAGCCATCTCGATGATTCTTCATACTTCGGACAGAAGTCTCACCAAGATTATCGTAGAAAATGCATATCTCAGCTTGAAACCCGAAGAACACCGAGTTATCTCCTGTTCTGCACATCAAAGGTACCGTGGAGTGGCCAAAACCCCAGAAAACGTGTTTCGCGCATTAAGTTGCTCGAAAAGAGCGTTCTCGAAGATTCTGCATACTTCTGACAGAAGTCCACCAGGATTATCGTAGAAAATGCATATCTCAGCTTGAAACCCGACCGAAACCAAGATATCTGCGGTTCTGCATGTCAAACGTACTGTAGAGTGGTGAAAACACCAGAAAACGTGTTTCGTGCATTAGGTAGCTCCAAAAGAGCGATCTAGATGATTCTGCATACTTCGGACAGAAGTCTCCACAAGATTATCGCAGTAACTGCATATCTCAGCTTGAAACCCCACGAAAACCAAGGTATCTACTGTTCTGCATATCAAACGCACTGTGGAGTGGTGAAAACACCAGATAACGTGTTTCTCGCACTAGCTCGCTCGAAAAGAGCGATCTCGATGATTCAGCATACTTCGGGCAAAAGTCTCACCAAGATTATCGCAGAAAATGCATATCTCAGCTTGAAACCGCACGAAAACCAAGATATCGCTGGTACTGCATATCAAACGCACTGTGGAGTGGTAAAAACACCAGATAACGTGTTTCTCGCATTAAATAGCTCGAGAAGAGCGATCTCGATGATTCTGCATACTTCGGACAGAAGTCTCACCAAGATTATCGCAGAAAATGCATATCTCAGCTTGAAACCCCACGAAAACCAAGATGTTGCCGGTTCTGCATATCAAACGCACTGTGGAGAGGTGAAAACACCAGAAAACGTGTTTCTCGCATTAAGTAGCTCGAAAAGAGCGTTCTCGAAGATCCTGCATACTTCTGACAGAAGTCTCACCAAGTTTATCTTAGAAAATGCATATCTCAGCTTGAAACCCGACGAAAACCGAGTTATCTCCGGTTCTGCACATCAAACGTACCGTGGAGTGGTGAAAACACCAGAAAACGTGTTTCGCGCATTAAGTAGCTCGAAAAGAGCGTTCTCGAAGATTCTGCATACTTCTGACAGAAGTCCACCAGGATTATCGTAGAAAATGCATATCTCAGCTTGAAATCCGACAGAAACCAAGATATCTCCGGTTCAGCATTCCAAACGTACTGTGGAGTGGTGAAAACACCGGAAAACGTGTTTCGTGCATTAAGTAGCTCGAAAAGAGCGATCTAGATGATTCTGCATACTTCTGACAAAAGACCCACCAAGATTATCGTAGAAAATGCATATCTCAACTTGAACCCCGACGAAATCAAAGATGTCGCCGGTTCGGCATATCAAACGCACTGTGGAGTGGTGAAAACAACCAGAGAACGTGTTTCTCGCATTAAATAGCTCGAAGATAGTGCATACTTCTGACAGAAGTCTCACCAAGATTATCGCAGAAAATGCATATCTCAGCTTGAAACCCGACGAAAACCGAGTTATCTCCGGTTCTGCACATCAAACGTACCGTGGAGTGGTGAAAACACCAGAAAACGTGTTTCGCGCATTAAGTAGCTCGAAAAGAGCGTTCTCGAAGATTCTGTATACTTCTGACAGAAGTCTCACCAATATTATCGCAGAAAATGCATATCTCAGCTGGAAACACCACGAAAATCAAGATATCGCCGGTTCTGCATATCAAACGCACTGTGGAGTGGTGAAAACAACCAGAGAACGTGTTTCTCGCATTAAATAGCTCGAAGATAGTGCATACTTCTGACAGAAGTCTCACCAAGATTATCGTAGAAAATGCATATCTCAGCTTGAAACCCGACCGAAACCAAGATATCTCCGGTTCTGCATGTCAAACGCACTGTGGAGTGGTGAAAACACCAGAAAACGTGTTTCGCGCATTAAGTAGCTCGAAGAGAGCGTTCTCGAAGATTCTGCATAATTCTGACAGAAGTCTCACCAAGATTATCGCAGAAAATGCATATCTCTGCTTGAAACCCCACGAAAACCAAGATATCTACAGTTCTGCATATCCAACGAACTGTGGAGTGGTGAAACCCCCAGAAAACGTGTTTCTCGCATTAAATAGCTCGAAAAGAGCGCTCTCGATGTTTCTGCATACTTCGGACAGATGTTTTACCAAGCTTATCGTAGAAAATGCATATCTCAGCTTGAAACCCGACGAAAACCAAAATATCTCCGGTTCTGCATATCCAACGCACTGTGGAGTGGTGAAAACACCAGATAACGTGTTTCTCGCATTCAGTAGCTCGAAACGAGCGATGTCGATGATTCTGCATACTTCGGACAGAAGTCTCCACAAGATTATCGCAGAAACTGCAAATCTCAGCTTGAAACCCCACGAAAACCAAGGTATCTACTGTTCTGCATATCAAACGCACTGTGGAGTGGTGAAAACACCAGATAACGTGTTTCTCGCACTAGCTCGCTCGAAAAGAGCGATCTCGATGATTCAGCATACTTCGGACAGAAGTCTCACCAAGCTTATCGCAGAAATAGCATATCTCAGCTTGAAACCGCACGAAAACCAAGATATCGCTGGTACTGCATATCAAACGCACTGTGGAGTGGTGAAAACACCAGATAACGTGTTTCTCGCATTAAATAGCTCGAGAAGAGCGATCTCGATGATTCTGCATACTTCTGACAGAAGTCCACCAGGATTATCGTAGAAAATGCATATCTCAGCTTGAAATCCGACCGAAACCAAGATATCTCCGGTTCAGCATTCCAAACGTACTGTGGAGTGGTGAAAACACCGGAAAACGTGTTGCGTGCATTAAGTAGCTCGAAAAGCGCGATCTAGATGATTCTGCATACTTCTGACAAAAGACCCACCAAGATTATCGTAGAAAATGCATATCTCAACTTGAACCCCGACGAAATCAAAGATGTCGCCGGTTCTGCATATCAAACGCACTGTGGAGAGGTGAAAACAACCAGAGAACGTGTTTCTCGCATTAAATAGCTCGAAAAGGTCGATCTCGAAGATAGTGCATACTTCTGACAGAAGTCTCACCAAGATTATCGTAGAAAATGCATATCTCAGCTTGAAACCCGACGAAAACCGAGTTATCTCCGTTTCTGCACATCAAACGCACCGTGGAGTGGTGAAAACACCAGAAAACGTGTTTCTCGTATTAAATAGCTCGAGTAGAGCGATCTCGATGATTCTTCATACTTCGGACAGAAGTCTCACCAAGATTATCGTAAAAAATGCATATCTCAGCTTGAAACCCCACGAAATCCAAGATATCGCTGTGTTCTGCATATCAAACGCACTGTGGAGTGGTGAAAACCCCAGAAAACGTGTTTCTCGCATTAAATAGCTCGAGTAGAGCGATCTCGATGATTCTTCATACTTCGGACAGAAGTCTCACCAAGATTATCGTAAAAAATGCATATCTCAGCTTGAAACCCCACGAAAGCCAAGATATCGCTGGTTCTGCATATCAAACGCACTGTGGAGTGGTGAAAACACCAGATAACGTGTTTCAGGCATTAAATAGCTCGAGAAGAGCGATCTCGATGATTCTGCATACTTCGGACAGACGTCTCACCAAGATTATCGCAGAAAATGCATATCTCAGCTTGAAACCCCACGAAAACCAAGATGTCGCCGGTTCTGCATATCAAACGCACTGTGCAGTGGTGAAAACACCAGAAAACGTGTTTCTCGCATTAAATAGCTCGAAAAGAGCGTTCTCGAAGATCCTGCATACTTCTGACAGAAGTCTCACCAAGATTATCGCAGAAAATGCATATCTCTGCTTGAAACCCCACGAAACCCAAGATATCTACTGTTCTGTATATCCAACGAACTGTGGAGTGGTGAAAACCCCAGAAC
>CATORF010000167.1:0-389000 GCA_951804975.1 Anthophora plumipes | reverse complement strand
CCGACGAAAACCAAACATCGCCGGTTCTGCATATCAAACCAACTGTGGAGTGGTGAAAAAACCAGACAACGTGTTTCTCGCATTAAATAGATCGAAAAGTGCGATCTCGATGATTCTGCATACTTCTAAGAGAAGCCTCACCATGATTATCGCAGATAATGCATATCTCTGCTAGAAACCCCACGAAAACCAAGATATCTCCTGTTCTGCATATACAACGAACTGTGGAGTGGTGAAAACACCAGATAACGTGTTTCTAGCATTAACTCGCTCGAAATGAGCGATCTCGAAGATTCTGCATACTTCTGACAGAAGACTCACCAAGATTATCGCTGAAAATGCATATCTCAGCACGAAAAACCACGAAAATCAAGATATCGCCGGTTCTGCATATCAAACGAACTGTGGAGTGGTGAAAACAACCAGATAACGTGTTTCTCGCATTAAATAGCTCGAAAAGAGGGATCTCGATGATTCTGCATACTTCTGACAGAAGAATCACCAAGATTATCGCAGAAAATGCATATCTCAGCTTGAACCCCGACGAAATCCAAGATGTCGCCGGTACTGCATGTCAAACGCACTGTGGAGTGGTGAAAACACCAGATAACGTGTATCTCGCATTAAGTAGCTCGAAAAGAGCGATCTCGAAGATTGTGCATCCTTCTGAGAGAAGTCTCACCAAGATTATCGTAGATAATGCATATCTCAGCTTGAAACCCCACGAAAACTGAGGTATCACTGGTTCTGCATATCAAACGCACTGTGGAGTGCTGAAAACACCAGATAACGTTTTGTCGCATTAAATAGTTCGAATAGAGCGATCTCGATGATTAAGCATACTTCGGACAGAAGTCTCACCAAGATTATCGTAAAAAGTGCATATCTCAGCTTGAAACCCCACGAAAACCAAGATATCACCTGTTCTGCATATCCAACGAACTGTGGTGTGGTGAAAACCCCAGAAAACGTGTTTCTCGCATTAAATAGCTCGAAAAGTACGATCTCGATGACTCTGCATACTTCGGACAGAGGTCTCACCAAGATTATCGCAGAAAATGCATATCTCAGCTTGAAACCCCACGAAAACCCAGATATCGCCGGTTCTGCATATCAAACGCACTGTGGGGTGGTGAAAACACCAGATAAGGTTTTTCTCGCATTAAATAGCTCAAAAAGTGCGATCTCGATGATTCTGCACACTTCGGACAGATGTCTCACCAAGATTATCGCAGACAATGCACATCTCAGCTTGAAACCCCACGAAAACCAAGATATCGCCGGTTCTGCATATCATACGCACTGTGGAGTGCTGAAAACACCAGATATCCTGTTTCTCGCATTAAATAGATCGAAATGTGCGATCTCGATGATTCTGCATACTTCTAACAGAAGTCTCACCATGATTATCGCAGAAAATGCATATCTCTGCTAGAAACCCCACGAAAACCAAGATATCTCCTGTTCTGCATATCCAACGAACTGTGGAGTGGTGAAAACCCCAGAAAACGTGTTTCTCGCATTAAATCGCTCGAAAAGAGCGATCCCGATGATTCTGCATACTTCTGACAGAAGACTCACCAAGATTATCGCAGAAAATGCATGTCTCAGCTTGAAACCCGACGAAATCCAAGATGTCGCTGGTTCCGCATATCAAACGCACTGTGGAGTGGTGAAAACACCAATTAACGTGTTTCTCGCATTAAATAGCTCGAAAAGAGGGATCTCGATGATTCTGCATACTTCTGACAGAAGACTCACCAAGTTTATCGCAGAAAATGCATATCTCAGCTGGAAACACCACGAAAAACAAGATATCATCGGTTCTGCATATCAAACGCACTGTGGAATGTTGAAAACACCAGAAAACTTGTTTTTTCGCATTAAATAGCACGAAAAGAGCGATCTAGAAGATTCTGCATATTTCTGACTGAAGTCTCACCAAGATTATCGCAGAAAATGCATATCTCAGCTTGAAACCCCACGAAAACCAAGATATCGCCGGTTCTGCATATCATACGCACTGTGGAGTGCTGAAAACACCAGATATCGTGTTTCTCGCATTAAATAGCTCGAAAAGAGCGATCTAGATGATTCTGCATACTTCTGGCAGAAGACTCATCTAGATTATCGCAGAAAATGCATATCTCTGCTAGAAACCCCACGAAAACCAAGATATCTCCTGTTCTGCATATACAACGAACTGTGGAGTGGGAAAAACACCAGATAACGTGTTTCTCGCATTAACTAGCTCGAAATGAGCGATCTCGACGATTCTGCATACTTCTGACTGAAGTCTCACCAAGATTATCGCAGAAAATGCATATTTCAGCTTGAAACCCCACGAAAACCAAGATATCGCCGGTTCTGCATATCATACGCACTGTGGAGTGCTGAAAACACCAGATATCGTGTTTCTCGCATTAAATAGCTCGAAAAGAGCGATCTAGATGATTCTGCATACTTCTGGCAGAAGACTCACATAGATTATCGCAGAAAATGCATATCTCTGCTAGAAACCCCACGAAAACCAAGATATCTCCTGTTCTGCATATACAACGAACTGTGGAGTGGTGAAAACACCAGATAACGTGTTTCTCGCATTAACTAGCTCGAAATGAGCGATCTCGATGATTCTGCATACTTCTGACAGAAGACTCACCAAGATTATCGCAGAAAATGCATATCTCAGCTGGACACACCACGAAAATCAAGATATCGCCGGTTCTGCATATCAAACGCACTGTGGAGTGGTGAAAATACCAGATAACGTGTTTCTCGCATTAAATAGCTCGAAAAGAGCGATCTAGATGATTCTGCATACTTCTGACAGAAGGCTCAGCAAGATTATCGCTGAAAATGCATATCTCAGCACGAAAAACCACGAAAATCAAGATATCGCCGGTTCTGCATATCAAACGAACTGTGGAGTGGTGAAAACAACCAGATAACGTGTTTCTCTCATTAAATAGCTCGAAAAGAGGGATCTCGATGATTCTGCATACTTCTGACAGAAGACTCACCAAGATTATCGCTGAAAATGCATATCTCAGCACGAAAAACCACGAAAATCAAGATATCGCCGGTTCTGCATATCTAACGAACTGTGGAGTGGTGAAAACAACCAGATAACGTGTTTCTCGCATTAAGTTGCTCGAAAAGAGCGAACTCGAAGATTCTGCATACTTCTGACTGAAGTCTCACCAAGATTATCGCAGAAAATGCATTTCTCAGCTTGAAACCCGACGAAAACCAAACATCGCCGGTTCTGCATATCAAACCAACTGTGGAGTGGTGAAAACACCAGACAACGTGTTTCTCGCATTAAATAGATCGAAAAGTGCGATCTCGATGATTCTGCATACTTCTAACAGAAGTCTCACCATGATTATCGCAGATAATGCATATCTCTGCTAGAAACCCCACGAAAACCAAGATATCTCCTGTTCTGCATATACAACGAACTGTGTAGTGGTGAAAACACCAGATAACGTGTTTCTAGCATTAACTAGCTCGAAATGAGCGATGTCGAAGATTCTGCATACTTCTGACAGAAGACTCACCAAGATTATCGCTGAAAATGCATATCTCAGCAGGAAAAACCACGAAAATCAAGATATCGCCGGTTCTGCATATCAAACGAACTGTGGAGTGTTGAAAACACAAGAAAACGTGTTTCTCGCATTAAATAGCTCGAAAAGAGCGATCTAGATGATTCTGCATACTTCTGACAGAAGACTCACCAAGATTATCGCAGAAAATGCATATCTCAGCTACAAACCCCACGAAAACCAAGATATCTCCGGTTCTGCATATCAAACGCACTGTGGGGTGGTGAAAACACAAGAAAACGTGTTTCTCGCATTAAATAGCTCGAAAAGAGCGATCTAGATGATTCTGCATACTTCTGACAGAAGACTCACCAAGATTATCGCAGAAAATGCATATCTCAGCTACAAACCCCACGAAAACCAAGATATCTCCGGTTCTGCATATATAACGAACTGTGGAGTGGTGAAAACACCAGATAACGTGTTTCTAGCATTAACTCGCTCGAAATGAGCGATCTCGAAGATTCTGCATACTTCTGACAGAAGACTCACCAAGATTATCGCAGAAAATGCATATCTCAGCACGAAAAACCACGAAAATCAAGATATCGCCGGTTCTGCATATCAAACGAACTGTGGAGTGGTGAAAACAACCAGATAACGTGTTTCTCGCATTAAATAGCTCGAAAAGAGGGATCTCGATGATTCTGCATACTTCTGACAGAAGACTCACCAAGATTATCGCAGAAAATGCATATCTCAGCTTGAACCCCGACGAAATCCAAGATGTCGCCGGTACTGCATGTCAAACGCACTGTGGAGTGGTGAAAACACCAGATAACGTGTATCTCGCATCAAGTAGCTCGAAAAGAGCGATCTCGAAGATTCTGCATCCTTCTGAGAGAAGTCTCACCAAGATTATCGTAGAAAATGCATATCTCAGCTTGAAACACCACGAAAACTGAGGTATCACTGGTTCTGCATATCAAACGCACTGTGGAGGGCTGAAAACACCAGATAACGTTTTGTCGCATTAAATAGTTCGAATAGAGCGATCTCGATGATTAAGCATACTTCGGACAGAAGTCTCACCAAGATTATCGTAAAAAGTGCATATCTCAGCTTGAAACCCCACGAAAACCAAGATATCACCTGTTCTGCATATCCAACGAACTGTGGTGTGGTGAAAACCCCAGAAAACGTGTTTCTCGCATTAAATAGCTCGAAAAGTACGATCTCGATGACTCTGCATACTTCGGACAGAAGCCTCACCAAGATTATCGCATAAAATGCATATCTGAGCTTGAAACCCCACGAAAACCAGGATATCGCTGGTTCTGCATATCAAACGCACTGTGGAGTGGTGAAATCACCAGATAACGTGTTTCTCGCATTAAATAGCTCGAAAAGAGCGATCTAGATGATTCTGCATACTTCTGACGGAAGACTCACCAAGATTATCGCAGAAAATGCATATCTCAGCTACAAACCCCACGAAAACCAAGATATCTCCGGTTCTGCATATCAAACGCACTGTGGGGTGGTGAAAACACAAGAAAACGTGTTTCTCGCATTAAATAGCTCGAAAAGAGCGATCTAGATGATTCTGCATACTTCTGACAGAAGACTCACCAAGATTATCGCAGAAAATGCATATCTCAGCTTGAAACCCGACGAAAACCACGATGTCGACTGTTCTGCATATCAAACGCACTGTGGAGTGGTGAAAACACCAGAAAACGTGTTTCTCGCATCAAATAGCTCGAAAAGAGCGATCTAGATGATTCTGCATACTTCTGACAGAAGACTCACCAAGATTATCGCAGAAAATGCATATCTCAGCTTGAAACCTCACGAAAATCAAGATGTCACCGGTTCTGCATATCAAACGCACTGTGGAGTGGTGAAAACAACCAGATAACGTGTTTCTCGCATTAAATAACTCGAAACGAGCGATCTAGATGATTCTGCATACTTCTGACTGAAGTCTCACCAAGATTATCGTTGAAAATGCATATCCCAGCTTGAACTCCGACCAAAACCACGATGTCGCCGGTTCTGCATATCAAACGCACTGTGGAGTGGTGAAAACAACCAGATAACGTGTTTCTCGCTTTAAATAGCTCGAAACGAGCGATCTAGATGATTCTGCATACTTCTGACTGAAGTCTCACCAATATTATCGCAGAAAATGCTATATCTCAGCTTGAAACCCGACGAAAACCACGATGTAGCCGGTTCTGCATATCAAACGCACTGTGGCGTGGTGAAAACACCAGAAAACGTGTTTCTCGCATTAAATAGCTCGAAAAGAGCGATCTAGATGCTTCTGCATACTTCTGACAGAAGACTCACCAAGATTATCACAGAAATTGCATATCTCAGCTGGAAACCCCACGAAAACCAAGATATCGCCGGTTCTGCATATCAGACGCACTATGGAGTGGTGAAAACATCAGAAAACGTGTATCTCGCATTAACCAGCTCGAAAAGAGCGTTCTCAATGATTCTGCATACTTCTCATAGATGAAACACCAAGATTATCGCAGAAAATGCATATTTCAGCTGGAAACCCCACGAAAACCAAGTTATCGGCGGCTCTACATATCAAACGCACTGTGGAGTGGTCAAAACAACCAGATAACGTGTTTCGCGCTTTAGATAGCTCGAAACGAGCGATCTAGATGGTTCTGCATACTTCTGACTGAAGTCTCACCAATATGATCGCAGAAAATGCATATCTCAGCTTGAAACCCGACGAAAACCACGATGTCGCCGGTTCTGCATATGAAACGCACTGTGGCGTGGTGAAAACACCAGAAAACGTGTTTCTCGCATCAAATAGCTCGAAAAGAGCGATCTAGATGATTCTGCATACTTCTGACAGAAGACTCACCAAGATTATCGCGGAAAATGCATATCTCAGCTGGAAACCCCACGAAAACCAAGATATCGCCGGTTCTGCATATCAGACGCACTATGGAGTGGTGAAAACTACCAGATAACGTGTTTCGCGCTTTAAATAGCTCGAAACGAGCGATCTAGATGATTCTGCATACTTCTGACAGAAGACTCACCAAGATTATCGCAGAAAATGCATATCTCAGCTTGAAACCACACGGAAATCAAGATGTCGCCGGTTCTGCATATCAAACGCACTGTTGAGTGGTGAAAACACCAGAAAACGTGTTTCTCGCATCAAATAGCTCGAAAAGAGCGATCTAGATGATTCTGCATACTTCTGACAGAAGACTCACCAAGATTATCGCAGAAAATGCATATCTCAGCTGGAAACCCCACGAAAACCAAGATATCTCCGGTTCTGCATATCAAACGCACTGTGGAGTGGTGAAAACAACCAGATAACGTGTTTCTCGCTTTAAATAGCTCGAAACGAGCGATCTAGATGATTCTGCATACTTCTGACTGAAGTCTCACCAATATTATCGCAGAAAATGCTATATCTCAGCTTGAAACCCGACGAAAACCACGATGTCGACTGTTCTGCATATCAAACGCACTGTGGAGTGGTGAAAACACCAGAAAACGTGTTTCTCGCATCAAATAGCTCGAAAAGAGCGATCTAGATGATTCTGCATACTTCTGACAGAAGACTCACCAAGATTATCGCAGAAAATGCATATCTCAGCTTGAAACCTCACGAAAATCAAGATGTCGCCGGTTCTGCATATCAAACGCACTGTGGAGTGGTGAAAACAACCAGATAACGTGTTTCTCGCATTAAATAACTCGAAACGAGCGATCTAGATGATTCTGCATACTTCTGACTGAAGTCTCACCAAGATTATCGTTGAAAATGCATATCCCAGCTTGAACTCCGACCAAAACCACGATGTCGCCGGTTCTGCATATCAAACGCACTGTGGAGTGGTGAAAACAACCAGATAACGTGTTTCTCGCTTTAAATAGCTCGAAACGAGCGATCTAGATGATTCTGCATACTTCTGACTGAAGTCTCACCAATATTATCGCAGAAAATGCTATATCTCAGCTTGAAACCCGACGAAAACCACGATGTAGCCGGTTCTGCATATCAAACGCACTGTGGCGTGGTGAAAACACCAGAAAACGTGTTTCTCGCATTAAATAGCTCGAAAAGAGCGATCTAGATGATTCTGCATACTTCTGACAGAAGACTCACCAAGATTATCACAGAAATTGCATATCTCAGCTGGAAACCCCACGAAAACCAAGATATCGCCGGTTCTGCATATCAGACGCACTATGGAGTGGTGAAAACATCAGAAAACGTGTATCTCGCATTAACCAGCTCGAAAAGAGCGTTCTCAATGATTCTGCATACTTCTCATAGATGAAACACCAAGATTATCGCAGAAAATGCATATTTCAGCTGGAAACCCCACGAAAACCAAGTTATCGGCGGCTCTACATATCAAACGCACTGTGGAGTGGTCAAAACAACCAGATAACGTGTTTCGCGCTTTAGATAGCTCGAAACGAGCGATCTAGATGGTTCTGCATACTTCTGACTGAAGTCTCACCAATATGATCGCAGAAAATGCATATCTCAGCTTGAAACCCGACGAAAACCACGATGTCGCCGGTTCTGCATATCAAACGCACTGTGGCGTGGTGAAAACACCAGAAAACGTGTTTCTCGCATCAAATAGCTCGAAAAGAGCGATCTAGATGATTCTGCATACTTCTGACAGAAGACTCACCAAGATTATCGCGGAAAATGCATATCTCAGCTGGAAACCCCACGAAAACCAAGATATCGCCGGTTCTGAATATCAGACGCACTATGGAGTGGTGAAAACTACCAGATAACGTGTTTCGCGCTTTAAATAGCTCGAAACGAGCGATCTAGATGATTCTGCATACTTCTGACAGAAGACTCACCAAGATTATCGCAGAAAATGCATATCTCAGCTTGAAACCACACGGAAATCAAGATGTCGCCGGTTCTGCATATCAAACGCACTGTGGAGTGGTGAAAACACCAGAAAACGTGTTTCTCGCATCAAATAGCTCGAAAAGAGCGATCTAGATGATTCTGCATACTTCTGACAGAAGACTCACCAAGATTATCGCAGAAAATGCATATCTCAGCTGGAAACCCCACGAAAACCAAGATATCGCCGGTTCTGCATATCAAACGCACTGTGGAGTGGCGAAAACAACCAGATAACGTGTTTCTCGCTTTAAATAGCTCGAAACGAGCGATCTAGATGATTCTGCATACTTCTGACTGAAGTCTCACCAATATTATCGCAGAAAATGCTATATCTCAGCTTGAAACCCGACGAAAACCACGATGTCGCCGGTTCTGCATATCAAACGCACTGTGGCGTGGTGAAAACACCAGAAAACGTGTTTCTCGCATTAAATAGCTCGAAAAGAGCGATCTAGATGATTCTGCATACTTCTGACAGAAGACTCACCAAGATTATCACAGAAATTGCATATCTCAGCTGGAAACCCCACGAAAACCAAGATATCGCCGGTTCTGCATATCAGACGCACTATGGAGTGGTGAAAACATCAGAAAACGTGTATCTCGCATTAACCAGCTCGAAAAGAGCGTTCTCGATGATTCTGCATACTTCTCATAGATGAAACACCAAGATTATCGCAGAAAATGCATATTTCAGCTGGAAACCCCACGAAAACCAAGTTATCGGCGGCTCTACATATCAAACGCACTGTGGAGTGGTCAAAACAACCAGATAACGTGTTTCGCGCTTTACATAGCTCGAAACGAGCGATCTAGATGATTCTGCATACTTCTGACTGAAGTCTCACCAATATGATCGCAGAAAATGCCTATCTCAGCTTGAAACCCGACGAAAACCACGATGTCGCCGGTTCTGCATATCAAACGCACTGTGGCGTGGTGAAAACACCAGAAAACGTGTTTCTCGCATCAAATAGCTCGAAAAGAGCGATCTAGATGATTCTGCATACTTCTGACAGAAGACTCACTAAGATTATCGCGGAAAATGGATATCTCAGCTGGAAACCCCACGAAAACCAAGATATCGCCGGTTCTGCATATCAGACGCACTATGGAGTGGTGAAAACAACCAGATAACGTGTTTCGCGCTTTAAATAGCTCGAAACGAGCGATCTAGATGATTCTGCATACTTCTGACTGAAGTCTCACCAATATGATCGCAGAAAATGCATATCTCAGCTTGAAACCCGACGAAAACCACGATGTCGCCGGTTCTGCATATCAAACGCACTGTGGCGTGGTGAAAACACCAGAAAACGTGTTTCTCGCATCAAATAGCTCGAAAAGAGCGATCTAGATGATTCTGCATACTTCTGACAGAAGACTCACCAAGATTATCGCAGAAAATGCATATCTCAGCTAGAAACCTCACCAAAATCAAGATGTCGCCGGTTCTGCATATCAAACGCACTGTGGAGTGGTGAAAACACCAGAAAACGTGTTTCGTGCATTAAGTAGCTCGAAAAGAGCGATCTAGATGATTCTGCATACTTCTGACTGAAGTCTCACCAATATTATCGCAGAAAATGAATATTTCAGCAGGAAACCCCACGAAAACCAAGATGTCGCCGGTTCTGCATATCAAACGCACTGTGGAGTGGTGTAAACACCAGAAAACGTGTTTCTCGCATCAAATAGCTCGAAAAGAGCGATCTAGATGATTCTGCATACTTCTGACAGAAGACTCACCAAGATTATCGCAGAAAATGCATATCTCAGCTTGAAACCTCACGAAAATCAAGATGTCGCCGGTTCTGCATATCAAACGCACTGTGGAGTGGTGAAAACAACCAGATAACGTGTTTCTCGCATTAAATAGCTCGAATAGAGCGATCTAGGTGATTCTGCATACTTCTGACTGAAGTCTCATCAATATGATCGCAGAAAATGCATATCTCAGCTTGAAACCCGACGATAACCACGATGTCGCCGGTTCTGCATATCAAACGCACTGTGGAGTGGTGTAAACACCAGAAAACGTGTTTCTCGCAACAAATAGCTCGAAAAGAGCGATCTAGATGATTCTGCATACTTCTGACTGAAGTCTCACCAATATTATCGCAGAAAATGAATATTTCAGCTGGAAACCCCACGAAAACCAAGATGTCGCCGGTTCTGCATATCAAACGCACTGTGGAGTGGTGAAAACAACCAGATAACGTGTTTCTCGCATTAAATAGCTCGAATAGAGCGATCTAGGTGATTCTGCATACTTCTGACTGAAGTCTCACCGATATGATCGCAGAAAATGCATATCTCAGCTTGAAACCCGACGAAAACCACGATGTCGCCGGTTCTGCGTATCAGACGCTCCGTTGAGTGGTGAAAACACCAGAAAACGTGTTACTCGCATTAACTAGCTCGAAAAGAGCGTTCTGGATGATTCTGCATACTTCTGACTGAAGTCTCACCAATATTATCGCAGAAAATGCATATCTCAGCTAGAAACCTCACGAAAATCAAGATGTCGCCGGTTCTGCATATCAAACGCACTGTGGAGTGGTGAAAACACCAGAAAACGTGTTTCGTGCATTAAGTAGCTCGAAAAGAGCGATCTAGATGATTCTGCATACTTCTGACTGAAGACTCACCAAGATTATCGCAGAAAATGCATATCTCAGCTTGAAACCTCACGAAAATCAAGATGTCGCCGGTTCTGCATATCAAACGCACTGTGGAGTGGTGAAAACAACCAGATAACGTGTTTCTCGCATTAAATAGCTCGAATAGAGCGATCTAGGTGATTCTGCATACTTCTGACTGAAGTCTCATCAATATGATCGCAGAAAATGCATATCTCAGCTTGAAACCCGACGATAACCACGATGTCGCCGGTTCTGCATATCAAACGCACTGTGGAGTGGTGTAAACACCAGAAAACGTGTTTCTCGCAACAAATAGCTCGAAAAGAGCGATCTAGATGATTCTGCATACTTCTGACTGAAGTCTCACCAATATTATCGCAGAAAATGAATATTTCAGCTGGAAACCCCACGAAAACCAAGATGTCGCCGGTTCTGCATATCAAACGCACTGTGGAGTGGTGAAAACAACCAGATAACGTGTTTCTCGCATTAAATAGCTCGAATAGAGCGATCTAGGTGATTCTGCATACTTCTGACTGAAGTCTCACCGATATGATCGCAGAAAATGCATATCTCAGCTTGAAACCCGACGAAAACCACGATGTCGCCGGTTCTGCGTATCAGACGCTCCGTTGAGTGGTGAAAACACCAGAAAACGTGTTACTCGCATTAACTAGCTCGAAAAGAGCGTTCTGGATGATTCTGCATACTTCTGACTGAAGTCTCACCAATATTATCGCAGAAAATGCATATCTCAGCTAGAAACCTCACGAAAATCAAGATGTCGCCGGTTCTGCATATCAAACGCACTGTGGAGTGGTGAAAACACCAGAAAACGTGTTTCGTGCATTAAGTAGCTCGAAAAGAGCGATCTAGATGATTCTGCATACTTCTGACTGAAGTCTCACCAATATTATCGCAGAAAATGAATATTTCAGCTGGAAACCCCACGAAAACCAAGATGTCGCCGGTTCTGCATATCAAACGCACTGTGGAGTGGTGTAAACACCAGAAAACGTGTTTCTCGCATCAAATAGCTCGAAAAGAGCGATCTAGATGATTCTGCATACTTCTGACAGAAGACTCACCAAGATTATCGCAGAAAATGCATATCTCAGCTTGAAACCTCACGAAAATCAAGATGTCGCCGGTTCTGCATATCAAACGCACTGTGGAGTGGTGAAAACAACCAGATAACGTGTTTCTCGCATTAAATAGCTCGAATAGAGCGATCTAGGTGATTCTGCATACTTCTGACTGAAGTCTCATCAATATGATCGCAGAAAATGCATATCTCAGCTTGAAACCCGACGATAACCACGATGCCGCCGGTTCTGCATATCAAACGCACTGTGGAGTGGTGTAAACACCAGAAAACGTGTTTCTCGCAACAAATAGCTCGAAAAGAGCGATCTAGATGATTCTGCATACTTCTGACAGAAGACTCACCAAGATTATCGCAGAAAATGCATATCTCAGCTTGAAACCTCACGAAAATCAAGATGTCGCCGGTTCTGCATATCAAACGCACTGTGGAGTGGTGAAAACACCAGATAACGTGTTTCTCGCATTAAATAGCTCGAAACGAGCGATCTAGGTGATTCTGCATACTTCTGACTGAAGTCTCACCAATATGATCGCAGAAAATGCATATCTCAGCTTGAAACCCGACGAAAACCACGATGTCGACTGTTCTGCATATCAAACGCACTGTGGAGTGGTGAAAACACCAGAAAACGTGTTTCTCGCATCAAATAGCTCGAAAAAAGCGATCTAGATGATTCTGCATACTTCTGACAGAAGACTCACCAAGATTAACCCAGAAAATGCATATCTCAGCTTGAAACCCGACGAAAACCACGATGTCGCCGGTTCTGCATATCAAACGCACTGTGGCGTGGTGAAAACACCAGAAAACGTGTTTCTCGCATTAAATAGCTCGAAAAGAGCGATCTAGATGATTCTGCATACTTCTGACAGAAGACTCACCAAGATTATCACAGAAATTGCATATCTCAGCTGGAAACCCCACGAAAACCAAGATATCGCCGGTTCTGCATATGAGACGCACTATGGAGTGGTGAAAACATCAGAAAACGTGTATCTCGCATTAACCAGCTCGAAAAGAGCGTTCTCAATGATTCTGCATACTTCTCATAGATGAAACACCAAGATTATCGCAGAAAATGCATATTTCAGCTGGAAACCCCACGAAAACCAAGTTATCGGCGGCTCTACATATCAAACGCACTGTGGAGTGGTCAAAACAACCAGATAACGTGTTTCTCGCATTAAATAGCTCGAATAGAGCGATCTAGGTGATTCTGCATACTTCTGACTGAAGTCTCACCGATATGATCGCAGAAAATGCATATCTCAGCTTGAAACCCGACGAAAACCACGATGTCGCCGGTTCTGCGTATCAGACGCTCCGTTGAGTGGTGAAAACACCAGAAAACGTGTTACTCGCATTAACTAGCTCGAAAAGAGCGTTCTGGATGATTCTGCATACTTCTGACTGAAGTCTCACCAATATTATCGCAGAAAATGCATATCTCAGCTAGAAACCTCACGAAAATCAAGATGTCGCCGGTTCTGCATATCAAACGCACTGTGGAGTGGTGAAAACACCAGAAAACGTGTTTCTTGCATTAAGTAGCTCGAAAAGAGCGATCTAGATGATTCTGCATACTTCTGACTGAAGTCTCACCAATATTATCGCAGAAAATGAATATTTCAGCTGGAAACCCCACGAAAACCAAGATGTCGCCGGTTCTGCATATCAAACGCACTGTGGAGTGGTGTAAACACCAGAAAACGTGTTTCTCGCATCAAATAGCTCGAAAAGAGCGATCTAGATGATTCTGCATACTTCTGACAGAAGACTCACCAAGATTATCGCAGAAAATGCATATCTCAGCTTGAAACCTCACGAAAATCAAGATGTCGCCGGTTCTGCATATCAAACGCACTGTGGAGTGGTGAAAACAACCAGATAACGTGTTTCTCGCATTAAATAGCTCGAATAGAGCGATCTAGGTGATTCTGCATACTTCTGACTGAAGTCTCATCAATATGATCGCAGAAAATGCATATCTCAGCTTGAAACCCGACGATAACCACGATGTCGCCGGTTCTGCATATCAAACGCACTGTGGAGTGGTGTAAACACCAGAAAACGTGTTTCTCGCAACAAATAGCTCGAAAAGAGCGATCTAGATGATTCTGCATACTTCTGACAGAAGACTCACCAAGATTATCGCAGAAAATGCATATCTCAGCTTGAAACCTCACGAAAATCAAGATGTCGCCGGTTCTGCATATCAAACGCACTGTGGAGTGGTGAAAACACCAGATAACGTGTTTCTCGCATTAAATAGCTCGAAACGAGCGATCTAGGTGATTCTGCATACTTCTGACTGAAGTCTCACCAATATGATCGCAGAAAATGCATATCTCAGCTTGAAACCCGACGAAAACCACGATGTCGACTGTTCTGCATATCAAACGCACTGTGGAGTGGTGAAAACACCAGAAAACGTGTTTCTCGCATCAAATAGCTCGAAAAAAGCGATCTAGATGATTCTGCATACTTCTGACAGAAGACTCACCAAGATTAACCCAGAAAATGCATATCTCAGCTTGAAACCCGACGAAAACCACGATGTCGCCGGTTCTGCATATCAAACGCACTGTGGCGTGGTGAAAACACCAGAAAACGTGTTTCTCGCATTAAATAGCTCGAAAAGAGCGATCTAGATGATTCTGCATACTTCTGACAGAAGACTCACCAAGATTATCACAGAAATTGCATATCTCAGCTGGAAACCCCACGAAAACCAAGATATCGCCGGTTCTGCATATCAGACGCACTATGGAGTGGTGAAAACATCAGAAAACGTGTATCTCGCATTAACCAGCTCGAAAAGAGCGTTCTCAATGATTCTGCATACTTCTCATAGATGAAACACCAAGATTATCGCAGAAAATGCATATTTCAGCTGGAAACCCCACGAAAACCAAGTTATCGGCGGCTCTACATATCAAACGCACTGTGGAGTGGTCAAAACAACCAGATAACGTGTTTCGCGCTTTAGATAGCTCGAAACGAGCGATCTAGATGGTTCTGCATACTTCTGACTGAAGTCTCACCAATATGATCGCAGAAAATGCATATCTCAGCTTGAAACCCGACGAAAACCACGATGTCGCCGGTTCTGCATATCAAACGCACTGTGGCGTGGTGAAAACACCAGAAAACGTGTTTCTCGCATCAAATAGCTCGAAAAGAGCGATCTAGATGATTCTGCATACTTCTGACAGAAGACTCACCAAGATTATCGCGGAAAATGCATATCTCAGCTGGAAACCCCACGAAAACCAAGATATCGCCGGTTCTGCATATCAGACGCACTATGGAGTGGTGAAAACTACCAGATAACGTGTTTCGCGATTTAAATAGCTCGAAACGAGCGATCTAGATGATTCTGCATACTTCTGACAGAAGACTCACCAAGATTATCGCAGAAAATGCATATCTCAGCTTGAAACCACACGGAAATCAAGATGTCGCCGGTTCTGCATATCAAACGCACTGTGGAGTGGTGAAAACACCAGAAAACGTGTTACTCGCATTAACTAGCTCGAAAAGAGCGTTCTGGATGATTCTGCATACTTCTGACTGAAGTCTCACCAATATTATCGCAGAAAATGCATATCTCAGCTAGAAACCTCACGAAAATCAAGATGTCGCCGGTTCTGCATATCAAACGCACTGTGGAGTGGTGAAAACACCAGAAAACGTGTTTCGTGCATTAAGTAGCTCGAAAAGAGCGATCTAGATGATTCTGCATACTTCTGACTGAAGACTCACCAAGATTATCGCAGAAAATGCATATCTCAGCTTGAAACCTCACGAAAATCAAGATGTCGCCGGTTCTGCATATCAAACGCACTGTGGAGTGGTGAAAACAACCAGATAACGTGTTTCTCGCATTAAATAGCTCGAATAGAGCGATCTAGGTGATTCTGCATACTTCTGACTGAAGTCTCATCAATATGATCGCAGAAAATGCATATCTCAGCTTGAAACCCGACGATAACCACGATGTCGCCGGTTCTGCATATCAAACGCACTGTGGAGTGGTGTAAACACCAGAAAACGTGTTTCTCGCAACAAATAGCTCGAAAAGAGCGATCTAGATGATTCTGCATACTTCTGACTGAAGTCTCACCAATATTATCGCAGAAAATGAATATTTCAGCTGGAAACCCCACGAAAACCAAGATGTCGCCGGTTCTGCATATCAAACGCACTGTGGAGTGGTGAAAACAACCAGATAACGTGTTTCTCGCATTAAATAGCTCGAATAGAGCGATCTAGGTGATTCTGCATACTTCTGACTGAAGTCTCACCGATATGATCGCAGAAAATGCATATCTCAGCTTGAAACCCGACGAAAACCACGATGTCGCCGGTTCTGCGTATCAGACGCTCCGTTGAGTGGTGAAAACACCAGAAAACGTGTTACTCGCATTAACTAGCTCGAAAAGAGCGTTCTGGATGATTCTGCATACTTCTGACTGAAGTCTCACCAATATTATCGCAGAAAATGCATATCTCAGCTAGAAACCTCACGAAAATCAAGATGTCGCCGGTTCTGCATATCAAACGCACTGTGGAGTGGTGAAAACACCAGAAAACGTGTTTCGTGCATTAAGTAGCTCGAAAAGAGCGATCTAGATGATTCTGCATACTTCTGACTGAAGTCTCACCAATATTATCGCAGAAAATGAATATTTCAGCTGGAAACCCCACGAAAACCAAGATGTCGCCGGTTCTGCATATCAAACGCACTGTGGAGTGGTGTAAACACCAGAAAACGTGTTTCTCGCATCAAATAGCTCGAAAAGAGCGATCTAGATGATTCTGCATACTTCTGACAGAAGACTCACCAAGATTATCGCAGAAAATGCATATCTCAGCTTGAAACCTCACGAAAATCAAGATGTCGCCGGTTCTGCATATCAAACGCACTGTGGAGTGGTGAAAACAACCAGATAACGTGTTTCTCGCATTAAATAGCTCGAATAGAGCGATCTAGGTGATTCTGCATACTTCTGACTGAAGTCTCATCAATATGATCGCAGAAAATGCATATCTCAGCTTGAAACCCGACGATAACCACGATGCCGCCGGTTCTGCATATCAAACGCACTGTGGAGTGGTGTAAACACCAGAAAACGTGTTTCTCGCAACAAATAGCTCGAAAAGAGCGATCTAGATGATTCTGCATACTTCTGACAGAAGACTCACCAAGATTATCGCAGAAAATGCATATCTCAGCTTGAAACCTCACGAAAATCAAGATGTCGCCGGTTCTGCATATCAAACGCACTGTGGAGTGGTGAAAACACCAGATAACGTGTTTCTCGCATTAAATAGCTCGAAACGAGCGATCTAGGTGATTCTGCATACTTCTGACTGAAGTCTCACCAATATGATCGCAGAAAATGCATATCTCAGCTTGAAACCCGACGAAAACCACGATGTCGACTGTTCTGCATATCAAACGCACTGTGGAGTGGTGAAAACACCAGAAAACGTGTTTCTCGCATCAAATAGCTCGAAAAAAGCGATCTAGATGATTCTGCATACTTCTGACAGAAGACTCACCAAGATTAACCCAGAAAATGCATATCTCAGCTTGAAACCCGACGAAAACCACGATGTCGCCGGTTCTGCATATCAAACGCACTGTGGCGTGGTGAAAACACCAGAAAACGTGTTTCTCGCATTAAATAGCTCGAAAAGAGCGATCTAGATGATTCTGCATACTTCTGACAGAAGACTCACCAAGATTATCACAGAAATTGCATATCTCAGCTGGAAACCCCACGAAAACCAAGATATCGCCGGTTCTGCATATGAGACGCACTATGGAGTGGTGAAAACATCAGAAAACGTGTATCTCGCATTAACCAGCTCGAAAAGAGCGTTCTCAATGATTCTGCATACTTCTCATAGATGAAACACCAAGATTATCGCAGAAAATGCATATTTCAGCTGGAAACCCCACGAAAACCAAGTTATCGGCGGCTCTACATATCAAACGCACTGTGGAGTGGTCAAAACAACCAGATAACGTGTTTCTCGCATTAAATAGCTCGAATAGAGCGATCTAGGTGATTCTGCATACTTCTGACTGAAGTCTCACCGATATGATCGCAGAAAATGCATATCTCAGCTTGAAACCCGACGAAAACCACGATGTCGCCGGTTCTGCGTATCAGACGCTCCGTTGAGTGGTGAAAACACCAGAAAACGTGTTACTCGCATTAACTAGCTCGAAAAGAGCGTTCTGGATGATTCTGCATACTTCTGACTGAAGTCTCACCAATATTATCGCAGAAAATGCATATCTCAGCTAGAAACCTCACGAAAATCAAGATGTCGCCGGTTCTGCATATCAAACGCACTGTGGAGTGGTGAAAACACCAGAAAACGTGTTTCTTGCATTAAGTAGCTCGAAAAGAGCGATCTAGATGATTCTGCATACTTCTGACTGAAGTCTCACCAATATTATCGCAGAAAATGAATATTTCAGCTGGAAACCCCACGAAAACCAAGATGTCGCCGGTTCTGCATATCAAACGCACTGTGGAGTGGTGTAAACACCAGAAAACGTGTTTCTCGCATCAAATAGCTCGAAAAGAGCGATCTAGATGATTCTGCATACTTCTGACAGAAGACTCACCAAGATTATCGCAGAAAATGCATATCTCAGCTTGAAACCTCACGAAAATCAAGATGTCGCCGGTTCTGCATATCAAACGCACTGTGGAGTGGTGAAAACAACCAGATAACGTGTTTCTCGCATTAAATAGCTCGAATAGAGCGATCTAGGTGATTCTGCATACTTCTGACTGAAGTCTCATCAATATGATCGCAGAAAATGCATATCTCAGCTTGAAACCCGACGATAACCACGATGTCGCCGGTTCTGCATATCAAACGCACTGTGGAGTGGTGTAAACACCAGAAAACGTGTTTCTCGCAACAAATAGCTCGAAAAGAGCGATCTAGATGATTCTGCATACTTCTGACAGAAGACTCACCAAGATTATCGCAGAAAATGCATATCTCAGCTTGAAACCTCACGAAAATCAAGATGTCGCCGGTTCTGCATATCAAACGCACTGTGGAGTGGTGAAAACACCAGATAACGTGTTTCTCGCATTAAATAGCTCGAAACGAGCGATCTAGGTGATTCTGCATACTTCTGACTGAAGTCTCACCAATATGATCGCAGAAAATGCATATCTCAGCTTGAAACCCGACGAAAACCACGATGTCGACTGTTCTGCATATCAAACGCACTGTGGAGTGGTGAAAACACCAGAAAACGTGTTTCTCGCATCAAATAGCTCGAAAAAAGCGATCTAGATGATTCTGCATACTTCTGACAGAAGACTCACCAAGATTAACCCAGAAAATGCATATCTCAGCTTGAAACCCGACGAAAACCACGATGTCGCCGGTTCTGCATATCAAACGCACTGTGGCGTGGTGAAAACACCAGAAAACGTGTTTCTCGCATTAAATAGCTCGAAAAGAGCGATCTAGATGATTCTGCATACTTCTGACAGAAGACTCACCAAGATTATCACAGAAATTGCATATCTCAGCTGGAAACCCCACGAAAACCAAGATATCGCCGGTTCTGCATATCAGACGCACTATGGAGTGGTGAAAACATCAGAAAACGTGTATCTCGCATTAACCAGCTCGAAAAGAGCGTTCTCAATGATTCTGCATACTTCTCATAGATGAAACACCAAGATTATCGCAGAAAATGCATATTTCAGCTGGAAACCCCACGAAAACCAAGTTATCGGCGGCTCTACATATCAAACGCACTGTGGAGTGGTCAAAACAACCAGATAACGTGTTTCGCGCTTTAGATAGCTCGAAACGAGCGATCTAGATGGTTCTGCATACTTCTGACTGAAGTCTCACCAATATGATCGCAGAAAATGCATATCTCAGCTTGAAACCCGACGAAAACCACGATGTCGCCGGTTCTGCATATCAAACGCACTGTGGCGTGGTGAAAACACCAGAAAACGTGTTTCTCGCATCAAATAGCTCGAAAAGAGCGATCTAGATGATTCTGCATACTTCTGACAGAAGACTCACCAAGATTATCGCGGAAAATGCATATCTCAGCTGGAAACCCCACGAAAACCAAGATATCGCCGGTTCTGCATATCAGACGCACTATGGAGTGGTGAAAACTACCAGATAACGTGTTTCGCGATTTAAATAGCTCGAAACGAGCGATCTAGATGATTCTGCATACTTCTGACAGAAGACTCACCAAGATTATCGCAGAAAATGCATATCTCAGCTTGAAACCACACGGAAATCAAGATGTCGCCGGTTCTGCATATCAAACGCACTGTGGAGTGGTGAAAACACCAGAAAACGTGTTTCTCGCATCAAATAGATCGAAAAGAGCGATCTATATGATTCTGCATACTTCTGACAGAAGACTCACCAAGATTATCGCAGAAAATGCATATCTCAGCTTGAAACCTCACGGAAATCAAGATGTCGCCGGTTCTGCATATCAAACGCACTGTGGAGTGGTGAAAATACCAGAAAACGTGTTTCTCGCATCAAATAGCTCGAAAAGAGCGATCTAGATGATTCTGCATACTTCTGACAGAAGACTCACCAATATGATCGCAGAAAATGCATATCTCAGCTGGAAACCCCACGAAAACCACGATGTCGACTGTTCTGCATATCAAACGCACTGTGGAGTGGTGAAAACACCAGAAAACGTGTTTCTCGCATCAAATAGCTCGAAAAGTGCGATCTAGATGATTCTGCATACTTCTGACAGAAGACTCACCAAGATTATCGCAGAAAATGCATATCTCAGCTTGAAACCTCACGAATATCAAGATGTCGCCGGTTCTGCATATCAAACGCACTGTGGAGTGGTGAAAACAACCAGATAACGTGTTTCTCGCATTAAATAACTCGAAACGAGCGATCTAGATGATTCTGCATACTTCTGACTGAAGTCTCACCAATATTATCGCAGAAAATGCATATTTCAGCTGGAATCCCCACGAAAACCAAGTTATCGGCGGTTCTACATATCAAACGCACTGTGGAGTGGTCAAAACACCAGAAAACGTGTTTCTCGCATTAAGTAGCTCGAAAAGAGCGATCTAGATGATACTGCATACTTCTGACAGAATTCTTACCAAGATTATCGTTGAAAATGCATATCCCAGCTTGAACTCCGACCAAAACCACGATGTCGCCGGTTCTGCATATCAAACGCACTGTGGGGTGGTGAATACACCAGAAAACGTGTTTCTCGATTTAAATAGCTCGAAAAGAGCGATCTAGATGATTCTGCATACTTCTCATAGATGAAACACAAAGATTATCGCAGAAAATGCATATTTCAGCTGGAAGCCCCACGAAAACCAAGTTATCGGCGGCTCTACATATCAAACGCACTGAGGAGTGGTCAAAACACCAGAAAACTTGTTTTTTCGCATTAAATAGCTCGAAACGAGCGATCTAGATGATTCTGCATAGTTCTGACTAAAGTCTCACCAAGATTATCGCAGAAAATGCATATCTCAGCTGGAAACCCCACGAAAACCAAGATATCGCCGGTTCTGCATATCAAACACACTGTGGAGTGGTGAAAACACCAGAAAACGTGTTTCTCGCATTAAATAGCTCGAAAAGAGCGATCTAGATGCTTCTGCATACTTCTGACAGAAGACTCACCAAGATTATCGCCGAAAATGCATATCCCAGCTTGAAACCCGACGAAAACCACGATGTCGCCGGTTCTGCATATCAAACGCACTGTGGCGTGGTGAAAACACCAGAAAACGTGTTTCTCGCATTAAATAGCTCGAAACGAGCGATCTAGATGATTCTGCATACTTCGGACAGAAGTCTCAACAAGATTATCGCAGAAAATGCATATCCCAGCTGGAAACCCCACGAAAACCAAGGTGTCGCCAGTTCTGCATATCAGACGCACTGTGGAGTGGTGAAAACACCAGAAAACGTGTTTCTCGCATTAAATAGCTCGAAAAGAGCGATCTAGATGCTTCTGCATACTTCTGACAGAAGACTCACCAAGATTATCGCCGAAAATGCATATCTCAGCTTGAAACCCGACGAAAACCAAGATGTCGCCGGTTCTGCGTATCAGACGCTCCGTTGAGTGGTGAAAACACCAGAAAACGTGTTACTCGCATTAACTAGCTCGAAAAGAGCGTTCTGGATGATTCTGCATACTTCTGACTGAAGTCTCACCAATATTATCGCAGAAAATGCATATCTCAGCTAGAAACCTCACGAAAATCAAGATGTCGCCGGTTCTGCATATCAAACGCACTGTGGAGTGGTGAAAACACCAGAAAACGTGTTTCGTGCATTAAGTAGCTCGAAAAGAGCGATCTAGATGATTCTGCATACTTCTGACTGAAGTCTCACCAATATTATCGCAGAAAATGAATATTTCAGCTGGAAACCCCACGAAAACCAAGATGTCGCCGGTTCTGCATATCAAACGCACTGTGGAGTGGTGAAAACAACCAGATAACGTGTTTCTCGCATTAAATAGCTCGAAACGAGCGATCTAGATGATTCTGCATACTTCTGACTGAAGTCTCACCAATATTATCGCAGAAAATGCTATATCTCAGCTTGAAACCCGACGAAAACCACGATGTCGCCGGTTCTGCATATCAAACGCACTGTGGCGTGGTGAAAACACCAGAAAACGTGTTTCTCGCATCAAATAGCTCGAAAAGAGCGATCTAGATGATTCTGCATACTTCTGACAGAAGACTCACCAAGATTATCGCGGAAAATGCATATCTCAGCTGGAAACCCCACGAAAACCAAGATATCGCCGGTTCTGCATATCAGACGCACTATGGAGTGGTGAAAACAACCAGATAACGTGTTTCGCGCTTTAAATAGCTCGAAACGAGCGATCTAGATGATTCTGCATACTTCTGACTGAAGTCTCACCAATATGATCGCAGAAAATGCATATCTCAGCTTGAAACCCGACGAAAACCACGATGTCGCCGGTTCTGCATATCAAACGCACTGTGACGTGGTGAAAACACCAGAAAACGTGTTTCTCGCATCAAATAGCTCGAAAAGAGCGATCTAGATGATTCTGCATACTTCTGACAGAAGACTCACCAAGATTATCGCAGAAAATGCATCTTTCAGCTGGAAACCCCACGAAAACCAAGTTATCGGCGGCTCTACATATCAAACGCACTGTGGAGTGGTCAAAACAACCAGATAACGTGTTTCGCGCTTTAAATAGCTCGAAACGAGCGATCTAGATGATTCTGCATACTTCTGACTGAAGTCTCACCAATATTATCGCAGAAAATGCATATTTCAGCTGGAATCCCCACGAAAACCAAGTTATCGGCGGTTCTACATATCAAACGCACTGTGGAGTGGTCAACACACCAGAAAACGTGTTTCTCGCATTAAGTAGCTCGAAAAGAGCGATCTAGATGATACTGCATACTTCTGACAGAATTCTTACCAAGATTATCGTTGAAAATGCATATCCCAGCTTGAACTCCGACGAAATCCAAGATGTCGCCGGTTCTGCAAGTTAAACGCACTGTGGAGTGGTGAAAACACCAGATAACGTGTTTCTCGCATTAAGTAGCTCGAAACGAGCGATCTAGATGATTCTGCATACTTCTGACTAAAGTCTCACCAAGATTATCGCAGAAAATGCATATCTCAGCTTGAAACCCGACCAAAACCACGATGTCGCCGGTTCTGCATATCAAACGCACTGTGGGGTGGTGAATACACCAGAAAACGTGTTTCTCGATTTAAATAGCTCGAAAAGAGCGATCTAGATGATTCTGCATACTTCTCATAGATGAAACACAAAGATTATCGCAGAAAATGCATATTTCAGCTGGAAGCCCCACGAAAACCAAGTTATCGGCGGCTCTACATATCAAACGCACTGAGGAGTGGTCAAAACACCAGAAAACTTGTTTTTTCGCATTAAATAGCTCGAAACGAGCGATCTAGATGATTCTGCATAGTTCTGACTAAAGTCTCACCAAGATTATCGCAGAAAATGCATATCTCAGCTGGAAACCCCACGAAAACCAAGATATCGCCGGTTCTGCATATCAAACACACTGTGGAGTGGTGAAAACAACCAGATAACGTGTTTCTCGCTTTAAATAGCTCGAAACGAGCGATCTAGATGATTCTGCATACTTCTGACTGAAGTCTCACCAATATTATCGCAGAAAATGCTATATCTCAGCTTGAAACCCGACGAAAACCACGATGTCGCCGGTTCTGCATATCAAACGCACTGTGGCGTGGTGAAAACACCAGAAAACGTGTTTCTCGCATTAAATAGCTCGAAACGAGCGATCTAGATGATTCTGCATACTTCGGACAGAAGTCTCAACAAGATTATCGCAGAAAATGCATATCCCAGCTGGAAACCCCACGAAAACCAAGGTGTCGCCAGTTCTGCATATCAGACGCACTGTGGAGTGGTGAAAACACCAGAAAACGTGTTTCTCGCATTAAATAGCTCGAAAAGAGCGATCTAGATGCTTCTGCATACTTCTGACAGAAGACTCACCAAGATTATCGCCGAAAATGCATATCTCAGCTTGAAACCCGACGAAAACCAAGATGTCGCCGGTTCTGCGTATCAGACGCTCCGTTGAGTGGTGAAAACACCAGAAAACGTGTTACTCGCATTAACTAGCTCGAAAAGAGCGTTCTGGATGATTCTGCATACTTCTGACTGAAGTCTCACCAATATTATCGCAGAAAATGCATATCTCAGCTAGAAACCTCACGAAAATCAAGATGTCGCCGGTTCTGCATATCAAACGCACTGTGGAGTGGTGAAAACACCAGAAAACGTGTTTCGTGCATTAAGTAGCTCGAAAAGAGCGATCTAGATGATTCTGCATACTTCTGACTGAAGTCTCACCAATATTATCGCAGAAAATGAATATTTCAGCTGGAAACCCCACGAAAACCAAGATGTCGCCGGTTCTGCATATCAAACGCACTGTGGAGTGGTGAAAACAACCAGATAACGTGTTTCTCGCATTAAATAGCTCGAAACGAGCGATCTCGATGATTCTGCATACTTCGGACAGAAGTCTCAACAAGATTATCGCAGAAAATGCATATCCCAGCTGGAAACCCCACGAAAACCAAGGTGTCGCCAGTTCTGCATATCAGACGCACTGTGGAATGGTGAAAACACCAGAAAACGTGTTTCTCGCATTAACTAGCTCGAAAAGAGCGATCTAGATGATTCTGCATACTTCTGACAGAAGACTCACCAATATGATCGCAGAAAATGCATATCTCAGCTTGAAACCCGACGAAAACCACGATGTCGCCGGTTCTGCATATCAAACGCACTGTGGAGTGGTGTAAACACCAGAAAACGTGTTTCTCGCATCAAATAGCTCGAAAAGAGCGATCTAGATGATTCTGCATACTTCTGACAGAAGACTCACCAAGATTATCGCAGAAAATGCATATCTCAGCTTGAAACCTCACGAAAATCAAGATGTCGCCGGTTCTGCATATCAAACGCACTGTGGAGTGGTGAAAACACCAGATAACGTGTTTCTCGCATTAAATACCTCGAAACGAGCGATCTAGATGATTCTGCATACTTCTGACTGAAGTCTCACCAATATTATCGCAGAAAATGAATATTTCAGCTGGAAACCCCACGAAAACCAAGATGTCGCCGGTTCTGCATATCAAACGCACTGTGGAGTGGTGAAAACAACCAGATAACGTGTTTCTCGCATTAAATAGCTCGAATAGAGCGATCTAGGTGATTCTGCATACTTCTGACTGAAGTCTCACCGATATGATCGCAGAAAATGCATATCTCAGCTTGAAACCCGACGAAAACCACGATGTCGCCGGTTCTGCGTATCAGACGCTCCGTTGAGTGGTGAAAACACCAGAAAACGTGTTACTCGCATTAACTAGCTCGAAAAGAGCGTTCTGGATGATTCTGCATACTTCTGACTGAAGTATCACCAATATTATCGCAGAAAATGCATATCTCAGCTAGAAACCTCACGAAAATCAAGATGTCGCCGGTTCTGCATATCAAACGCACTGTGGAGTGGTGAAAACACCAGAAAACGTGTTTCGTGCATTAAGTAGCTCGAAAAGAGCGATCTAGATGATTCTGCATACTTCTGACTGAAGTCTCACCAATATTATCGCAGAAAATGAATATTTCAGCTGGAAACCCCACGAAAACCAAGATGTCGCCGGTTCTGCATATCAAACGCACTGTGGAGTGGTGTAAACACCAGAAAACGTGTTTCTCGCATCAAATAGCTCGAAAAGAGCGATCTAGATGATTCTGCATACTTCTGACAGAAGACTCACCAAGATTATCGCAGAAAATGCATATCTCAGCTTGAAACCTCACGAAAATCAAGATGTCGCCGGTTCTGCATATCAAACGCACTGTGGAGTGGTGAAAACAACCAGATAACGTGTTTCTCGCATTAACTAGCTCGAAAAGAGCGTTCTGGATGATTCTGCATACTTCTGACTGAAGTATCACCAATATTATCGCAGAAAATGCATATCTCAGCTAGAAACCTCACGAAAATCAAGATGTCGCCGGTTCTGCATATCAAACGCACTGTGGAGTGGTGAAAACACCAGAAAACGTGTTTCGTGCATTAAGTAGCTCGAAAAGAGCGATCTAGATGATTCTGCATACTTCTGACTGAAGTCTCACCAATATTATCGCAGAAAATGAATATTTCAGCTGGAAACCCCACGAAAACCAAGATGTCGCCGGTTCTGCATATCAAACGCACTGTGGAGTGGTGTAAACACCAGATAACGTGTTTCTCGCATTAAGTAGCTCGAAACGAGCGATCTAGATGATTCTGCATACTTCTGACTAAAGTCTCACCAAGATTATCGCAGAAAATGCATATCTCAGCTTGAAACCCGACCAAAACCACGATGTCGCCGGTTCTGCATATCAAACGCACTGTGGGGTGGTGAATACACCAGAAAACGTGTTTCTCGATTTAAATAGCTCGAAAAGAGCGATCTAGATGATTCTGCATACTTCTCATAGATGAAACACAAAGATTATCGCAGAAAATGCATATTTCAGCTGGAAGCCCCACGAAAACCAAGTTATCGGCGGCTCTACATATCAAACGCACTGAGGAGTGGTCAAAACACCAGAAAACTTGTTTTTTCGCATTAAATAGCTCGAAACGAGCGATCTAGATGATTCTGCATAGTTCTGACTAAAGTCTCACCAAGATTATCGCAGAAAATGCATATCTCAGCTGGAAACCCCACGAAAACCAAGATATCGCCGGTTCTGCATATCAAACACACTGTGGAGTGGTGAAAACAACCAGATAACGTGTTTCTCGCTTTAAATAGCTCGAAACGAGCGATCTAGATGATTCTGCATACTTCTGACTGAAGTCTCACCAATATTATCGCAGAAAATGCTATATCTCAGCTTGAAACCCGACGAAAACCACGATGTCGCCGGTTCTGCATATCAAACGCACTGTGGCGTGGTGAAAACACCAGAAAACGTGTTTCTCGCATTAAATAGCTCGAAACGAGCGATCTAGATGATTCTGCATACTTCGGACAGAAGTCTCAACAAGATTATCGCAGAAAATGCATATCCCAGCTGGAAACCCCACGAAAACCAAGGTGTCGCCAGTTCTGCATATCAGACGCACTGTGGAGTGGTGAAAACACCAGAAAACGTGTTTCTCGCATTAAATAGCTCGAAAAGAGCGATCTAGATGCTTCTGCATACTTCTGACAGAAGACTCACCAAGATTATCGCCGAAAATGCATATCTCAGCTTGAAACCCGACGAAAACCAAGATGTCGCCGGTTCTGCGTATCAGACGCTCCGTTGAGTGGTGAAAACACCAGAAAACGTGTTACTCGCATTAACTAGCTCGAAAAGAGCGTTCTGGATGATTCTGCATACTTCTGACTGAAGTCTCACCAATATTATCGCAGAAAATGCATATCTCAGCTAGAAACCTCACGAAAATCAAGATGTCGCCGGTTCTGCATATCAAACGCACTGTGGAGTGGTGAAAACACCAGAAAACGTGTTTCGTGCATTAAGTAGCTCGAAAAGAGCGATCTAGATGATTCTGCATACTTCTGACTGAAGTCTCACCAATATTATCGCAGAAAATGAATATTTCAGCTGGAAACCCCACGAAAACCAAGATGTCGCCGGTTCTGCATATCAAACGCACTGTGGAGTGGTGAAAACAACCAGATAACGTGTTTCTCGCATTAAATAGCTCGAAACGAGCGATCTCGATGATTCTGCATACTTCGGACAGAAGTCTCAACAAGATTATCGCAGAAAATGCATATCCCAGCTGGAAACCCCACGAAAACCAAGGTGTCGCCAGTTCTGCATATCAGACGCACTGTGGAATGGTGAAAACACCAGAAAACGTGTTTCTCGCATTAACTAGCTCGAAAAGAGCGATCTAGATGATTCTGCATACTTCTGACAGAAGACTCACCAATATGATCGCAGAAAATGCATATCTCAGCTTGAAACCCGACGAAAACCACGATGTCGCCGGTTCTGCATATCAAACGCACTGTGGAGTGGTGTAAACACCAGAAAACGTGTTTCTCGCATCAAATAGCTCGAAAAGAGCGATCTAGATGATTCTGCATACTTCTGACAGAAGACTCACCAAGATTATCGCAGAAAATGCATATCTCAGCTTGAAACCTCACGAAAATCAAGATGTCGCCGGTTCTGCATATCAAACGCACTGTGGAGTGGTGAAAACACCAGATAACGTGTTTCTCGCATTAAATAGCTCGAAACGAGCGATCTAGATGATTCTGCATACTTCTGACTGAAGTCTCACCAATATTATCGCAGAAAATGAATATTTCAGCTGGAAACCCCACGAAAACCAAGATGTCGCCGGTTCTGCATATCAAACGCACTGTGGAGTGGTGAAAACAACCAGATAACGTGTTTCTCGCATTAAATAGCTCGAATAGAGCGATCTAGGTGATTCTGCATACTTCTGACTGAAGTCTCACCGATATGATCGCAGAAAATGCATATCTCAGCTTGAAACCCGACGAAAACCACGATGTCGCCGGTTCTGCGTATCAGACGCTCCGTTGAGTGGTGAAAACACCAGAAAACGTGTTACTCGCATTAACTAGCTCGAAAAGAGCGTTCTGGATGATTCTGCATACTTCTGACTGAAGTATCACCAATATTATCGCAGAAAATGCATATCTCAGCTAGAAACCTCACGAAAATCAAGATGTCGCCGGTTCTGCATATCAAACGCACTGTGGAGTGGTGAAAACACCAGAAAACGTGTTTCGTGCATTAAGTAGCTCGAAAAGAGCGATCTAGATGATTCTGCATACTTCTGACTGAAGTCTCACCAATATTATCGCAGAAAATGAATATTTCAGCTGGAAACCCCACGAAAACCAAGATGTCGCCGGTTCTGCATATCAAACGCACTGTGGAGTGGTGTAAACACCAGAAAACGTGTTTCTCGCATCAAATAGCTCGAAAAGAGCGATCTAGATGATTCTGCATACTTCTGACAGAAGACTCACCAAGATTATCGCAGAAAATGCATATCTCAGCTTGAAACCTCACGAAAATCAAGATGTCGCCGGTTCTGCATATCAAACGCACTGTGGAGTGGTGAAAACAACCAGATAACGTGTTTCTCGCATTAAATAGCTCGAATAGAGCGATCTAGGTGATTCTGCATACTTCTGACTGAAGTCTCACCAATATGATCGCAGAAAATGCATATCTCAGCTTGAAACCCGACGATAACCACGATGTCGCCGGTTCTGCATATCAAACGCACTGTGGAGTGGTGTAAACACCAGAAAACGTGTTTCTCGCAACAAATAGCTCGAAAAGAACGATCTAGATGATTCTGCATACTTCTGACTGAAGTCTCACCAATATGATCGAAGAAAATGCATATCTCAGCTCGAAACCCGACGAAAAACACGATGTCGCCGGTTCTGCATATCAAACGCACTGTGGAGTGGTGAAAACACCAGAAAACGTGTTTCTCGCATCAAATAGCTCGAAAAGAGCGATCTAGATGATTCTGCATACTTCTGACAGAAGACTCACCAAGATTATCGCAGAAAATGCATATCTCAGCTTGAAACCTCACGAAAATCAAGATGTCGCCGGTTCTGCATATCAAACGCACTGTGGAGTGGTGAAAACAACCAGATAACGTGTTTCTCGCATTAAATAACTCGAAACGAGCGATCTAGATGATTCTGCATACTTCTGACTGAAGTCTCACCAATATTATCGCAGAAAATGCATATTTCAGCTGGAATCCCCACGAAAACCAAGCTATCGGCGGTTCTACATATCAAACGCACTGTGGAGTGGTAAAACACCAGAAAACGTGTTTCTCGCATTAAGTAGCTCGAAAAGAGCGATCTAGATGATACTGCATACTTCTGACAGAATTCTTACCAAGATTATCGCAGAAAATGCATATCTCTGCTTGAAACCCCACGCAAACCAAGATATCTCCTGTTCTGCATATCCAAAGAACTGTGGAGTGGTGAAAACACCAGATAACGTGTTTCTCGCATTAAATAGCTCGAAACGAGCGATCTCGATGATTCTGCATACTTCGGACAGAAGTCTCAACAAGATTATCGCAGAAAATGCATATCCCAGCTAGAAACCCCACGAAAACCAAGGTGTCGCCAGTTCTGCATATCAGACGCACTGTGGAGTGGTGAAAACACCAGCAAACGTGTTTCTCGCATTAAATAGCTCGAAAAGAGCGATCTAGATGCTTCTGCATACTTCTGACAGAAGACTCACCAAGATTATCGCCGAAAATGCATATCTCAGCTTGAAACCCGACGAAAACCAAGATGTCGCCGGTTCTGCGTATCAGACGCTCCGTTGAGTGGTGAAAACACCAGAAAACGTGTTACTCGCATTAACTAGCTCGATAAGAGCGTTCTGGATGATTCTGCATACTTCTGACTGAAGTCTCACCAATATTATCGCAGAAAATGCATATCTCAGCTAGAAACCTCACGAAAATCAAGATGTCGCCGGTTCTGCATATCAAACGCACTGTGGAGTGGTGAAAACACCAGAAACGTGTTTCGTGCATTAAGTAGCTCGAAAAGAGCGATCTAGATGATTCTGCATACTTCTGACTGAAGTCTCACCAATATTATCGCAGAAAATGAATATTTCAGCTGGAAACCCCACGAAAACCAAGATGTCGCCGGTTCTGCATATCAAACGCACTGTGGAGTGGTGAAAACAACCAGATAACGTGTTTCTCGCATTAAATAGCTCGAATAGAGCGATCTAGGTGATTCTGCATACTTCTGACTGAAGTCTCACCAATATGATCGCAGAAAATGCATATCTCAGCTTGAAACCCGACGAAAAACACGATGTCGCCGGTTCTGCATATCAAACGAACTGTGGAGTGGTGAAAACACCAGAAAACGTGTTTCTCGTATCAAATAGCTCGAAAAGAGCGATCTAGATGATTCTGCATACTTCTGACAGAAGACTCACCAAGATTATCGCAGAAAATGCATATCTCAGCTTGAAACCTCTCGAAAATCAAGATGTCGCCGGTTCTGCATATCAAACGCACTGTGGAGTGGTGAAAACAACCAGATAACGTGTTTCTCGCATTAAATAACTCGAAACGAGCGATCTAGATGATTCTGCATACTTCTGACTGAAGTCTCACCAATATTATCGCAGAAAATGCATATTTCAGCTGGAATCCCCACGAAAACCAAGTTATCGGCGGTTCTACATATCAAACGCACTGTGGAGTGGTCAAAACACCAGAAAACGTGTTTCTCGCATTAAGTAGCTCGAAAAGAGCGATCTAGATGATACTGCATACTTCTGACAGAATTCTTACCAAGATTATCGTTGAAAATGCATATCCCAGCTTGAACTCCGACGAAATCCAAGATGTCGCCGGTTCTGCAAGTTAAACGCACTGTGGAGTGGTGAAAACACCAGATAACGTGTTTCTCGCATTAAGTAGTTCGAAACGAGCGATCTAGATGATTCTGCATACTTCTGACTAAAGTCTCACCAAGATTATCGCAGAAAATGCATATCTCAGCTTGAAACCCGACCAAAACCACGATGTCGCCGGTTCTGCATATCAAACGCACTGTGGGGTGGTGAATACACCAGAAAACGTGTTTCTCGATTTAAATAGCTCGAAAAGAGCGATCTAGATGATTCTGCATACTTCTCATAGATGAAACACAAAGATTATCGCAGAAAATGCATATTTCAGCTGGAAGCCCCACGAAAACCAAGTTATCGGCGGCTCTACATATCAAACGCACTGTGGAGTGGTCAAAACACCAGAAAACTTGTTTTTTCGCATTAAATAGCTCGAACCGAGCGATCTAGATGATTCTGCATAGTTCTGACTAAAGTCTCACCAAGATTATCGCAGAAAATGCATATCTCAGCTGGAAACCCCACGAAAACCAAGATATCGCCGGTTCTGCATATCAAACGCCCTGTGGAGTGATGAAAACACCAGATAACGTGTTTCTCGCATTAGATAGCTCGAATAGAGCGATCGCGATGATTCTGCATACTTCTGACAGAAGACTCACCAAGATTATCGCAGAAAATGCATATCTCAGCTTGAAACCCGACCGAAACCAAGATATCTCCGTTTCTGCATATCAAACGCACTGTGGAGTGGCGAAAACAACCAGATAACGTGTTTCTCGCATTAAATAGATCGAATAGAGCGATCTCGATGATTCTGCATACTTCTGACAGAATTCTTACCAAGATTATCGTTGAAAATGCATATCCCAGCTTGAACCCCGACGAAATCCAAGATGTCGACGGTTCTGCAAGTTAAACGCACTGTGGAGTGGTGAAAACACCAGATAACGTGTTTCTCGCATTAAGTAGCTCGAAACGAGCGATCTAGATGATTCTGCATACTTCTGACTAAAGTCTCACCAAGATTATCGCAGAAAATGCATATCTCAGCTTGAAACCCGACCAAAACCACGATGTCGCCGGTTCTGCATATCAAACGCACAGTGGGGTGGTGAATACACCAGAAAACGTGTTTCTCGAATTAAATAGCTCGAAAAGAGCGATCTAGATGATTCTGCATACTTCTCATAGATGAAAACAAAGATTATCGCAGAAAATGCATATTTCAGCTGGAAGCCCCACGAAAACCAAGTTATCGGCGGCTCTACATATCAAACGCACTGTGGAGTGGTCAAAACAACCAGATAACGTGTTTCTCGCTTTAAATAGCTCGAAACGAGCGATCTAGATGATTCTGCATACTTCTGACTGAAGTCTCACCAAGATTATCGCAGAAAATGCATATCTCAGCTGGAAACCCCACGAAAACCAAGATATCGCCGGTTCTGCATATCAAACGCACTGTGGAGTGGTGAAAACAACCAGATAACGTGTTTCTCGCATTAAATAGCTCGAATAGAGCGATCTCGATGATTCTGCATACTTCTGACAGAAGACTCACCAAGATTATAGCAGAAAATGCATATCTCAGCTGGAAACCCCACGAAAACCAAGATATCGCCGGTTCTGCATATCAAACGCACTGTGGAGTGGTGAAAACAACCAGATAACGTGTTTCTCGCTTTAAATAGCTCGAAACGAGCGATCTAGATGATTCTGCATACTTCTGACTGAAGTCTCACCAATATGATCGCAGAAAATGCATATCTCAGCTTGAAACCCGACGAAAACCACGATGTCGCCGGTTCTGCATATCAAACGCACTGTGGCGTGGTGAAAACACCAGAAAACGTGTTTCTCGCATCAAATAGCTCGAAAAGAGCGATCTAGATGATTCTGCATACTTCTGACAGACGACTCACCAAGATTATCGCGGAAAATGCATATCTCAGCTGGAAACCCCACGAAAACCAAGATATCGCCGGTTCTGCATATCAGACGCACTATGGAGTGGTGAAAACACCAGAAAACGTGTATCTCGCATTAACTAGCTCGAAAAGAGCGTTCTCGATGATTCTGCATACTTCTCATAGATGAAACACCAAGATTATCGCAGAAAATGCATATTTCAGCTGGAAACCCCACGAAAACCAAGATATCGCCGGTTCTGCATATCAAACGCACTGTGGCGTGGTGAAAACACCAGAAAACCTGTTTCTCGCATTAAACAGCTCGAAAAGAGCGATCTAGATGATTCTGCATACTTCTGACAGAAGACTCACCAAGATTATCACAGAAAATGCATATCTCAGCTGGAAACCCCAGGAAAACCAAGATATCGCCGGTTCTGCATATCAAACGCCCTGTGGAGTGATGAAAACACCAGATAACGTGTTTCTCGCATTAAATAGCTCGAATAGAGCGATCGCGATGATTCTGCATACTTCTGACAGAATTCTTACCAAGATTATCGTTGAAAATGCATATCCCAGCTTGAACTCCGACGAAATCCAAGATGTCGCCGGTTCTGCAAGTTAAACGCACTGTGGAGTGGTGAAAACACCAGATAACGTGTTTCTCGCATTAAGTAGTTCGAAACGAGCGATCTAGATGATTCTGCATACTTCTGACTAAAGTCTCACCAAGATTATCGCAGAAAATGCATATCTCAGCTTGAAACCCGACCAAAACCACGATGCCGCCGGTTCTGCATATCAAACGCACTGTGGGGTGGTGAATACACCAGAAAACGTGTTTCTCGATTTAAATAGCTCGAAAAGAGCGATCTAGATGATTCTGCATACTTCTCATAGATGAAACACAAAGATTATCGCAGAAAATGCATATTTCAGCTGGAAGCCCCACGAAAACCAAGTTATCGGCGGCTCTACATATCAAACGCACTGTGGAGTGGTCAAAACACCAGAAAACTTGTTTTTTCGCATTAAATAGCTCGAAACGAGCGATCTAGATGATTCTGCATAATTCTGACTAAAGTCTCACCAAGATTATCGCAGAAAATGCATATCTCAGCTGGAAACCCCACGAAAACCAAGATATCGCCGGTTCTGCATATCAAACGCCCTGTGGAGTGATGAAAACACCAGATAACGTGTTTCTCGCATTAGATAGCTCGAATAGAGCGATCGCGATGATTCTGCATACTTCTGACAGAAGACTCACCAAGATTATCGCAGAAAATGCATATCTCAGCTTGAAACCCGACCGAAACCAAGATATCTCCGTTTCTGCATATCAAACGCACTGTGGAGTGGCGAAAACAACCAGATAACGTGTTTCTCGCATTAAATAGATCGAATAGAGCGATCTCGATGATTCTGCATACTTCTGACAGAATTCTTACCAAGATTATCGTTGAAAATGCATATCCCAGCTTGAACCCCGACGAAATCCAAGATGTCGACGGTTCTGCAAGTTAAACGCACTGTGGAGTGGTGAAAACACCAGATAACGTGTTTCTCGCATTAAGTAGCTCGAAACGAGCGATCTAGATGATTCTGCATACTTCTGACTAAAGTCTCACCAAGATTATCGCAGAAAATGCATATCTCAGCTTGAAACCCGACCAAAACCACGATGTCGCCGGTTCTGCATATCAAACGCACAGTGGGGTGGTGAATACACCAGAAAACGTGTTTCTCGAATTAAATAGCTCGAAAAGAGCGATCTAGATGATTCTGCATACTTCTCATAGATGAAACACAAAGATTATCGCAGAAAATGCATATTTCAGCTGGAAGCCCCACGAAAACCAAGTTATCGGCGGCTCTACATATCAAACGCACTGTGGAGTGGTCAAAACAACCAGATAACGTGTTTCTCGCTTTAAATAGCTCGAAACGAGCGATCTAGATGATTCTAAATACTTCTGACTGAAGTCTCACCAAGATTATCGCAGAAAATGCATATCTCAGCTGGAAACCCCACGAAAACCAAGATATCGCCGGTTCTGCATATCAAACGCACTGTGGAGTGGTGAAAACAACCAGATAACGTGTTTCTCGCATTAAATAGCTCGAATAGAGCGATCTCGATGATTCTGCATACTTCTGACAGAAGACTCACCAAGATTATAGCAGAAAATGCATATCTCAGCTGGAAACCCCACGAAAACCAAGATATCGCCGGTTCTGCATATCAAACGCACTGTGGAGTGGTGAAAACAACCAGATAACGTGTTTCTCGCATTAACTAGCTCGAAAAGAGCGTTCTCGATGATTCTGCATACTTCTCATAGATGAAACACCAAGATTATCGCAGAAAATGCATATTTCAGCTGGAAACCCCACGAAAACCAAGTTATCGGCGGCTCTACATATCAAACGCACTGTGGAGTGGTCAAAACATCCAGATAACGTGTTTCTCGCTTTAAATAGCTCGAAACGAGCGATCTAGATGATTCTGCATACTTCTGACTGAAGTCTCACCAATATGATCGCAGAAAATGCATATCTCAGCTTGAAACCAGACGAAAACCACGATGTCGCCGGTTCTGCATATCAAACGCACTGTGGCGTGGTGAAAACACCAGAAAACGTGTTTCTCGCATCAAATAGCTCGAAAAGAGCGATCTAGATGATTCTGCATACTTCTGACAGAAGACTCACCAAGATTATCGCGGAAAATGCATATCTCAGCTGGAAACCCCACGAAAACCAAGATATCGCCGGTTCTGCATATCAGACGCACTATGGAGTGGTGAAAACACCAGAAAACGTGTATCTCGCATTAACTAGCTCGAAAAGAGCGTTCTCGATGATTCTGCATACTTCTCATAGATGAAACACCAAGATTATCGCAGAAAATGCATATTTCAGCTGGAAACCCCACGAAAACCAAGATATCGCCGGTTCTGCATATCAAACGAACTGTGGCGTGGTGAAAACACCAGAAAACCTGTTTCTCGCATTAAACAGCTCGAAAAGAGCGATCTAGATGATTCTGCATACTTCTGACAGAAGACTCACCAAGATTATCACAGAAAATGCATATCTCAGCTGGAAACCCCACGAAAACCAAGATATCGCCGGTTCTGCATATCAAACGCCCTGTGGAGTGATGAAAACACCAGATAACGTGTTTCTCGCATTAGATAGCTCGAATAGAGCGATCGCGATGATTCTGCATACTTCTGACAGAAGACTCACCAAGATTATCGCAGAAAATGCATATCTCAGCTTGAAACCCGACCGAAACCAAGATATCTCCGTTTCTGCATATCAAACGCACTGTGGAGTGGCGAAAACAACCAGATAACGTGTTTCTCGCATTAAATAGATCGAATAGAGCGATCTCGATGATTCTGCATACTTCTGACAGAATTCTTACCAAGATTATCGTTGAAAATGCATATCCCAGCTTGAACCCCGACGAAATCCAAGATGTCGACGGTTCTGCAAGTTAAACGCACTGTGGAGTGGTGAAAACACCAGATAACGTGTTTCTCGCATTAAGTAGCTCGAAACGAGCGATCTAGATGATTCTGCATACTTCTGACTAAAGTCTCACCAAGATTATCGCAGAAAATGCATATCTCAGCTTGAAACCCGACCAAAACCACGATGTCGCCGGTTCTGCATATCAAACGCACAGTGGGGTGGTGAATACACCAGAAAACGTGTTTCTCGAATTAAATAGCTCGAAAAGAGCGATCTAGATGATTCTGCATACTTCTCATAGATGAAACACAAAGATTATCGCAGAAAATGCATATTTCAGCTGGAAGCCCCACGAAAACCAGGTTATCGGCGGCTCTACATATCAAACGCACTGTGGAGTGGTCAAAACAACCAGATAACGTGTTTCTCGCTTTAAATAGCTCGAAACGAGCGATCTAGATGATTCTGCATACTTCTGACTGAAGTCTCACCAAGATTATCGCAGAAAATGCATATCTCAGCTGGAAACCCCACGAAAACCAAGATATCGCCGGTTCTGCATATCAAACGCACTGTGGAGTGGTGAAAACAACCAGATAACGTGTTTCTCGCATTAAATAGCTCGAATAGAGCGATCTCGATGATTCTGCATACTTCTGACAGAAGACTCACCAAGATTATAGCAGAAAATGCATATCTCAGCTGGAAACCCCACGAAAACCAAGATATCGCCGGTTCTGCATATCAAACGCACTGTGGAGTGGTGAAAACAACCAGATAACGTGTTTCTCGCTTTAAATAGCTCGAAACGAGCGATCTAGATGATTCTGCATACTTCTGACTGAAGTCTCACCAATATGATCGCAGAAAATGCATATCTCAGCTTGAAACCCGACGAAAACCACGATGTCGCCGGTTCTGCATATCAAACGCACTGTGGCGTGGTGAAAACACCAGAAAACGTGTTTCTCGCATCAAATAGCTCGAAAAGAGCGATCTAGATGATTCTGCATACTTCTGACAGAAGACTCACCAAGATTATCGCGGAAAATGCATATCTCAGCTGGAAACCCCACGAAAACCAAGATATCGCCGGTTCTGCATATCAGACGCACTATGGAGTGGTGAAAACACCAGAAAACGTGTATCTCGCATTAACTAGCTCGAAAAGAGCGTTCTCGATGATTCTGCATACTTCTCATAGATGAAACACCAAGATTATCGCAGAAAATGCATATTTCAGCTGGAAACCCCACGAAAACCAAGATATCGCCGGTTCTGCATATCAAACGCACTGTGGCGTGGTGAAAACACCAGAAAACCTGTTTCTCGCATTAAACAGCTCGAAAAGAGCGATCTAGATGATTCTGCATACTTCTGACAGAAGACTCACCAAGATTATCACAGAAAATGCATATCTCAGCTGGAAACCCCAGGAAAACCAAGATATCGCCGGTTCTGCATATCAAACGCCCTGTGGAGTGATGAAAACACCAGATAACGTGTTTCTCGCATTAAATAGCTCGAATAGAGCGATCGCGATGATTCTGCATACTTCTGACAGAATTCTTACCAAGATTATCGTTGAAAATGCATATCCCAGCTTGAACTCCGACGAAATCCAAGATGTCGCCGGTTCTGCAAGTTAAACGCACTGTGGAGTGGTGAAAACACCAGATAACGTGTTTCTCGAATTAAATAGCTCGAAAAGAGCGATCTAGATGATTCTGCATACTTCTGACAGAAGACTCACCAAGATTATCACAGAAATTGCATATCTCAGCTGGAAACCCCACGAAAACCAAGATATCGCCGGTTCTGCATATCAGACGCACTATGGAGTGGTGAAAACATCAGAAAACGTGTATCTCGCATTAACTAGCTCGAAAAGAGCGTTCTCGATGATTCTGCATACTTCTCATAGATGAAACACCAAGATTATCGCAGAAAATGCATATTTCAGCTGGAAACCCCACGAAAACCAAGTTATCGGCGGCTCTACATATCAAACGCACTGTGGAGTGGTCAAAACAACCAGATAACGTGTTTCTCGCTTTAAATAGCTCGAAACGAGCGATCTAGATGATTCTGCATACTTCTGACTGAAGTCTCACCAATATGATCGCAGAAAATGCATATCTCAGCTTGAAACCCGACGAAAACCACGATGTCGCCGGTTCTGCATATCAAACGCACTGTGGCGTGGTGAAAACACCAGAAAACGTGTTTCTCGCATCAAATAGCTCGAAAAGAGCGATCTAGATGATTCTGCATACTTCTGACAGAAGACTCACCAAGATTATCGCGGAAAATGCATATCTCAGCTGGAAACCCCACGAAAACCAAGATATCGCCGGTTCTGCATATCAGACGCACTATGGAGTGGTGAAAACACCAGAAAACGTGTATCTCGCATTAACTAGCTCGAAAAGAGCGTTCTCGATGATTCTGCATACTTCTCATAGATGAAACACCAAGATTATCGCAGAAAATGCATATTTCAGCTGGAAACCCCACGAAAACCAAGATATCGCCGGTTCTGCATATCAAACGCACTGTGGCGTGGTGAAAACACCAGAAAACCTGTTTCTCGCATTAAACAGCTCGAAAAGAGCGATCTAGATGATTCTGCATACTTCTGACAGAAGACTCACCAAGATTATCACAGAAAATGCATATCTCAGCTGGAAACCCCAGGAAAACCAAGATATCGCCGGTTCTGCATATCAAACGCCCTGTGGAGTGATGAAAACACCAGATAACGTGTTTCTCGCATTAAATAGCTCGAATAGAGCGATCGCGATGATTCTGCATACTTCTGACAGAAGTCTCACCAAGATTATCGCAGAAAATGCATATCTCAGCTTGAAACCTCACGAAAATCAAGATGTCGCCGGTTCTGCATATCAAACGCACTGTGGAGTGGTGAAAACAACCAGATAACGTGTTTCACGCATTAAATAGCTCGAAACGAGCGATCTAGGTGATTCTGCATACTTCTGACTGAAGTCTCACCAATATGATCGCAGAAAATGCATATCTCAGCTTGAAACCCGACGAAAAACACGATGTCGCCGGTTCTGCATATCAAACGAACTGTGGAGTGGTGAAAACACCAGAAAACGTGTTTCTCGCATCAAATAGCTCGAAAAGAGCGATCTAGATGATTCTGCATACTTCTGACAGAAGACTCACCAAGATTATCACAGAAATTGCATATCTCAGCTGGAAACCCCACGAAAACCAAGATATCGCCGGTTCTGCATATCAGACGCACTGTGGAGTGGTCAAAACAACCAGATAACGTGTTTCTCGCTTTAAATAGCTCGAAACGAGCGATCTAGATGATTCTGCATACTTCTGACTGAAGTCTCACCAATATGATCGCAGAAAATGCATATCTCAGCTTGAAACCCGACGAAAACCACGATGTCGCCGGTTCTGCATATCAAACGCACTGTGGCGTGGTGAAAACACCAGAAAACGTGTTTCTCGCATCAAATAGCTCGAAAAGAGCGATCTAGATGATTCTGCATACTTCTGACAGAAGACTCACCAAGATTATCGCGGAAAATGCATATCTCAGCTGGAAACCCCACGAAAACCAAGATATCGCCGGTTCTGCATATCAGACGCACTATGGAGTGGTGAAAACACCAGAAAACGTGTATCTCGCATTAACTAGCTCGAAAAGAGCGTTCTCGATGATTCTGCATACTTCTCATAGATGAAACACCAAGATTATCGCAGAAAATGCATATTTCAGCTGGAAACCCCACGAAAACCAAGATATCGCCGGTTCTGCATATCAAACGCACTGTGGCGTGGTGAAAACACCAGAAAACCTGTTTCTCGCATTAAACAGCTCGAAAAGAGCGATCTAGATGATTCTGCATACTTCTGACAGAAGACTCACCAAGATTATCACAGAAAATGCATATCTCAGCTGGAAACCCCAGGAAAACCAAGATATCGCCGGTTCTGCATATCAAACGCCCTGTGGAGTGATGAAAACACCAGATAACGTGTTTCTCGCATTAAATAGCTCGAATAGAGCGATCGCGATGATTCTGCATACTTCTGACAGAAGTCTCACCAAGATTATCGCAGAAAATGCATATCTCAGCTTGAAACCTCACGAAAATCAAGATGTCGCCGGTTCTGCATATCAAACGCACTGTGGAGTGGTGAAAACAACCAGATAACGTGTTTCGCGCATTAAATAGCTCGAAACGAGCGATCTAGGTGATTCTGCATACTTCTGACTGAAGTCTCACCAATATGATCGCAGAAAATGCATATCTCAGCTTGAAACCCGACGAAAAACACGATGTCGCCGGTTCTGCATATCAAACGAACTGTGGAGTGGTGAAAACACCAGAAAACGTGTTTCTCGCATCAAATAGCTCGAAAAGAGCGATCTAGATGATTCTGCATACTTCTGACAGAAGACTCACCAAGATTATCGCAGAAAATGCATATCTCAGCTTGAAACCTCACGGAAATCAAGAAGTCGCCGGTTCTGCATATCAAACGCACTGTGGAGTGGTGAAAACACCAGAAAACGTGTTTCTCGCATCAAATAGCTCGAAAAGAGCGATCTAGATGATTCTGCATACTTCTGACAGAAGACTCACCAAGATTATCGCAGAAAATGCATATCTCAGCTTGAAACCTCACGAAAATCAAGATGTCGCCGGTTCTGCATATCAAACGCACTGTGGAGTGGTGAAAACAACCAGATAACGTGTTTCTCGCATCAAATAGCTCGAAAAGAGCGATCTAGATGATTCTGCATACTTCTGACAGAAGACTCACCAAGATTATCGCGGAAAATGCATATCTCAGCTGGAAACCCCACGAAAACCAAGATATCGCCGGTTCTGCATATCAGACGCACTATGGAGTGGTGAAAACACCAGAAAACGTGTATCTCGCATTAACTAGCTCGAAAAGAGCGTTCTCGATGATTCTGCATACTTCTCATAGATGAAACACCAAGATTATCGCAGAAAATGCATATTTCAGCTGGAAACCCCACGAAAACCAAGATATCGCCGGTTCTGCATATCAAACGCACTGTGGCGTGGTGAAAACACCAGAAAACCTGTTTCTCGCATTAAACAGCTCGAAAAGAGCGATCTAGATGATTCTGCATACTTCTGACAGAAGACTCACCAAGATTATCACAGAAAATGCATATCTCAGCTGGAAACCCCAGGAAAACCAAGATATCGCCGGTTCTGCATATCAAACGCCCTGTGGAGTGATGAAAACACCAGATAACGTGTTTCTCGCATTAAATAGCTCGAATAGAGCGATCGCGATGATTCTGCATACTTCTGACAGAAGTCTCACCAAGATTATCGCAGAAAATGCATATCTCAGCTTGAAACCTCACGAAAATCAAGATGTCGCCGGTTCTGCATATCAAACGCACTGTGGAGTGGTGAAAACAACCAGATAACGTGTTTCGCGCATTAAATAGCTCGAAACGAGCGATCTAGGTGATTCTGCATACTTCTGACTGAAGTCTCACCAATATGATCGCAGAAAATGCATATCTCAGCTTGAAACCCGACGAAAAACACGATGTCGCCGGTTCTGCATATCAAACGAACTGTGGAGTGGTGAAAACACCAGAAAACGTGTTTCTCGCATCAAATAGCTCGAAAAGAGCGATCTAGATGATTCTGCATACTTCTGACAGAAGACTCACCAAGATTATCGCAGAAAATGCATATCTCAGCTTGAAACCTCACGGAAATCAAGAAGTCGCCGGTTCTGCATATCAAACGCACTGTGGAGTGGTGAAAACACCAGAAAACGTGTTTCTCGCATCAAATAGCTCGAAAAGAGCGATCTAGATGATTCTGCATACTTGTGACAGAAGACTCACCAAGATTATCGCAGAAAATGCATATCTCAGCTTGAAACCTCACGAAAATCAAGATGTCGCCGGTTCTGCATATCAAACGCACTGTGGAGTGGTGAAAACAACCAGATAACGTGTTTCTCGCATTAAATAACTCGAAACGAGCGATCTAGATGATTCTGCATACTTCTGACTGAAGTCTCACCAATATTATCGCAGAAAATGCATATTTCAGCTGGAATCCCCACGAAAACCAAGTTATCGGCGGTTCTACATATCAAACGCACTGTGGTGTGGTCAAAACACCAGAAAACGTGTTTCTCGCATTAAGTAGCTCGAAAAGAGCGATCTAGACGATACTGCATACTTCTGACAGAATTCTTACCAAGATTATCGTTGAAAATGCATATCCCAGCTTGAACTCCGACCAAAACCACGATGTCGCCGGTTCTGCATATCAAACGCACTGTGGGGTGGTGAATACACCAGAAAACGTGTTTCTCGATTTAAATAGCTCGAAAAGAGCGATCTAGATGATTCTGCATACTTCTCATAGATGAAACACAAAGATTATCGCAGAAAATGCATATTTCAGCTGGAAGCCCCACGAAAACCAAGTTATCGGCGGCTCTACATATCAAACGCACTGAGGAGTGGTCAAAACACCAGAAAACTTGTTTTTTCGCATTAAATAGCTCGAAACGAGCGATCTAGATGATTCTGCATAGTTCTGACTAAAGTCTCACCAAGATTATCGCAGAAAATGCATATCTCAGCTGGAAACCCCACGAAAACCAAGATATCGCCGGTTCTGCATATCAAACGCACTGTGGAGTGGTGAAAACAACCAGATAACGTGTTTCTCGCTTTAAATAGCTCGAAACGAGCGATCTAGATGATTCTGCATACTTCTGACTGAAGTCTCACCAATATTATCGCAGAAAATGCTATATCTCAGCTTGAAACCCGACGAAAACCACGATGTCGCCGTTTCTGCATATCAAACGCACTGTGGCGTGGTGAAAACACCAGAAAACGTGTTTCTCGCATCAAATAGCTCGAAAAGAGCGATCTAGATGATTCTGCATACTTCTGACAGAAGACTCACCAAGATTATCACAGAAATTGCATATCTCAGCTGGAAACCCCACGAAAACCAAGATATCGCCGGTTCTGCATATCAGACGCACTATGGAGTGGTGAAAACATCAGAAAACGTGTATCTCGCATTAACCAGCTCGAAAAGAGCGTTCTCGATGATTCTGCATACTTCTCATAGATGAAACACCAAGATTATCGCAGAAAATGCATATTTCAGCTGGAAACCCCACGAAAACCAAGTTATCGGCGGCTCTACATATCAAACGCACTGTGGAGTGGTCAAAACAACCAGATAACGTGTTTCGCGCTTTAGATAGCTCGAAACGAGCGATCTAGATGGTTCTGCATACTTCTGACTGAAGTCTCACCAATATGATCGCAGGAAATGCATATCTCAGCTTGAAACCCGACGAAAACCACGATGTCGCCGTTTCTGCATATCAAACGCACTGTGGCGTGGTGAAAACACCAGAAAACGTGTTTCTCGCATCAAATAGCTCGAAAAGAGCGATCTAGATGATTCTGCATACTTCTGACAGAAGACTCACCAAGATTATCGCGGAAAATGCATATCTCAGCTGGAAACCCCACGAAAACCAAGATATCGCCGGTTCTGCATATCAGACGCACTATGGAGTGGTGAAAACACCAGAAAACGTGTTTCTCGCATCAAATAGCTCGAAAAGAGCGATCTAGATGATTCTGCATGCTTCTGACAGAAGACTCACCAAGATTATCGCAGAAAATGCATATCTCAGCTTGAATCCTCACGGAAATCAAGATGTCGCCGGTTCTGCATATCAAACGCACTGTGGAGTGGTGAAAACACCAGAAAACGTGTTTCTCGCATCAAATAGCTCGAATAGAGCGATCTAGATGATTCTGCATACTTCTGACAGAAGACTCACCAAGATTATCGCGGAAAATGCATATCTCAGCTGGAAACCCCACGAAAACCAAGATATCGCCGGTTCTGCATATCAAACGCACTGTGGCGTGGTGAAAACACCAGAAAACGTGTTTCTCGCATCAAATAGCTCGAAAAGAGCGATCTAGATGATTCTGCATACTTCTGACTGAAGTCTCACCAATATGATCGCAGAAAATGCATATCTCAGCTTGAAACCCGACGAAAAACACGATGTCGCCGGTTCTGCATATCAAACGAACTGTGGAGTGGTGAAAACACCAGAAAACGTGTTTCTCGCATCAAATAGCTCGAAAAGAGCGATCTAGATGATTCTGCATACTTCTGACAGAAGACTCACCAAGATTATCGCAGAAAATGCATATCTCAGCTTGAAACCTCACGGAAATCAAGATGTCGCCGGTTCTGCATATCAAACGCACTGTGGAGTGGTGAAAATACCAGAAAACGTGTTTCTCGCATCAAATAGCTCGAAAAGAGCGATCTAGATGATTCTGCATACTTCTGACAGAAGACTCACCAATATGATCGCAGAAAATGCATATCTCAGCTGGAAACCCCACGAAAACCACGATGTCGACTGTTCTGCATATCAAACGCACTGTGGAGTGGTGAAAACACCAGAAAACGTGTTTCTCGCATCAAATAGCTCGAAAAGTGCGATCTAGATGATTCTGCATACTTCTGACAGAAGACTCACCAAGATTATCGCAGAAAATGCATATCTCAGCTTGAAACCTCACGAAAATCAAGATGTCGCCGGTTCTGCATATCAAACGCACTGTGGAGTGGTGAAAACAACCAGATAACGTGTTTCTCGCATTAAATAACTCGAAACGAGCGATCTAGATGATTCTGCATACTTCTGACTGAAGTCTCACCAATATTATCGCAGAAAATGCATATTTCAGCTGGAATCCCCACGAAAACCAAGTTATCGGCGGTTCTACATATCAAACGCACTGTGGAGTGGTCAAAACACCAGAAAACGTGTTTCTCGCATTAAGTAGCTCGAAAAGAGCGATCTAGATGATACTGCATACTTCTGACAGAATTCTTACCAAGATTATCGTTGAAAATGCATATCCCAGCTTGAACTCCGACCAAAACCACGATGTCGCCGGTTCTGCATATCAAACGCACTGTGGGGTGGTGAATACACCAGAAAACGTGTTTCTCGATTTAAATAGCTCGAAAAGAGCGATCTAGATGATTCTGCATACTTCTCATAGATGAAACACAAAGATTATCGCAGAAAATGCATATTTCAGCTGGAAGCCCCACGAAAACCAAGTTATCGGCGGCTCTACATATCAAACGCACTGAGGAGTGGTCAAAACACCAGAAAACTTGTTTTTTCGCATTAAATAGCTCGAAACGAGCGATCTAGATGATTCTGCATAGTTCTGACTAAAGTCTCACCAAGATTATCGCAGAAAATGCATATCTCAGCTGGAAACCCCACGAAAACCAAGATATCGCCGGTTCTGCATATCAAACGCACTGTGGAGTGGTGAAAACAACCAGATAACGTGTTTCTCGCTTTAAATAGCTCGAAACGAGCGATCTAGATGATTCTGCATACTTCTGACTGAAGTCTCACCAATATTATCGCAGAAAATGCTATATCTCAGCTTGAAACCCGACGAAAACCACGATGTCGCCGGTTCTGCATATCAAACGCACTGTGGCGTGGTGAAAACACCAGAAAACGTGTTTCTCGCATTAAATAGCTCGAAAAGAGCGATCTAGATGATTCTGCATACTTCTGACAGAAGACTCACCAAGATTATCACAGAAATTGCATATCTCAGCTGGAAACCCCACGAAAACCAAGATATCGCCGGTTCTGCATATCAGACGCACTATGAAGTGGTGAAAACATCAGAAAACGTGTATCTCGCATTAACCAGCTCGAAAAGAGCGTTCTCGATGATTCTGCATACTTCTCATAGATGAAACACCAAGATTATCGCAGAAAATGCATATTTCAGCTGGAAACCCCACGAAAACCAAGTTATCGGCGGCTCTACATATCAAACGCACTGTGGAGTGGTCAAAACAACCAGATAACGTGTTTCGCGCTTTACATAGCTCGAAACGAGCGATCTAGATGATTCTGCATACTTCTGACTGAAGTCTCACCAATATGATCGCAGAAAATGCATATCTCAGCTTGAAACCCGACGAAAACCACGATGTCGCCGGTTCTGCATATCAAACGCACTGTGGCGTGGTGAAAACACCAGAAAACGTGTTTCTCGCATCAAATAGCTCGAAAAGAGCGATCTAGATGATTCTGCATACTTCTGACAGAAGACTCACCAAGATTATCGCGGAAAATGCATATCTCAGCTGGAAACCCCACGAAAACCAAGATATCGCCGGTTCTGCATATCAGACGCACTATGGAGTGGTGAAAACAACCAGATAACGTGTTTCGCGCTTTAAATAGCTCGAAACGAGCGATCTAGATGATTCTGCATACTTCTGACAGAAGTCTCACCAATATGATCGCAGAAAATGCATATCTCAGCTTGAAACCCGACGAAAACCACGATGTCGCCAGTTCTGCATATCAAACGCACTGTGGCGTGGTGAAAACACCAGAAAACGTGTTTCTCGCATCAAATAGCTCGAAAAGAGCGATCTAGATGATTCTGCATACTTCTGACAGAAGACTCACCAAGATTATCGCAGAAAATGCATCTTTCAGCTGGAAACCCCACGAAAACCAAGTTATCGGCGGCTCTACATATCAAACGCACTGTGGAGTGGTCAAAACAACCAGATAACGTGTTTCGCGCTTTAAATAGCTCGAAACGAGCGATCTAGATGATTCTGCATACTTCTGACTGAAGTCTCACCAATATTATCGCAGAAAATGCATATCTCAGCTTGAAACCCGACAAAAACCACGATGTCGCCGGTTCTGCATATCAAACGCACTGTGGGGTGGTGAATACACCAGAAAACGTGTTTCCCGATTTAAATAGCTCGAAAAGAGCGATCTAGAAGATTCTGCATACTTCTCATAGATGAAACACAAAGATTATCGCAGAAAATGCATATTTCAGCTGGAAGCCCCACGAAAACCAAGTTATCGGCGGCTCTACATATCAAACGCACTGAGGAGTGGTCAAAACACCAGAAAACTTGTTTTTTCGCATTAAATAGCTCGAAACGAGCGATCTAGATGATTCTGCATAGTTCTGACTAAAGTCTCACCAAGATTATCGCAGAAAATGCATATCTCAGCTGGAAACCCCACGAAAACCAAGATATCGCCGGTTCTGCATATCAAACACACTGTGGAGTGGTGAAAACAACCAGATAACGTGTTTCTCGCTTTAAATAGCTCGAAACGAGCGATCTAGATGATTCTGCATACTTCTGACTGAAGTCTCACCAATATTATCGCAGAAAATGCTATATCTCAGCTTGAAACCCGACGAAAACCACGATGTCGCCGGTTCTGCATATCAAACGCACTGTGGCGTGGTGAAAACACCAGAAAACGTGTTTCTCGCATTAAATAGCTCAAAAAGAGCGATCTAGATGATTCTGCATACTTCTGACAGAAGACTCACCAAGATTATCACAGAAATTGCATATCTCAGCTGGAAACCCCACGAAAACCAAGATATCGCCGGTTCTGCATATCAGACGCACTATGGAGTGGTGAAAACATCAGAAAACGTGTATCTCGCATTAACCAGCTCGAAAAGAGCGTTCTCGATGATTCTGCATACTTCTCATAGATGAAACACCAAGATTATCGCAGAAAATGCATATTTCAGCTGGAAACCCCACGAAAACCAAGTTATCGGCGGCTCTACATATCAAACGCACTGTGGAGTGGTCAAAACAACCAGATAACGTGTTTCGCGCTTTAGATAGCTCGAAACGAGCGATCTAGATGATTCTGCATACTTCTGACTGAAGTCTCACCAATATGATCGCAGAAAATGCATATCTCAGCTTGAAACCTCACGGAAATCAAGATGTCGCCGGTTCTGCATATCAAACGCACTGTGGAGTGGTGAAAATACCAGAAAACGTGTTTCTCGAATCAAATAGCTCGAAAAGAGCGATCTAGATGATTCTGCATACTTCTGACAGAAGACTCACCAATATGATCGCAGAAAATGCATATCTCAGCTGGAAACCCCACGAAAACCACGATGTCGACTGTTCTGCATATCAAACGCACTGTGGAGTGGGGAAAACACCAGAAAACGTGTTTCTCGCATCAAATAGCTCGAAAAGTGCGATCTAGATGATTCTGCATACTTCTGACAGAAGACTCACCAAGATTATCGCAGAAAATGCATATCTCAGCTTGAAACCTCACGAAAATCAAGATGTCGCCGGTTCTGCATATCAAACGCACTGTGGAGTGGTGAAAACAACCAGATAACGTGTTTCTCGCATTAAATAACTCGAAACGAGCGATCTAGATGATTCTGCATACTTCTGACTGAAGTCTCACCAATATTATCGCAGAAAATGCATATTTCAGCTGGAATCCCCACGAAAACCAAGTTATCGGCGGTTCTACATATCAAACGCACTGTGGAGTGGTCAAAACACCAGAAAACGTGTTTCTCGCATTAAGTAGCTCGAAAAGAGCGATCTAGATGATACTGCATACTTCTGACAGAATTCTTACCAAGATTATCGTTGAAAATGCATATCCCAGCTTGAACTCCGACCAAAACCACGATGTCGCCGGTTCTGCATATCAAACGCACTGTGGGGTGGTGAATACACCAGAAAACGTGTTTCTCGATTTAAATAGCTCGAAAAGAGCGATCTAGATGATTCTGCATACTTCTCATAGATGAAACACAAAGATTATCGCAGAAAATGCATATTTCAGCTGGAAGCCCCACGAAAACCAAGTTATCGGCGGCTCTACATATCAAACGCACTGAGGAGTGGTCAAAACACCAGAAAACTTGTTTTTTCGCATTAAATAGCTCGAAACGAGCGATCTAGATGATTCTGCATAGTTCTGACTAAAGTCTCACCAAGATTATCGCAGAAAATGCATATCTCAGCTGGAAACCCCACGAAAACCAAGATATCGCCGGTTCTGCATATCAAACGCACTGTGGAGTGGTGAAAACAACCAGATAACGTGTTTCTCGCTTTAAATAGCTCGAAACGAGCGATCTAGATGATTCTGCATACTTCTGACTGAAGTCTCACCAATATTATCGCAGAAAATGCTATATCTCAGCTTGAAACCCGACGAAAACCACGATGTCGCCGGTTCTGCATATCAAACGCACTGTGGCGTGGTGAAAACACCAGAAAACGTGTTTCTCGCATTAAATAGCTCGAAAAGAGCGATCTAGATGATTCTGCATACTTCTGACAGAAGACTCACCAAGATTATCACAGAAATTGCATATCTCAGCTGGAAACCCCACGAAAACCAAGATATCGCCGGTTCTGCATATCAGACGCACTATGGAGTGGTGAAAACATCAGAAAACGTGTATCTCGCATTAACCAGCTCGAAAAGAGCGTTCTCGATGATTCTGCATACTTCTCATAGATGAAACACCAAGATTATCGCAGAAAATGCATATTTCAGCTGGAAACCCCACGAAAACCAAGTTATCGGCGGCTCTACATATCAAACGCACTGTGGAGTGGTCAAAACAACCAGATAACGTGTTTCGCGCTTTACATAGCTCGAAACGAGCGATCTAGATGATTCTGCATACTTCTGACTGAAGTCTCACCAATATGATCGCAGAAAATGCATATCTCAGCTTGAAACCCGACGAAAACCACGATGTCGCCGGTTCTGCATATCAAACGCACTGTGGCGTGGTGAAAACACCAGAAAACGTGTTTCTCGCATCAAATAGCTCGAAAAGAGCGATCTAGATGATTCTGCATACTTCTGACAGAAGACTCACCAAGATTATCGCGGAAAATGCATATCTCAGCTGGAAACCCCACGAAAACCAAGATATCGCCGGTTCTGCATATCAGACGCACTATGGAGTGGTGAAAACAACCAGATAACGTGTTTCGCGCTTTAAATAGCTCGAAACGAGCGATCTAGATGATTCTGCATACTTCTGACAGAAGTCTCACCAATATGATCGCAGAAAATGCATATCTCAGCTTGAAACCCGACGAAAACCACGATGTCGCCGGTTCTGCATATCAAACGCACTGTGGCGTGGTGAAAACACCAGAAAACGTGTTTCTCGCATCAAATAGCTCGAAAAGAGCGATCTAGATGATTCTGCATACTTCTGACAGAAGACTCACCAAGATTATCGCAGAAAATGCATCTTTCAGCTGGAAACCCCACGAAAACCAAGTTATCGGCGGCTCTACATATCAAACGCACTGTGGAGTGGTCAAAACAACCAGATAACGTGTTTCGCGCTTTAAATAGCTCGAAACGAGCGATCTAGATGATTCTGCATAGTTCTGACTAAAGTCTCACCAAGATTATCGCAGAAAATGCATATCTCAGCTGGAAACCCCACGAAAACCAAGATATCGCCGGTTCTGCATATCAAACGCACTGTGGAGTGGTGAAAACAACCAGATAACGTGTTTCTCGCTTTAAATAGCTCGAAACGAGCGATCTAGATGATTCTGCATACTTCTGACTGAAGTCTCACCAATATTATCGCAGAAAATGCTATATCTCAGCTTGAAACCCGACGAAAACCACGATGTCGCCGGTTCTGCATATCAAACGCACTGTGGCGTGGTGAAAACACCAGAAAACGTGTTTCTCGCATTAAATAGCTCGAAAAGAGCGATCTAGATGATTCTGCATACTTCTGACAGAAGACTCACCAAGATTATCACAGAAATTGCATATCTCAGCTGGAAACCCCACGAAAACCAAGATATCGCCGGTTCTGCATATCAGACGCACTATGGAGTGGTGAAAACATCAGAAAACGTGTATCTCGCATTAACCAGCTCGAAAAGAGCGTTCTCGATGATTCTGCATACTTCTCATAGATGAAACACCAAGATTATCGCAGAAAATGCATATTTCAGCTGGAAACCCCACGAAAACCAAGTTATCGGCGGCTCTACATATCAAACGCACTGTGGAGTGGTCAAAACAACCAGATAACGTGTTTCGCGCTTTACATAGCTCGAAACGAGCGATCTAGATGATTCTGCATACTTCTGACTGAAGTCTCACCAATATGATCGCAGAAAATGCATATCTCAGCTTGAAACCCGACGAAAACCACGATGTCGCCGGTTCTGCATATCAAACGCACTGTGGCGTGGTGAAAACACCAGAAAACGTGTTTCTCGCATCAAATAGCTCGAAAAGAGCGATCTAGATGATTCTGCATACTTCTGACAGAAGACTCACCAAGATTATCGCGGAAAATGCATATCTCAGCTGGAAACCCCACGAAAACCAAGATATCGCCGGTTCTGCATATCAGACGCACTATGGAGTGGTGAAAACAACCAGATATCGTGTTTCGCGCTTTAAATAGCTCGAAACGAGCGATCTAGATGATTCTGCATACTTCTGACAGAAGTCTCACCAATATGATCGCAGAAAATGCATATCTCAGCTTGAAACCCGACGAAAACCACGATGTCGCCGGTTCTGCATATCAAACGCACTGTGGCGTGGTGAAAACACCAGAAAACGTGTTTCTCGCATCAAATAGCTCGAAAAGAGCGATCTAGATGATTCTGCATACTTCTGACAGAAGACTCACCAAGATTATCGCAGAAAATGCATCTTTCAGCTGGAAACCCCACGAAAACCAAGTTATCGGCGGCTCTACATATCAAACGCACTGAGGAGTGGTCAAAACACCAGAAAACTTGTTTTTTCGCATTAAATAGCTCGAAACGAGCGATCTAGATGATTCTGCATAGTTCTGACTAAAGTCTCACCAAGAGTATCGCAGAAAATGCATATCTCAGCTGGAAACCCCACGAAAACCAAGATATCGCCGGTTCTGCATATCAAACGCACTGTGGAGTGGTGAAAACAACCAGATAACGTGTTTCTCGCTTTAAATAGCTCGAAACGAGCGATCTAGATGATTCTGCATACTTCTGACTGAAGTCTCACCAATATTATCGCAGAAAATGCTATATCTCAGCTTGAAACCCGACGAAAACCACGATGTCGCCGGTTCTGCATAACAAACGCACTGTGGCGTGGTGAAAACACCAGAAAACGTGTTTCTCGCATTAAATAGCTCGAAAAGAGCGATCTAGATGATTCTGCATACTTCTGACAGAAGACTCACCAAGATTATCACAGAAATTGCATATCTCAGCTGGAAACCCCACGAAAACCAAGATATCGCCGGTTCTGCATATCAGACGCACTATGGAGTGGTGAAAACATCAGAAAACGTGTATCTCGCATTAACCAGCTCGAAAAGAGCGTTCTCGATGATTCTGCATACTTCTGACTGAAGTCTCACCAATATGATCGCAGAAAATGCATATCTCAGCTTGAAACCCGACGAAAACCACGATGTCGCCGGTTCTGCATATCAAACGCACTGTGGCGTGGTGAAAACACCAGAAAACGTGTTTCTCGCATCAAATAGCTCGAAAAGAGCGATCTAGATGATTCTGCATAGTTCTGACTAAAGTCTCACCAAGATTATCGCAGAAAATGCATATCTCAGCTGGAAACCCCACGAAAACCAAGATATCGCCGGTTCTGCATATCAAACACACTGTGGAGTGGTGAAAACAACCAGATAACGTGTTTCTCGCTTTAAATAGCTCGAAACGAGCGATCTAGATGATTCTGCATACTTCTGACTGAAGTCTCACCAATATTATCGCAGAAAATGCTATATCTCAGCTTGAAACCCGACGAAAACCACGATGTCGCCGGTTCTGCATATCAAACGCACTGTGGAGTGGTCAAAACAACCAGATAACGTGTTTCGCGCTTTAGATAGCTCGAAACGAGCGATCTAGATGATTCTGCATACTTCTGACTGAAGTCTCACCAATATGATCGCAGAAAATGCATATCTCAGCTTGAAACCCGACGAAAACCACGATGTCGCCGGTTCTGCATATCAAACGCACTGTGGCGTGGTGAAAACACCAGAAAACGTGTTTCGCGCATCAAATAGCTCGAAAAGAGCGATCTAGATGATTCTGCATACTTCTGACAGAAGACTCACCAAGATTATCGCGGAAAATGCATATCTCAGCTGGAAACCCCACGAAAACCAAGATATCGCCGGTTCTGCATATCAGACGCACTATGGAGTGGTGAAAACAACCAGATAACGTGTTTCGCGCTTTAAATAGCTCGAAACGAGCGATCTAGATGATTCTGCATACTTCTGACTGAAGTCTCACCAATATGATCGCAGAAAATGCATATCTCAGCTTGAAACCCGACGAAAACCACGATGTCGCCGGTTCTGCATATCAAACGCACTGTGGCGTGGTGAAAACACCAGAAAACGTGTTTCTCGCATCAAATAGCTCGAAAAGAGCGATCTAGATGATTCTGCATACTTCTGACAGAAGACTCACCAAGATTATCGCAGAAAATGCATCTTTCAGCTGGAAACCCCACGAAAACCAAGTTATCGGCGGCTCTACATATCAAACGCACTGAGGAGTGGTCAAAACACCAGAAAACTTGTTTTTTCGCATTAAATAGCTCGAAACGAGCGATCTAGATGATTCTGCATAGTTCTGACTAAAGTCTCACCAAGAGTATCGCAGAAAATGCATATCTCAGCTGGAAACCCCACGAAAACCAAGATATCGCCGGTTCTGCATATCAAACGCACTGTGGAGTGGTGAAAACAACCAGATAACGTGTTTCTCGCTTTAAATAGCTCGAAACGAGCGATCTAGATGATTCTGCATACTTCTGACTGAAGTCTCACCAATATTATCGCAGAAAATGCTATATCTCAGCTTGAAACCCGACGAAAACCACGATGTCGCCGGTTCTGCATATCAAACGCACTGTGGCGTGGTGAAAACACCAGAAAACGTGTTTCTCGCATTAAATAGCTCGAAAAGAGCGATCTAGATGATTCTGCATACTTCTGACAGAAGACTCACCAAGATTATCACAGAAATTGCATATCTCAGCTGGAAACCCCACGAAAACCAAGATATCGCCGGTTCTGCATATCAGACGCACTATGGAGTGGTGAAAACATCAGAAAACGTGTATCTCGCATTAACCAGCTCGAAAAGAGCGTTCTCGATGATTCTGCATACTTCTCATAGATGAAACACCAAGATTATCGCAGAAAATGCATATTTCAGCTGGAAACCCCACGAAAACCAAGTTATCGGCGGCTCTACATATCAAACGCACTGTGGAGTGGTCAAAACAACCAGATAACGTGTTTCGCGCTTTACATAGCTCGAAACGAGCGATCTAGATGATTCTGCATACTTCTGACTGAAGTCTCACCAATATGATCGCAGAAAATGCATATCTCAGCTTGAAACCCGACGAAAACCACGATGTCGCCGGTTCTGCATATCAAACGCACTGTGGCGTGGTGAAAACACCAGAAAACGTGTTTCTCGCATCAAATAGCTCGAAAAGAGCGATCTAGATGATTCTGCATACTTCTGACAGAAGACTCACCAAGATTATCGCGGAAAATGCATATCTCAGCTGGAAACCCCACGAAAACCAAGATATCGCCGGTTCTGCATATCAGACGCACTATGGAGTGGTGAAAACAACCAGATAACGTGTTTCGCGCTTTAAATAGCTCGAAACGAGCGATCTAGATGATTCTGCATACTTCTGACAGAAGTCTCACCAATATGATCGCAGAAAATGCATATCTCAGCTTGAAACCCGACGAAAACCACGATGTCGCCGGTTCTGCATATCAAACGCACTGTGGCGTGGTGAAAACACCAGAAAACGTGTTTCTCGCATCAAATAGCTCGAAAAGAGCGATCTAGATGATTCTGCATACTTCTGACAGAAGACTCACCAAGATTATCGCAGAAAATGCATCTTTCAGCTGGAAACCCCACGAAAACCAAGTTATCGGCGGCTCTACATATCAAACGCACTGTGGAGTGGTCAAAACAACCAGATAACGTGTTTCGCGCTTTAAATAGCTCGAAACGAGCGATCTAGATGATTCTGCATAGTTCTGACTAAAGTCTCACCAAGATTATCGCAGAAAATGCATATCTCAGCTGGAAACCCCACGAAAACCAAGATATCGCCGGTTCTGCATATCAAACGCACTGTGGAGTGGTGAAAACAACCAGATAACGTGTTTCTCGCTTTAAATAGCTCGAAACGAGCGATCTAGATGATTCTGCATACTTCTGACTGAAGTCTCACCAATATTATCGCAGAAAATGCTATATCTCAGCTTGAAACCCGACGAAAACCACGATGTCGCCGGTTCTGCATATCAAACGCACTGTGGCGTGGTGAAAACACCAGAAAACGTGTTTCTCGCATTAAATAGCTCGAAAAGAGCGATCTAGATGATTCTGCATACTTCTGACAGAAGACTCACCAAGATTATCACAGAAATTGCATATCTCAGCTGGAAACCCCACGAAAACCAAGATATCGCCGGTTCTGCATATCAGACGCACTATGGAGTGGTGAAAACATCAGAAAACGTGTATCTCGCATTAACCAGCTCGAAAAGAGCGTTCTCGATGATTCTGCATACTTCTCATAGATGAAACACCAAGATTATCGCAGAAAATGCATATTTCAGCTGGAAACCCCACGAAAACCAAGTTATCGGCGGCTCTACATATCAAACGCACTGTGGAGTGGTCAAAACAACCAGATAACGTGTTTCGCGCTTTAAATAGCTCGAAACGAGCGATCTAGATGATTCTGCATACTTCTGACTGAAGTCTCACCAATATGATCGCAGAAAATGCATATCTCAGCTGGAAACCCCACGAAAACCAAGATATCGCCGGTTCTGCATATCAGACGCACTATGGAGTGGTGAAAACAACCAGATATCGTGTTTCGCGCTTTAAATAGCTCGAAACGAGCGATCTAGATGATTCTGCATACTTCTGACAGAAGTCTCACCAATATGATCGCAGAAAATGCATATCTCAGCTTGAAACCCGACGAAAACCACGATGTCGCCGGTTCTGCATATCAAACGCACTGTGGCGTGGTGAAAACACCAGAAAACGTGTTTCTCGCATCAAATAGCTCGAAAAGAGCGATCTAGATGATTCTGCATACTTCTCATAGATGAAACACAAAGATTATCGCAGAAAATGCATATTTCAGCTGGAAGCCCCACGAAAACCAAGTTATCGGCGGCTCTACATATCAAACGCACTGAGGAGTGGTCAAAACACCAGAAAACTTGTTTTTTCGCATTATATAGCTCGAAACGAGCGATCTAGATGATTCTGCATAGTTCTGACTAAAGTCTCACCAAGATTATCGCAGAAAATGCATATCTCAGCTGGAAACCCCACGAAAACCAAGATATCGCCGGTTCTGCATATCAAACACACTGTGGAGTGGTGAAAACAACCAGATAACGTGTTTCTCGCTTTAAATAGCTCGAAACGAGCGATCTAGATGATTCTGCATACTTCTGACTGAAGTCTCACCAATATTATCGCAGAAAATGCTATATCTCAGCTTGAAACCCGACGAAAACCACGATGTCGCCGGTTCTGCATATCAAACGCACTGTGGCGTGGTGAAAACACCAGAAAACGTGTTTCTCGCATTAAATAGCTCGAAAAGAGCGATCTAGATGATTCTGCATACTTCTGACAGAAGACTCACCAAGATTATCACAGAAATTGCATATCTCAGCTGGAAACCCCACGAAAACCAAGATATCGCCGGTTCTGCATATCAGACGCACTATGGAGTGGTGAAAACATCAGAAAACGTGTATCTCGCATTAACCAGCTCGAAAAGAGCGTTCTCGATGATTCTGCATACTTCTCATAGATGAAACACCAAGATTATCGCAGAAAATGCATATTTCAGCTGGAAACCCCACGAAAACCAAGTTATCGGCGGCTCTACATATCAAACGCACTGTGGAGTGGTCAAAACAACCAGATAACGTGTTTCGCGCTTTAGATAGCTCGAAACGAGCGATCTAGATGATTCTGCATACTTCTGACTGAAGTCTCACCAATATGATCGCAGAAAATGCATATCTCAGCTTGAAACCCGACGAAAACCACGATGTCGCCGGTTCTGCATATCAAACGCACTGTGGCGTGGTGAAAACACCAGAAAACGTGTTTCGCGCATCAAATAGCTCGAAAAGAGCGATCTAGATGATTCTGCATACTTCTGACAGAAGACTCACCAAGATTATCGCGGAAAATGCATATCTCAGCTGGAAACCCCACGAAAACCAAGATATCGCCGGTTCTGCATATCAGACGCACTATGGAGTGGTGAAAACAACCAGATAACGTGTTTCGCGCTTTAAATAGCTCGAAACGAGCGATCTAGATGAGTCTGCATACTTCTGACTGAAGTCTCACCAATATGATCGCAGAAAATGCATATCTCAGCTTGAAACCCGACGAAAACCACGATGTCGCCGGTTCTGCATATCAAACGCACTGTGGCGTGGTGAAAACACCAGAAAACGTGTTTCTCGCATCAAATAGCTCGAAAAGAGCGATCCAGATGATTCTGCATACTTCTGACAGAAGACTCACCAAGATTATCGCAGAAAATGCATATTTCAGCTGGAAACCCCACGAAAACCAAGTTATCGGCGGCTCTACATATCAAACGCACTGTGGAGTGGTCAAAACAACCAGATATCGTGTTTCGCGCTTTAAATAGCTCGAAACGAGCGATCTAGATGATTCTGCATACTTCTGACTGAAGTCTCACCAATATTATCGCAGAAAATGCATATTTCAGCTGGAATCCCCACGAAAACCAAGTTATCGGCGGTTCTACATATCAAACGCACTGTGGAGTGGTCAACACACCAGAAAACGTGTTTCTCGCATTAAGTAGCTCGAAAAGAGCGATCTAGATGATTCTGCATACTTCTGACTAAAGTCTCACCAAGATTATCGCAGAAAATGCATATCTCAGCTTGAAACCCGACCAAAACCACGATGTCGCCGGTTCTGCATATCAAACGCACTGTGGGGTGGTGAATACACCAGAAAACGTGTTTCTCGATTTAAATAGCTCGAAAAGAGCGATCTAGATGATTCTGCATACTTCTCATAGATGAAACACAAAGATTATCGCAGAAAATGCATATTTCAGCTGGAAGCCACACGAAAACCAAGTTATCGGCGGCTCTACATATCAAACGCACTGAGGAGTGGTCAAAACACCAGAAAACTTGTTTTTTCGCATTAAATAGCTCGAATCGAGCGATCTAGATGATTCTGCATAGTTCTGACTAAAGTCTCACCAAGAGTATCGCAGAAAATGCATATCTCAGCTGGAAACCCCACGAAAACCAAGATATCGCCGGTTCTGCATATCAAACGCACTGTGGAGTGGTGAAAACAACCAGATAACGTGTTTCTCGCTTTAAATAGCTCGAAACGAGCGATCTAGATGATTCTGCATACTTCTGACTGAAGTCTCACCAATATTATCGCAGAAAATGCTATATCTCAGCTTGAAACCCGACGAAAACCACGATGTCGCCGGTTCTGCATAACAAACGCACTGTGGCGTGGTGAAAACACCAGAAAACGTGTTTCTCGCATTAAATAGCTCGAAAAGAGCGATCTAGATGATTCTGCATACTTCTGACAGAAGACTCACCAAGATTATCACAGAAATTGCATATCTCAGCTGGAAACCCCACGAAAACCAAGATATCGCCGGTTCTGCATATCAGACGCACTATGGAGTGGTGAAAACATCAGAAAACGTGTATCTCGCATTAACCAGCTCGAAAAGAGCGTTCTCGATGATTCTGCATACTTCTGACTGAAGTCTCACCAATATGATCGCAGAAAATGCATATCTCAGCTTGAAACCCGACGAAAACCACGATGTCGCCGGTTCTGCATATCAAACGCACTGTGGCGTGGTGAAAACACCAGAAAACGTGTTTCTCGCATCAAATAGCTCGAAAAGAGCGATCTAGATGATTCTGCATAGTTCTGACTAAAGTCTCACCAAGATTATCGCAGAAAATGCATATCTCAGCTGGAAACCCCACGAAAACCAAGATATCGCCGGTTCTGCATATCAAACACACTGTGGAGTGGTGAAAACAACCAGATAACGTGTTTCTCGCTTTAAATAGCTCGAAACGAGCGATCTAGATGATTCTGCATACTTCTGACTGAAGTCTCACCAATATTATCGCAGAAAATGCTATATCTCAGCTTGAAACCCGACGAAAACCACGATGTCGCCGGTTCTGCATATCAAACGCACTTTGGAGTGGTCAAAACAACCAGATAACGTGTTTCGCGCTTTAGATAGCTCGAAACGAGCGATCTAGATGATTCTGCATACTTCTGACTGAAGTCTCACCAATATGATCGCAGAAAATGCATATCTCAGCTTGAAACCCGACGAAAACCACGATGTCGCCGGTTCTGCATATCAAACGCACTGTGGCGTGGTGAAAACACCAGAAAACGTGTTTCGCGCATCAAATAGCTCGAAAAGAGCGATCTAGATGATTCTGCATACTTCTGACAGAAGACTCACCAAGATTATCGCAGAAAATGCATATTTCAGCTGGAAACCCCACGAAAACCAAGTTATCGGCGGCTCTACATATCAAACGCACTGTGGAGTGGTCAAAACAACCAGATATCGTGTTTCGCGCTTTAAATAGCTCGAAACGAGCGATCTAGATGATTCTGCATACTTCTGACAGAAGTCTCACCAATATTATCGCAGAAAATGCATATTTCAGCTGGAATCCCCACGAAAACCAAGTTATCGGCGGTTCTACATATCAAACGCACTGTGGAGTGGTCAACACACCAGAAAACGTGTTTCTCGCATTAAGTAGCTCGAAAAGTGCGATCTAGATGATACTGCATACTTCTGACAGAATTCTTACCAAGATTATCGTTGAAAATGCATATCCCAGCTTGAACTCCGACGAAATCCAAGATGTCGCCGGTTCTGCAAGTTAAACGCACTGTGGAGTGGTGAAGACACCAGATAACGTGTTTCTCGCATTAAGTAGCTCGAAACGAGCGATCTAGATGATTCTGCATACTTCTGACTAAAGTCTCACCAAGATTATCGCAGGAAATGCATATCTCAGCTTGAAACCCGACCAAAACCACGATGTCGCCGGTTCTGCATATCAAACGCACTGTGGGGTGGTGAATACACCAGAAAACGTGTTTCTCGATTTAAATAGCTCGAAAAGAGCGATCTAGATGATTCTGCATACTTCTCATAGATGAAACACAAAGATTATCGCAGAAAATGCATATTTCAGCTGGAAGCCCCACGAAAACCAAGTTATCGGCGGCTCTACATATCAAACGCACTGAGGAGTGGTCAAAACACCAGAAAACTTGTTTTTTCGCATTAAATAGCTCGAAACGAGCGATCTAGATGATTCTGCATAGTTCTGACTAAAGTCTCACCAAGAGTATCGCAGAAAATGCATATCTCAGCTGGAAACCCCACGACAACCAAGATATCGCCGGTTCTGCATATCAAACGCACTGTGGAGTGGTGAAAACAACCAGATAACGTGTTTCTCGCTTTAAATAGCTCGAAACGAGCGATTTAGATGATTCTGCATACTTCTGACTGAAGTCTCACCAATAGTATCGCAGAAAATGCTATATCTCAGCTTGAAACCCGACGAAAACCACGATGTCGCCGGTTCTGCATATCAAACGCACTGTGGCGTGGTGAAAACACCAGAAAACGTGTTTCTCGCATCAAATAGCTCGAAAAGAGCGATCTAGATGATTCTGCATACTTCTGACAGAAGACTCACCAAGATTATCGCAGAAAATGCATATTTCAGCTGGAAACCCCACGAAAACCAAGTTATCGGCGGCTCTACATATCAAACGCACTGTGGAGTGGTCAAAACAACCAGATATCGTGTTTCGCGCTTTAAATAGCTCGAAACGAGCGATCTAGATGATTCTGCATACTTCTGACTGAAGTCTCACCAATATTATCGCAGAAAATGCATATTTCAGCTGGAATCCCCACGAAAACCAAGTTATCGGCGGTTCTACATATCAAACGCACTGTGGAGTGGTCAACACACCAGAAAACGTGTTTCTCGCATTAAGTAGCTCGAAAAGAGCGATCTAGATGATACTGCATACTTCTGACAGAATTCTTACCAAGATTATCGTTGAAAATGCATATCCCAGCTTGAACTCCGACGAAATCCAAGATGTCGCCGGTTCTGCAAGTTAAACGCACTGTGGAGTGCTGAAAACACCAGATAACGTGTTTCTCGCATTAAGTAGCTCGAAACGAGCGATCTAGATGATTCTGCATACTTCTGACTAAAGTCTCACCAAGATTATCGCAGAAAATGCATATCTCAGCTTGAAACCCGACCAAAACCACGATGTCGCCGGTTCTGCATATCAAACGCACTGTGGGGTGGTGAATACACCAGAAAACGTGTTTCTCGATTTAAATAGCTCGAAAAGAGCGATCTAGATGATTCTGCATACTTCTCATAGATGAAACACAAAGATTATCGCAGAAAATGCATATTTCAGCTGGAAGCCCCACGAAAACCAAGTTATCGGCGGCTCTACATATCAAACGCACTGAGGAGTGGTCAAAACACCAGAAAACTTGTTTTTTCGCATTAAATAGCTCGAAACGAGCGATCTAGATGATTCTGCATAGTTCTGACTAAAGTCTCACCAAGAGTATCGCAGAAAATGCATATCTCAGCTGGAAACCCCACGAAAACCAAGATATCGCCGGTTCTGCATATCAAACGCACTGTGGAGTGGTGAAAACAACCAGATAACGTGTTTCTCGCTTTAAATAGCTCGAAACGAGCGATCTAGATGATTCTGCATACTTCTGACTGAAGTCTGACCAATATTATCGCAGAAAATGCTATATCTCAGCTTGAAACCCGACGAAAACCACGATGTCGCCGGTTCTGCATAACAAACGCACTGTGGCGTGGTGAAAACACCAGAAAACGTGTTTCTCGCATTAAATAGCTCGAAAAGAGCGATCTAGATGATTCTGCATACTTCTGACAGAAGACTCACCAAGATTATCACAGAAATTGCATATCTCAGCTGGAAACCCCACGAAAACCAAGATATCGCCGGTTCTGCATATCAGACGCACTATGGAGTGGTGAAAACATCAGAAAACGTGTATCTCGCATTAACCAGCTCGAAAAGAGCGTTCTCGATGATTCTGCATACTTCTCATAGATGAAACACCAAAATTATCGCAGAAAATGCATATTTCAGCTGGAATCCCCACGAAAACCAAGTTATCGGCGGTTCTACATATCAAACGCACTGTGGAGTGGTCAACACACCAGAAAACGTGTTTCTCGCATTAAGTAGCTCGAAAAGAGCGATCTAGATGATACTGCATACTTCTGACAGAATTCTTACCAAGATTATCGTTGAAAATGCATATCCCAGCTTGAACTCCGACGAAATCCAAGATGTCGCCGGTTCTGCAAGTTAAACGCACTGTGGAGTGGTGAAAACACCAGATAACGTGTTTCTCGCATTAAGTAGCTCGAAACGAGCGATCTAGATGATTCTGCATACTTCTGACTAAAGTCTCACCAAGATTATCGCAGAAAATGCATATCTCAGCTTGAAACCCGACCAAAACCACGATGTCGCCGGTTCTGCATATCAAACGCACTGTGGCGTGGTGAAAACACCAGAAAACGTGTTTCTCGCATCAAATAGCTCGAAAAGAGCGATCTAGATGATTCTGCATACTTCTGACAGAAGACTCACCAAGATTATCGCAGAAAATGCATATTTCAGCTGGAAACCCCACGAAAACCAAGTTATCGGCGGCTCTACATATCAAACGCACTGTGGAGTGGTCAAAACAACCAGATATCGTGTTTCGCGCTTTAAATAGCTCGAAACGAGCGATCTAGATGATTCTGCATACTTCTGACTGAAGTCTCACCAATATTATCGCAGAAAATGCATATTTCAGCTGGAATCCCCACGAAAACCAAGTTATCGGCGGTTCTACATATCAAACGCACTGTGGAGTGGTCAACACACCAGAAAACGTGTTTCTCGCATTAAGTAGCTCGAAAAGTGCGATCTAGATGATACTGCATACTTCTGACAGAATTCTTACCAAGATTATCGTTGAAAATGCATATCCCAGCTTGAACTCCGACGAAATCCAAGATGTCGCCGGTTCTGCAAGTTAAACGCACTGTGGAGTGGTGAAAACACCAGATAACGTGTTTCTCGCATTAAGTAGCTCGAAACGAGCGATCTAGATGATTCTGCATACTTCTGACTAAAGTCTCACCAAGATTATCGCAGGAAATGCATATCTCAGCTTGAAACCCGACCAAAACCACGATGTCGCCGGTTCTGCATATCAAACGCACTGTGGGGTGGTGAATACACCAGAAAACGTGTTTCTCGATTTAAATAGCTCGAAAAGAGCGATCTAGATGATTCTGCATACTTCTCATAGATGAAACACAAAGATTATCGCAGAAAATGCATATTTCAGCTGGAAGCCCCACGAAAACCAAGTTATCGGCGGCTCTACATATCAAACGCACTGAGGAGTGGTCAAAACACCAGAAAACTTGTTTTTTCGCATTAAATAGCTCGAAACGAGCGATCTAGATGATTCTGCATAGTTCTGACTAAAGTCTCACCAAGAGTATCGCAGAAAATGCATATCTCAGCTGGAAACCCCACGAAAACCAAGATATCGCCGGTTCTGCATATCAAACGCACTGTGGAGTGGTGAAAACAACCAGATAACGTGTTTCTCGCTTTAAATAGCTCGAAACGAGCGATTTAGATGATTCTGCATACTTCTGACTGAAGTCTCACCAATAGTATCGCAGAAAATGCTATATCTCAGCTTGAAACCCGACGAAAACCACGATGTCGCCGGTTCTGCATATCAAACGCACTGTGGCGTGGTGAAAACACCAGAAAACGTGTTTCTCGCATCAAATAGCTCGAAAAGAGCGATCTAGATGATTCTGCAAACTTCTGACAGAAGACTCACCAAGATTATCGCAGAAAATGCATATTTCAGCTGGAAACCCCACGAAAACCAAGTTATCGGCGGCTCTACATATCAAACGCACTGTGGAGTGGTCAAAACAACCAGATATCGTGTTTCGCGCTTTAAATAGCTCGAAACGAGCGATCTAGATGATTCTGCATACTTCTGACTGAAGTCTCACCAATATTATCGCAGAAAATGCATATTTCAGCTGGAATCCCCACGAAAACCAAGTTATCGGCGGTTCTACATATCAAACGCACTGTGGAGTGGTCAACACACCAGAAAACGTGTTTCTCGCATTAAGTAGCTCGAAAAGAGCGATCTAGATGATACTGCATACTTCTGACAGAATTCTTACCAAGATTATCGTTGAAAATGCATATCCCAGCTTGAACTCCGACGAAATCCAAGATGTCGCCGGTTCTGCAAGTTAAACGCACTGTGGAGTGGTGAAAACACCAGATAACGTGTTTCTCGCATTAAGTAGCTCGAAACGAGCGATCTAGATGATTCTGCATACTTCTGACTAAAGTCTCACCAAGATTATCGCAGAAAATGCATATCTCAGCTTGAAACCCGACCAAAACCACGATGTCGCCGGTTCTGCATATCAAACGCACTGTGGGGTGGTGAATACACCAGAAAACGTGTTTCTCGATTTAAATAGCTCGAAAAGAGCGATCTAGATGATTCTGCATACTTCTCATAGATGAAACACAAAGATTATCGCAGAAAATGCATATTTCAGCTGGAAGCCACACGAAAACCAAGTTATCGGCGGCTCTACATATCAAACGCACTGAGGAGTGGTCAAAACACCAGAAAACTTGTTTTTTCGCATTAAATAGCTCGAAACGAGCGATCTAGATGATTCTGCATAGTTCTGACTAAAGTCTCACCAAGAGTATCGCAGAAAATGCATATCTCAGCTGGAAACCCCACGAAAACCAAGATATCGCCGGTTCTGCATATCAAACGCACTGTGGAGTGGTGAAAACAACCAGATAACGTGTTTCTCGCTTTAAATAGCTCGAAACGAGCGATCTAGATGATTCTGCATACTTCTGACTGAAGTCTGACCAATATTATCGCAGAAAATGCTATATCTCAGCTTGAAACCCGACGAAAACCACGATGTCGCCGGTTCTGCATAACAAACGCACTGTGGCGTGGTGAAAACACCAGAAAACGTGTTTCTCGCATTAAATAGCTCGAAAAGAGCGATCTAGATGATTCTGCATACTTCTGACAGAAGACTCACCAAGATTATCACAGAAATTGCATATCTCAGCTGGAAACCCCACGAAAACCAAGATATCGCCGGATCTGCATATCAGACGCACTATGGAGTGGTGAAAACATCAGAAAACGTGTATCTCGCATTAACCAGCTCGAAAAGAGCGTTCTCGATGATTCTGCATACTTCTCATAGATGAAACACCAAGATTATCGCATAAAATGCATATTTCAGCTGGAAACCCCACGAAAACCAAGTTATCGGCGGCTCTACATATCAAACGCACTGTGGAGTGGTCAAAACAACCAGATAACGTGTTTCGCGCTTTAAATAGCTCGAAACGAGCGATCTAGATGATTCTGCATACTTCTGACTGAAGTCTCACCAATATTATCGCAGAAAATGCTATATCTCAGCTGGAAACCCCACGAAAACCAAGATATCGCCGATTCTGCATATCAGACGCACTATGGAGTGGTGAAAACATCAGAAAACGTGTATCTCGCATTAACCAGCTCGAAAAGAGCGTTCTCGATGATTCTGCATACTTCTCATAGATGAAACACCAAGATTATCGCATAAAATGCATATTTCAGCTGGAAACCCCACGAAAACCAAGTTATCGGCGGCTCTACATATCAAACGCACTGTGGAGTGGTCAAAACAACCAGATAACGTGTTTCGCGCTTTAAATAGCTCGAAACGAGCGATCTAGATGATTCTGCATACTTCTGACTGAAGTCTCACCAATATTATCGCAGAAAATGCTATATCTCAGCTTGAAACCCGACGAAAACCACGATGTCGCCGGTTCTGCATATCAAACGCACTGTGGCGTGGTGAAAACACCAGAAAACGTGTTTCTCGCATTAAATAGCTCGAAAAGAGCGATCTAGATGATTCTGCATACTTCTGACAGAAGACTCACCAAGATTATCACAGAAATTGCATATCTCATCTGGAAACCCCACGAAAACCAAGATATCGCCGATTCTGCATATCAGACGCACTATGGAGTGGTGAAAACATTAGAAAACGTGTATCTCGCATTAACCAGCTCGAAAAGAGCGTTCTCGATGATTCTGCATACTTCTCATAGATGAAACACCAAGATTATCGCAGAAAATGCATATTTCAGCTGGTAACCCCACGAAAACCAAGTTATCGGCGGCTCTACATATCAAACGCACTGTGGAGTGGTGAAAAGAACCAGATAACGTGTTTCGCGCTTTAAATAGCTCGAAACGAGCGATCTAGATGATTCTGCATACTTCTGACTGAAGTCTCACCAATATGATCGCAGAAAATGCATATCTCAGCTTGAAACCCGACGAAAACCACGATGTCGCCGGTTCTGCATATCAAACGCACTGTGGCGTGGTGAAAACACCAGAAAACGTGTTTCTCGCATCAAATAGCTCGAAAAGAGCGATCTAGATGATTCTGCATACTTCTGACAGAAGACTCACCAAGATTATCGCAGAAAATGCATATTTCAGCTGGAAACCCCACGAAAACCAAGTTATCGGCGGCTCTACATATCAAACGCACTGTGGAGTGGTCAAAACAACCAGATATCGTGTTTCGCGCTTTAAATAGCTCGAAACGAGCGATCTAGATGATTCTGCATACTTCTGACTGAAGTCTCACCAATATTATCGCAGAAAATGCTATATCTCAGCTTGAAACCCGACGAAAACCACGATGTCGCCGGTTCTGCATATCAAACGCACTGTGGCGTGGTGAAAACACCAGAAAACGTGTTTCTCGCATTAAATAGCTCGAAAAGAGCGATCTAGATGATTCTGCATACTTCTGACAGAAGACTCACCAAGATTATCACAGAAATTGCATATCTCAGCTGGAAACCCCACGAAAACCACGATGTCGCCGGTTCTGCATATCAAACGCACTGTGGCGTGGTGAAAACACCAGAAAACGTGTTTCGCGCATCAAATAGCTCGAAAAGAGCGATCTAGATGATTCTGCATACTTCTGACAGAAGACTCACCAAGATTATCGCGGAAAATGCATATCTCAGCTGGAAACCCCACGAAAACCAAGATATCGCCGGTTCTGCATATCAGACGCACTATGGAGTGGTGAAAACAACCAGATAACGTGTTTCGCGCTTTAAATAGCTCGAAACGAGCGATCTAGATGATTCTGCATACTTCTGACTGAAGTCTCACCAATATGATCGCAGAAAATGCATATCTCAGCTTGAAACCCGACGAAAACCACGATGTCGCCGGTTCTGCATATCAAACGCACTGTGGCGTGGTGAAAACAACCAGATAACGTGTTTCTCGCTTTAAATAGCTCGAAACGAGCGATTTAGATGATTCTGCATACTTCTGACTGAAGTCTCACCAATAGTATCGCAGAAAATGCTATATCTCAGCTTGAAACCCGACGAAAACCACGATGTCGCCGGTTCTGCATATCAAACGCACTGTGGCGTGGTGAAAACACCAGAAAACGTGTTTCTCGCATCAAATAGCTCGAAAAGAGCGATCTAGATGATTCTGCAAACTTCTGACAGAAGACTCACCAAGATTATCGCAGAAAATGCATATTTCAGCTGGAAACCCCACGAAAACCAAGTTATCGGCGGCTCTACATATCAAACGCACTGTGGAGTGGTCAAAACAACCAGATATCGTGTTTCGCGCTTTAAATAGCTCGAAACGAGCGATCTAGATGATTCTGCATACTTCTGACTGAAGTCTCACCAATATTATCGCAGAAAATGCATATTTCAGCTGGAATCCCCACGAAAACCAAGTTATCGGCGGTTCTACATATCAAACGCACTGTGGAGTGGTCAACACACCAGAAAACGTGTTTCTCGCATTAAGTAGCTCGAAAAGAGCGATCTAGATGATACTGCATACTTCTGACAGAATTCTTACCAAGATTATCGTTGAAAATGCATATCCCAGCTTGAACTCCGACGAAATCCAAGATGTCGCCGGTTCTGCAAGTTAAACGCACTGTGGAGTGGTGAAAACACCAGATAACGTGTTTCTCGCATTAAGTAGCTCGAAACGAGCGATCTAGATGATTCTGCATACTTCTGACTAAAGTCTCACCAAGATTATCGCAGAAAATGCATATCTCAGCTTGAAACCCGACCAAAACCACGATGTCGCCGGTTCTGCATATCAAACGCACTGTGGGGTGGTGAATACACCAGAAAACGTGTTTCTCGATTTAAATAGCTCGAAAAGAGCGATCTAGATGATTCTGCATACTTCTCATAGATGAAACACAAAGATTATCGCAGAAAATGCATATTTCAGCTGGAAGCCCCACGAAAACCAAGTTATCGGCGGCTCTACATATCAAACGCACTGAGGAGTGGTCAAAACACCAGAAAACTTGTTTTTTCGCATTAAATAGCTCGAAACGAGCGATCTAGATGATTCTGCATAGTTCTGACTAAAGTCTCACCAAGAGTATCGCAGAAAATGCATATCTCAGCCGGAAACCCCACGAAAACCAAGATATCGCCGGTTCTGCATATCAAACGCACTGTGGAGTGGTGAAAACAACCAGATAACGTGTTTCTCGCTTTAAATAGCTCGAAACGAGCGATCTAGATGATTCTGCATACTTCTGACTGAAGTCTGACCAATATTATCGCAGAAAATGCTATATCTCAGCTTGAAACCCGACGAAAACCTCGATGTCGCCGGTTCTGCATAACAAACGCACTGTGGCGTGGTGAAAACACCAGAAAACGTGTTTCTCGCATTAAATAGCTCGAAAAGAGCGATCTAGATGATTCTGCATACTTCTGACAGAAGACTCACCAAGATTATCACAGAAATTGCATATCTCAGCTGGAAACCCCACGAAAACCAAGATATCGCCGGTTCTGCATATCAGACGCACTATGGAGTGGTGAAAACATCAGAAAACGTGTATCTCGCATTAACCAGCTCGAAAAGAGCGTTCTCGATGATTCTGCATACTTCTCATAGATGAAACACCAAGATTATCGCATAAAATGCATATTTCAGCTGGAAACCCCACGAAAACCAAATTATCGGCGGCTCTACATATCAAACGCACTGTGGAGTGGTCAAAACAACCAGATAACGTGTTTCGCGCTTTAAATAGCTCGAAACGAGCGATCTAGATGATTCTGCATACTTCTGACTGAAGTCTCACCAATATGATCGCAGAAAATGCATATCTCAGCTTGAAACCCGACGAAAACCACGATGTCGCCGGTTCTGCATATCAAACGCACTGTGGCGTGGTGAAAACACCAGAAAACGTGTTTCTCGCATCAAATAGCTCGAAAAGAGCGATCTAGATGATTCTGCATAGTTCTGACTAAAGTCTCACCAAGATTATCGCAGAAAATGCATATCTCAGCTGGAAACCCCACGAAAACCAAGATATCGCCGGTTCTGCATATCAAACACACTGTGGAGTGGTGAAAACAACCAGATAACGTGTTTCTCGCTTTAAATAGCTCGAAACGAGCGATCTAGATGATTCTGCATACTTCTGACTGAAGTCTCACCAATATTATCGCAGAAAATGCTATATCTCAGCTTGAAACCCGACGAAAACCACGATGTCGCCGGTTCTGCATATCAAACGCACTGTGGCGTGGTGAAAACACCAGAAAACGTGTTTCTCGCATTAAATAGCTCGAAAAGAGCGATCTAGATGATTCTGCATACTTCTGACAGAAGACTCACCAAGATTATCACAGAAATTGCATATCTCAGCTGGAAACCCCACGAAAACCAAGATATCGCCGATTCTGCATATCAGACGCACTATGGAGTGGTGAAAACATCAGAAAACGTGTATCTCGCATTAACCAGCTCGAAAAGAGCGTTCTCGATGATTCTGCATACTTCTCATAGATGAAACACCAAGATTATCGCAGAAAATGCATATTTCAGCTGGAAACCCCACGAAAACCAAGTTATCGGCGGCTCTACATATCAAACGCACTGTGGAGTGGTGAAAAGAACCAGATAACGTGTTTCGCGCTTTAAATAGCTCGAAACGAGCGATCTAGATGATTCTGCATACTTCTGACTGAAGTCTCACCAATATGATCGCAGAAAATGCATATCTTAGCTTGAAACCCGACGAAAACCACGATGTCGCCGGTTCTGCATATCAAACGCACTGTGGCGTGGTGAAAACACCAGAAAACGTGTTTCTCGCATCAAATAGCTCGAAAAGAGCGATCTAGATGATTCTGCATACTTCTGACAGAAGACTCACCAAGATTATCGCAGAAAATGCATATTTCAGCTGGAAACCCCACGAAAACCAAGTTATCGGCGGCTCTACATATCAAACGCACTGTGGAGTGGTCAAAACAACCAGATATCGTGTTTCGCGCTTTAAATAGTTCGAAACTAGCGATCTAGATGATTCTGCATACTTCTGACTGAAGTCTCACCAATATTATCGCAGAAAATGCTATATCTCAGCTTGAAACCCGACGAAAACCACGATGTCGCCGGTTCTGCATATCAAACGCACTGTGGCGTGGTGAAAACACCAGAAAACGTGTTTCTCGCATTAAATAGCTCGAAAAGAGCGATCTAGATGATTCTGCATACTTCTGACAGAAGACTCACCAAGATTATCACAGAAATTGCATATCTCAGCTGGAAACCCCACGAAAACCACGATGTCGCCGGTTCTGCATATCAAACGCACTGTGGCGTGGTGAAAACACCAGAAAACGTGTTTCGCGCATCAAATAGCTCGAAAAGAGCGATCTAGATGATTCTGCATACTTCTGACAGAAGACTCACCAAGATTATCGCGGAAAATGCATATCTCAGCTGGAAACCCCACGAAAACCAAGATATCGCCGGTTCTGCATATCAGACGCACTATGGAGTGGTGAAAACAACCAGATAACGTGTTTCGCGCTTTAAATAGCTCGAAACGAGCGATCTAGATGATTCTGCATACTTCTGACTGAAGTCTCACCAATATGATCGCAGAAAATGCATATCTCAGCTTGAAACCCGACGAAAACCACGATGTCGCCGGTTCTGCATATCAAACGCACTGTGGCGTGGTGAAAACACCAGAAAACGTGTTTCTCGCATCAAATAGCTCGAAAAGAGCGATCTAGATGATTCTGCATACTTCTGACAGAAGACTCACCAAGATTATCGCAGAAAATGCATATTTCAGCTGGAAAGCCCACGAAAACCAAGTTATCGGCGGCTCTACATATCAAACGCACTGTGGAGTGGTCAAAACAACCAGATATCGTGTTTCGCGCTTTAAATAGCTCGAAACGAGCGATCTAGATGATTCTGCATACTTCTGACTGAAGTCTCACCAATATTATCGCAGAAAATGCATATTTCAGCTGGAATCCCCACGAAAACCAAGTTATCGGCGGTTCTACATATCAAACGCACTGTGGAGTGGTCAACACACCAGAAAACGTGTTTCTCGCATTAAGTAGCTCGAAAAGAGCGATCTAGATGATACTGCATACTTCTGACAGAATTCTTACCAAGATTATCGTTGAAAATGCATATCCCAGCTTGAACTCCGACGAAATCCAAGATGTCGCCGGTTCTGCAAGTTAAACGCACTGTGGAGTGGTGAAAACACCAGATAACGTGTTTCTCGCATTAAGTAGCTCGAAACGAGCGATCTAGATGATTCTGCATACTTCTGACTAAAGTCTCACCAAGATTATCGCAGAAAATGCATATCTCAGCTTGAAACCCGACCAAAACCACGATGTCGCCGGTTCTGCATATCAAACGCACTGTGGGGTGGTGAATACACCAGAAAACGTGTTTCTCGATTTAAATAGCTCGAAAAGAGCGATCTAGATGATTCTGCATACTTCTGACAGAAGACTCACCACGATTATCGCAGAAGGAGCATATCTCAGCTTGTAACCTCACGAAAACCAAGATATCACCGGTTCTGCACATCAAACGTACTGTGGAGTGGTGAAAACACCAGAAAACGTGTTTCTCGCATTAAATAGCTCGAAAAGAGCGATCTAGATGATTCTGCATCCTTCTCATAGATGAAACACAAAGATTATCGCAGAAAATGCATATTTCAGCTGGAAGCCCCACGAAAACCAAGTTATCGGCGGCTCTACATATCAAACGCACTGAGGAGTGGTCAAAACACCAGAAAACTTGTTTTTTCGCATTAAATAGCTCGAAACGAGCGATCTAGATGATTCTGCATAGTTCTGACTAAAGTCTCACCAAGAGTATCGCAGAAAATGCATATCTCAGCTGGAAACCCCACGAAAACCAAGATATCGCCGGTTCTGCATATCAAACGCACTGTGGAGTGGTGAAAACAACCAGATAACGTGTTTCTCGCTTTAAATAGCTCGAAACGAGCGATCTAGATGATTCTGCATACTTCTGACTGAAGTCTGACCAATATTATCGCAGAAAATGCTATATCTCAGCTTGAAACCCGACGAAAACCACGATGTCGCCGGTTCTGCATAACAAACGCACTGTGGCGTGGTGAAAACACCAGAAAACGTGTTTCTCGCATTAAATAGCTCGAAAAGAGCGATCTAGATGATTCTGCATACTTCTGACAGAAGACTCACCAAGATTATCACAGAAATTGCATATCTCAGCTGGAAACCCCACGAAAACCAAGATATCGCCGGTTCTGCATATCAGACGCACTATGGAGTGGTGAAAACATCAGAAAACGTGTATCTCGCATTAACCAGCTCGAAAAGAGCGTTCTCGATGATTCTGCATACTTCTCATAGATGAAACACCAAGATTATCGCATAAAATGCATATTTCAGCTGGAAACCCCACGAAAACCAAGTTATCGGCGGCTCTACATATCAAACGCACTGTGGAGTGGTCAAAACAACCAGATAACGTGTTTCGCGCTTTAAATAGCTCGAAACGAGCGATCTAGATGATTCTGCATACTTCTGACTGAAGTCTCACCAATATGATCGCAGAAAATGCATATCTCAGCTTGAAACCCGACGAAAACCACGATGTCGCCGGTTCTGCATATCAAACGCACTGTGGCGTGGTGAAAACACCAGAAAACGTGTTTCTCGCATCAAATAGCTCGAAAAGAGCGATCTAGATGATTCTGCATAGTTCTGACTAAAGTCTCACCAAGATTATCGCAGAAAATGCATATCTCAGCTGGAAACCCCACGAAAACCAAGATATCGCCGGTTCTGCATATCAAACACACTGTGGAGTGGTGAAAACAACCAGATAACGTGTTTCTCGCTTTAAATAGCTCGAAACGAGCGATCTAGATGATTCTGCATACTTCTGACTGAAGTCTCACCAATATTATCGCAGAAAATGCTATATCTCAGCTTGAAACCCGACGAAAACCACGATGTCGCCGGTTCTGCATATCAAACGCACTGTGGCGTGGTGAAAACACCAGAAAACGTGTTTCTCGCATTAAGTAGCTCGAAAAGAGCGATCTAGATGATTCTGCATACTTCTGACAGAAGACTCACCAAGATTATCACAGAAATTGCATATCTCAGCTGGAAACCCCACGAAAACCAAGATATCGCCGATTCTGCATATCAGACGCACTATGGAGTGGTGAAAACATCAGAAAACGTGTATCTCGCATTAACCAGCTCGAAAAGAGCGTTCTCGATGATTCTGCATACTTCTCATAGATGAAACACCAAGATTATCGCAGAAAATGCATATTTCAGCTGGAAACCCCACGAAAACCAAGTTATCGGCGGCTCTACATATCAAACGCACTGTGGAGTGGTGAAAAGAACCAGATAACGTGTTTCGCGCTTTAAATAGCTCGAAACGAGCGATCTAGATGATTCTGCATACTTCTGACTGAAGTCTCACCAATATGATCGCAGAAAATGCATATCTCAGCTTGAAACCCGACGAAAACCACGATGTCGCCGGTTCTGCATATCAAACGCACTGTGGCGTGGTGAAAACACCAGAAAACGTGTTTCTCGCATCAAATAGCTCGAAAAGAGCGATCTAGATGATTCTGCATACTTCTGACAGAAGACTCACCAAGATTATCGCAGAAAATGCATATTTCAGCTGGAAACCCCACGAAAACCAAGTTATCGGCGGCTCTACATATCAAACGCACTGTGGAGTGGTCAAAACAACCAGATATCGTGTTTCGCGCTTTAAATAGCTCGAAACGAGCGATCTAGATGATTCTGCATACTTCTGACTGAAGTCTCACCAATATTATCGCAGAAAATGCTATATCTCAGCTTGAAACCCGACGAAAACCACGATGTCGCCGGTTCTGCATATCAAACGCACTGTGGCGTGGTGAAAACACCAGAAAACGTGTTTCTCGCATTAAATAGCTCGAAAAGAGCGATCTAGATGATTCTGCATACTTCTGACAGAAGACTCACCAAGATTATCACAGAAATTGCATATCTCAGCTGGAAACCCCACGAAAACCACGATGTCGCCGGTTCTGCATATCAAACGCACTGTGGCGTGGTGAAAACACCAGAAAACGTGTTTCGCGCATCAAATAGCTCGAAAAGAGCGATCTAGATGATTCTGCATACTTCTGACAGAAGACTCACCAAGATTATCGCGGAAAATGCATATCTCAGCTGGAAACCCCACGAAAACCAAGATATCGCCGGTTCTGCATATCAGACGCACTATGGAGTGGTGAAAACAACCAGATAACGTGTTTCGCGCTTTAAATAGCTCGAAACGAGCGATCTAGATGATTCTGCATACTTCTGACTGAAGTCTCACCAATATGATCGCAGAAAATGCATATCTCAGCTTGAAACCCGACGAAAACCACGATGTCGCCGGTTCTGCATATCAAACGCACTGTGGCGTGGTGAAAACACCAGAAAACGTGTTTCTCGCATCAAATAGCTCGAAAAGAGCGATCTAGATGATTCTGCATACTGCTGACAGAAGACTCACCAAGATTATCGCAGAAAATGCATATTTCAGCTGGAAAGCCCACGAAAACCAAGTTATCGGCGGCTCTACATATCAAACGCACTGTGGAGTGGTCAAAACAACCAGATATCGTGTTTCGCGCTTTAAATAGCTCGAAACGAGCGATCTAGATGATTCTGCATACTTCTGACTGAAGTCTCACCAATATTATCGCAGAAAATGCATATTTCAGCTGGAATCCCCACGAAAACCAAGTTATCGGCGGTTCTACATATCAAACGCACTGTGGAGTGGTCAACACCCCAGAAAACGTGTTTCTCGCATTAAGTAGCTCGAAAAGAGCGATCTAGATGATACTGCATACTTCTGACAGAATTCTTACCAAGATTATCGTTGAAAATGCATATCCCAGCTTGAACTCCGACGAAATCCAAGATGTCGCCGGTTCTGCAAGTTAAACGCACTGTGGAGTGGTGAAAACACCAGATAACGTGTTTCTCGCATTAAGTAGCTCGAAACGAGCGATCTAGATGATTCTGCATACTTCTGACTAAAGTCTCACCAAGATTATCGCAGAAAATGCATATCTCAGCTTGAAACCCGACCAAAACCACGATGTCGCCGGTTCTGCATATCAAACGCACTGTGGGGTGGTGAATACACCAGAAAACGTGTTTCTCGATTTAAATAGCTCGAAAAGAGCGATCTAGATGATTCTGCATACTTCTCATAGATGAAACACAAAGATTATCGCAGAAAATGCATATTTAAGCTGGAAGCCCCACGAAAACCAAGTTATCGGCGGCTCTACATATCAAACGCACTGAGGAGTGGTCAAAACACCAGAAAACTTGTTTTTTCGCATTAAATAGCTCGAAACGAGCGATCTAGATGATTCTGCATAGTTCTGACTAAAGTCTCACAAAGAGTATCGCAGAAAATGCATATCTCAGCTGGAAACCCCACGAAAACCAAGATATCGCCGGTTCTGCATATCAAACGCACTGTGGAGTGGTGAAAACAACCAGATAACGTGTTTCTCGCTTTAAATAGCTCGAAACGAGCGATCTAGATGATTCTGCATACTTCTGACTGAAGTCTCACCAATAGTATCGCAGAAAATGCTATATCTCAGCTTGAAACCCGACGAAAACCACGATGTCGCCGGTTCTGCATAACAAACGGACTGTGGCGTGGTGAAAACACCAGAAAACGTGTTTCTCGCATTAAATAGCTCGAAAAGAGCGATCTAGATGATTCTGCATACTTCTGACAGAAGACTCACCAAGATTATCACAGAAATTGCATATCTCAGCTGGAAACCCCACGAAAACCAAGATATCGCCGGTTCTGCATATCAAACGCACTGTGGAGTGGTGAAAACAACCAGATAACGTGTTTCTCGCTTTAAATAGCTCGAAACGAGCGATCTAGATGATTCTGCATACTTCTGACAGAAGACTCACCAAGATTATCGCGGAAAATGCATATCTCAGCTGGAAACCCCACGAAAACCAAGATATCGCCGGTTCTGCATATCAGACGCACTATGGAGTGGTGAAAACACCAGAAAACGTGTATCTCGCATTAACTAGCTCGAAAAGAGCGTTCTCGATGATTCTGCATACTTCTCATAGATGAAACACCAAGATTATCGCAGAAAATGCATATTTCAGCTGGAAACCCACGAAAACCAAGATATCGCCGGTTCTGCATATCAACCGCACTGTGGCGTGGTGAAAACACCAGAAAACCTGTTTCTCGCATTAAATAGCTCGAAAAGAGCGATCTAGATGATTCTGCATACTTCTGATAGAAGACTCACCAAGATTATCGCAGAAAATGCATATCTCAGCTTGAAACCTCACGAAAATCAAGATGTCGCCGGTTCTGCATATCAAACGCACTGTGGAGTGGTCAAAACACCAGAAAACGTGTTTCTCGCATTAAGTAGCTCGAAAAGAGCGATCTAGATGATACTGCATACTTCTGACAGAATTCTTACCAAGATTATCGTTGAAAATGCATATCCCAGCTTGAACCCCGACGAAAACCACGATGTCGCCGGTTCTGCATATCAAACGCACTGTGGCGTGGTGAAAACACCAGAAAACGTGTTTCTCGCATCAAATAGCTCGAAAAGAGCGATCTAGATGATTCTGCATACTTCTGACAGAAGACTCACCAAGATTATCGCAGAAAATGCATATCTCAGCTTGAAACCTCACGAAAACCAAGATATCGCCGGTTCTGCATATCAAACGCCCTGTGGAGTGATGAAAACACCAGATAACGTGTTTCTCGCATTAAATAGCTCGAATAGAGCGATCGCGATGATTCTGCATACTTCTGACTGAAGTCTCACCAATATTATCGCAGAAAATGCATATTTCAGCTGGAATCCCCACGAAAACCAAGTTATCGGCGGTTCTACATATCAAACGCACTGTGGAGTGGCCAAAACACCAGAAAACGTGTTTCTCGCATTAAGTAGCTCGAAAAGAGCGATCTAGATGATACTGCATACTTCTGACAGAATTCTTACCAAGATTATCGTTGAAAATGCATATCCCAGCTTGAACCCCGACGAAATCCAAGATGTCGCCGGTTCTGCAAGTTAAACGCACTGTGGAGTGGTGAAAACACCAGATAACGTGTTTCTCGCATTAAATAGCTCGAAACGAGCGATCTAGGTGATTCTGCATACTTCTGACTGAAGTCTCACCAATATGATCGCAGAAAATGCATATCTCAGCTTGAAACCCGACCAAAACAGCGATGTCGCCGGTTCTGCAAGTTAAACGCACTGTGGAGTGGTGAAAACACCAGATAACGTGTTTCTCGCATTAAGTAGCTCGAAACGAGCGATCTAGATGATTCTGCATACTTCTGACTAAAGTCTCACCAAGATTATCGCAGAAAATGCATATCTCAGCTTGAAACCCGACCAAAACCACGATGTCGCCGGTTCTGCATATCAAACGCACTGTGGGGTGGTGAATACACCAGAAAACGTGTTTCTCGATTTAAATAGCTCGAAAAGAGCGATCTAGATGATTCTGCATACTTCTCATAGATGAAACACAAAGATTATCGCAGAAAATGCATATTTCAGCTGGAAGCCCCACGAAAACCAAGTTATCGGCGGCTCTACATATCAAACGCACTGTGGAGTGGTCAAAACACCAGAAAACTTGTTATTTCGCATTAAATAGCTCGAAACGAGCGATCTAGATGATTCTGCATAGTTCTGACTAAAGTCTCACCAAGATTATCGCAGAAAATGCATATCTCAGCTGGAAACCCCACGAAAACCAAGATATCGCCGGTTCTGCATATCAGACGCACTATGGAGTGGTGAAAACACCAGAAAACGTGTATCTCGCATTAACTAGCTCGAAAAGAGCGTTATCGATGATTCTGCATACTTCTCATAGATGAAACACCAAGATTGTCGCAGAAAATGCATATCTCAGCTGGAAACCCCACGAAAACCAAGATATCGCCGGTTCTGCATATCAAACGCCCTGTGGAGTGATGAAAACACCAGATAACGTGTTTCTCGCATTAAATAGCTCGAATAGAGCGATCGCGATGATTCTGCATACTTCTGACAGAAGACTCACCAAGATTATCGCAGAAAATGCATATCTCAGCTGGAAACCCCAGGAAAACCAAGATATCGCCGGTTCTGCATATCAAACGCCCTGTGGAGTGATGAAAACACCAGATAACGTGTTTCTCGCATTAAATAGCTCGAATAGAGCGATCGCGATGATTCTGCATACTTCTGACAGAAGTCTCACCAAGATTATCGCAGAAAATGCATATCTCAGCTTGAAACCTCACGAAAATCAAGATGTCGCCGGTTCTGCATATCAAACGCACTGTGGAGTGGTGAAAACAACCAGATAACGTGTTTCGCGCATTAAATAGCTCGAAACGAGCGATCTAGGTGATTCTGCATACTTCTGACTGAAGTCTCACCAATATGATCGCAGAAAATGCATATCTCAGCTTGAAACCCGACGAAAAACACGATGTCGCTGGTTCTGCATATCAAACGAACTGTGGAGTGGTGAAAACACCAGAAAACGTGTTTCTCGCATCAAATAGCTCGAAAAGAGCGATCTAGATGATTCTGCATACTTCTGACAGAAGACTCACCAAGATTATCGCAGAAAATGCATATCTCAGCTTGAAACCTCACGAAAATCAAGATGTCGCCGGTTCTGCATATCAAACGCACTGTGGAGTGGTGAAACCACCAGAAAACGTGTTTCTCGCATCAAGTAGCTCGAAAAGAGCGATCTAGATGATTCTGCATACTTCTGACAGAAGACTCACCAATATGATCGCAGAAAATGCATATCTCAGCTTGAAACCCGACGAAAACCACGATGTCGACTGTTCTGCATATCAAACGCACTGTGGAGTGGTGAAAACACCAGAAAACGTGTTTCTCGCATCAAATAGCTCGAAAAGAGCGATCTAGATGATTCTGCATACTTCTGACAGAAGACTCACCAAGATTATCGCAGAAAATGCATATCTCAGCTTGAAACCTCACGAAAATCAAGATGTCGCCGGTTCTGCATATCAAACGCACTGTGGAGTGGTGAAAACAACCAGATAACGTGTTTCTCGCATTAAATAACTCGAAACGAGCGATCTAGATGATTCTGCATACTTCTGACTGAAGTCTCACCAATATTATCGCAGAAAATGCATATTTCAGCTGGAATCCCCACGAAAACCAAGTTATCGGCGGTTCTACATATCAAACGCACTGTGGAGTGGTCAAAACACCAGAAAACGTGTTTCTCGCATTAAGTAGCTCGAAAAGAGCGATCTAGATGATACTGCATACTTCTGACAGAATTCTTACCAAGATTATCGTTGAAAATGCATATCCCAGCTTGAACCCCGACGAAATTCAAGATGTCGCCGGTTCTGCAAGTTAAACGCACTGTGGAGTGGTGAAAACACCAGATAACGTGTTTCTCGCATTAAGTAGCTCGAAACGAGCGATCTAGGTGATTCTGCATACTTCTGACTGAAGTCTCACCAATATGATCGCAGAAAATGCATATCTCAGCTTGAAACCCGACGAAAAACACGATGTCGCCGGTTCTGCATATCAAACGCACTGTGGAGTGGTCAAAACACCAGAAAACTTGTTTTTTCGCATTAAATAGCTCGAAACGAGCGATCTAGATGATTCTGCATAGTTCTGACTAAAGTCTCACCAAGATTATCGCAGAAAATGCATATCTCAGCTGGAAACCCCACGAAAACCAAGATATCGCCGGTTCTGCATATCAGACGCACTATGGAGTGGTGAAGACACCAGAAAACGTGTATCTCGCATTAACTAGCTCGAAAAGAGCGTTCTCGATGATTCTGCATACTTCTCATAGATGAAACACCAAGATTATCGCAGAAAATGCATATCTCAGCTGGAAACCCCACGAAAACCAAGATATCGCCGGTTCTGCATATCAAACGCACTGTGGAGTGGTCAAAACACCAGAAAACTTGTTATTTCGCATTAAATAGCTCGAAACGAGCGATCTAGATGATTCTGCATAGTTCTGACTAAAGTCTCACCAAGATTATCGCAGAAAATGCATATCTCAGCTGGAAACCCCACGAAAACCAAGATATCGCCGGTTCTGCATATCAGACGCACTATGGAGTGGTGAAGACACCAGAAAACGTGTATCTCGCATTAACTAGCTCGAAAAGAGCGTTATCGATGATTCTGCATACTTCTCATAGATGAAACACCAAGATTGTCGCAGAAAATGCATATCTCAGCTGGAAACCCCACGAAAACCAAGATATCGCCGGTTCTGCATATCAAACGCCCTGTGGAGTGATGAAAACACCAGATAACGTGTTTCTCGCATTAAATAGCTCGAATAGAGCGATCGCGATGATTCTGCATACTTCTGACAGAAGACTCACCAAGATTATCGCAGAAAATGCATATCTCAGCTTGAAATCCGACCGAAACCAAGATATCTCCGTTTCTGCATATCAAACGCACTGTGGAGTGGTGAAAACAACCAGATAACGTGTTTCTCGCATTAAATAGCTCGAATAGAGCGATCTCGATGATTCTGCATACTTCTGACAGAAGACTCACCAAGATTATCGCAGAAAATGCATATCTCAGCTGGAAACCCCACGAAAACCAAGATATCGCCGGTTCTGCATATCAAACGCACTGTGGAGTGGTGAAAGCAACCAGATAACGTGTTTCTCGCATTAAATAGCTCGAATAGAGCGATCTCGATGATTCTGCATACTTCTGACAGAAGACTCACCAAGATTATCACAGAAATTGCATATTTCAGCTGGAAACCCCACGAAAACCAAGTTATCGGCGGCTCTACATATCAAACGCACTGTGGAGTGGTCAAAACAACCAGATAACGTGTTTCGCGCTTTAAATAGCTCGAAACGAGCGATCTAGATGATTCTGCATACTTCTGACTGAAGTCTCACCAATATGATCGCAGAAAATGCATATCTCAGCTTGAAACCCGACGAAAACCACGATGTCGCCGGTTCTGCATATCAAACGCACTGTGGCGTGGTGAAAACACCAGAAAACGTGTTTCTCGCATCAAATAGCTCGAAAAGAGCGATCTAGATGATTCTGCATAGTTCTGACTGAAGTCTCACCAATATTATCGCAGAAAATGCTATATCTCAGCTTGAAACCCGACGAAAACCACGATGTCGCCGGTTCTGCATATCAAACGCACTGTGGCGTGGTGTAAACACCAGAAAACGTGTTTCTCGCATTAAATAGCTCGAAAAGAGCGATCTAGATGATTCTGCATACTTCTGACAGAAGACTCACCAAGATTATCACAGAAATTGCATATCTCAGCTGGAAACCCCACGAAAACCAAGATATCGCCGGTTCTGCATATCAGACGCACTATGGAGTGGTGAAAACATCAGAAAACGTGTATCTCGCATTAACCAGCTCGAAAAGAGCGTTCTCGATGATTCTGCAAACTTCTCATAGATGAAACACCAAGATTATCGCAGAAAATGCATATTTCAGCTGGAAACCCCACGAAAACCAAGTTATCGGCGGCTCTACATATCAAACGCACTGTGGAGTGGTCAAAACAACCAGATAACGTGTTTCGCGCTTTAGATAGCTCGAAACGAGCGATCTAGATGATACTGCATACTTCTGACAGAATTCTTACCAAGATTATCGTTGAAAATGCATATCCCAGCTTGAACCCCGACGAAAACCACGATGTCGCCGGTTCTGCATATCAAACGCACTGTGGCGTGGTGAAAACACCAGAAAACGTGTTTCTCGCATCAAATAGCTCGAAAAGAGCGATCTAGATGATTCTGCATACTTCTGACAGAAGACTCACCAAGATTATCGCAGAAAATGCATATCTCAGCTTGAAACCTCACGAAAACCAAGATATCGCCGGTTCTGCATATCAAACGCCCTGTGGAATGATGAAAACACCAGATAACGTGTTTCTCGCATTAAATAGCTCGAATAGAGCGATCGCGATGATTCTGCATACTTCTGACTGAAGTCTCACCAATATTATCGCAGAAAATGCATATTTCAGCTGGAATCCCCACGAAAACCAAGTTATCGGCGGTTCTACATATCAAACGCACTGTGGAGTGGCCAAAACACCAGAAAACGTGTTTCTCGCATTAAGTAGCTCGAAAAGAGCGATCTAGATGATACTGCATACTTCTGACAGAATTCTTACCAAGATTATCGTTGAAAATGCATATCCCAGCTTGAACCCCGACGAAATCCAAGATGTCGCCGGTTCTGCAAGTTAAACGCACTGTGGAGTGGTGAAAACACCAGATAACGTGTTTCTCGCATTAAATAGCTCGAAACGAGCGATCTAGGTGATTCTGCATACTTCTGACTGAAGTCTCACCAATATGATCGCAGAAAATGCATATCTCAGCTTGAAACCCGACCAAAACAACGATGTCGCCGGTTCTGCATATCAAACGCACTGTGGGGTGGGGAATACACCAGAAAACGTGTTTCTCGATTTAAATAGCTCGAAAAGAGCGATCTAGATGATTCTGCATACTTCTCATAGATGAAACACAAAGATTATCGCAGAAAATGCATATTTCAGCTGGAAGCCCCACGAAAACCAAGTTATCGGCGGCTCTACATATCAAACGCACTGTGGAGTGGTCAAAACACCAGAAAACTTGTTATTTCGCATTAAATAGCTCGAAACGAGCGATCTAGATGATTCTGCATAGTTCTGACTAAAGTCTCACCAAGATTATCGCAGAAAATGCATATCTCAGCTGGAAACCCCACGAAAACCAAGATATCGCCGGTTCTGCATATCAGACGCACTATGGAGTGGTGAAAACACCAGAAAACGTGTATCTCGCATTAACTAGCTCGAAAAGAGCGTTATCGATGATTCTGCATACTTCTCATAGATGAAACACCAAGATTGTCGCAGAAAATGCATATCTCAGCTGGAAACCCCACGAAAACCAAGATATCGCCGGTTCTGCATATCAAACGCCCTGTGGAGTGATGAAAACACCAGATAACGTGTTTCTCGCATTAAATAGCTCGAATAGAGCGATCGCGATGATTCTGCATACTTCTGACAGAAGACTCACCAAGATTATCGCAGAAAATGCATATCTCAGCTTGAAATCCGACCGAAACCAAGATATCTCCGTTTCTGCATATCAAACGCACTGTGGAGTGGTGAAAACAACCAGATAACGTGTTTCTCGCATTAAATAGCTCGAATAGAGCGATCTCGATGATTCTGCATACTTCTGACAGAAGACTCACCAAGATTATCGCAGAAAATGCATATCTCAGCTGGAAACCCCACGAAAACCAAGATATCGCCGGTTCTGCATATCAAACGCACTGTGGAGTGGTGAAAGCAACCAGATAACGTGTTTCTCGCATTAAATAGCTCGAATAGAGCGATCTCGATGATTCTGCATACTTCTGACAGAAGACTCACCAAGATTATCACAGAAATTGCATATCTCAGCTGGAAACCCCACGAAAACCAAGTTATCGGCGGCTCTACATATCAAACGCACTGTGGAGTGGTCAAAACAACCAGATAACGTGTTTCTCGCTTTAAATAGCTCGAAACGAGCGATCTAGATGATTCTGCATACTTCTGACTGAAGTCTCACCAATATGATTGCAGAAAATGCATATCTCAGCTTGAAACCCGACGAAAACCACGATGTCGCCGGTTCTGCATATCAAACGCACTGTGGCGTGGTGAAAACACCAGAAAACGTGTTTCTCGCATCAAATAGCTCGAAAAGAGCGATCTAGATGATTCTGCATACTTCTGACAGAAGACTCACCAAGATTATCGCAGAAAATGCATATCTCAGCTGGAAACCCCACGAAAACCAAGATATCGCCGGTTCTGCATATCAGACGCACTATGGAGTGGTGAAAACACCAGAAAACGTGTATCTCGCATTAACTAGCTCGAAAAGAGCGTTCTCGATGATTCTGCATACTTCTCATAGATGAAACACCAAGATTATCGCAGAAAATGCATATTTCAGCTGGAAACCCCACGAAAACCAAGATATCGCCGGTTCTGCATATCAAACGCACTGTGGCGTGGTGAAGACACCAGAAAACCTGTTTCTCGCATTAAATAGCTCGAAAAGAGCGATCTAGATGATTCTGCATACTTCTGACAGAAGACTCACCAAGATTATCACAGAAAATGCATATCTCAGCTGGAAACCCCAGGAAAACCAAGATATCGCCGGTTCTGCATATCAAACGCCCTGTGGAGTGATGAAAACACCAGATAACGTGTTTCTCGCATTAAATAGCTCGAATAGAGCGATCGCGATGATTCTGCATACTTCTGACAGAAGTCTCACCAAGATTATCGCAGAAAATGCATATCTCAGCTGGAAACCCCACGAAAACCAAGATATCGCCGGTTCTGCATATCAGACGCACTATGGAGTGGTGAAGACACCAGAAAACGTGTATCTCGCATTAACTAGCTCGAAAAGAGCGTTCTCGATGATTCTGCATACTTCTCATAGATGAAACACCAAGATTATCGCAGAAAATGCATATTTCAGCTGGAAACCCCACGAAAACCAAGATATCGCCGGTTCTGCATATCAAACGCACTGTGGCGTGGTGAAGACACCAGAAAACCTGTTTCTCGCATTAAATAGCTCGAAAAGAGCGATCTAGATGATTCTGCATACTTCTGACAGAAGACTCACCAAGATTATCACAGAAAATGCATATCTCAGCTGGAAACCCCAGGAAAACCAAGATATCGCCGGTTCTGCATATCAAACGCCCTGTGGAGTGATGAAAACACCAGATAACGTGTTTCTCGCATTAAATAGCTCGAATAGAGCGATCGCGATGATTCTGCATACTTCTGACAGAAGTCTCACCAAGATTATCGCAGAAAATGCATATCTCAGCTTGAAACCTCACGAAAATCAAGATGTCGCCGGTTCTGCATATCAAACGCACTGTGGAGTGGTGAAAACAACCAGATAACGTGTTTCTCGCATTAAATAGCTCGAAACGAGCGATCTAGGTGATTCTGCATACTTCTGACTGAAGTCTCACCAATATGATCGCAGAAAATGCATATCTCAGCTTGAAACCCGACGAAAAACACGATGTCGCCGGTTCTGCATATCAAACGAACTGTGGAGTGGTGAAAACACCAGAAAACGTGTTTCTCGCATCAAATAGCTCGAAAAGAGCGATCTAGATGATTCTGCATACTTCTGACAGAAGACTCACCAAGATTATCGCAGAAAATGCATATCTCAGCTTGAAACCTCACGAAAATCAAGATGTCGCCGGTTCTGCATATCAAACGCACTGTGGAGTGGTGAAACCACCAGAAAACGTGTTTCTCGCATCAAGTAGCTCGAAAAGAGCGATCTAGATGATTCTGCATACTTCTGACAGAAGACTCACCAATATGATCGCAGAAAATGCATATCTCAGCTTGAAACCCGACGAAAACCACGATGTCGACTGTTCTGCATATCAAACGCACTGTGGAGTGGTGAAAACACCAGAAAACGTGTTTCTCGCATCAAATAGCTCGAAAAGAGCGATCTAGATGATTCTGCATACTTCTGACAGAAGACTCACCAAGATTATCGCAGAAAATGCATATCTCAGCTTGAAACCTCACGAAAATCAAGATGTCGCCGGTTCTGCATATCAAACGCACTGTGGAGTGGTGAAAACAACCAGATAACGTGTTTCTCGCATTAAATAACTCGAAACGAGCGATCTAGATGATTCTGCATACTTCTGACTGAAGTCTCACCAATATTATCGCAGAAAATGCATATTTCAGCTGGAATCCCCACGAAAACCAAGTTATCGGCGGTTCTACATATCAAACGCACTGTGGAGTGGTCAAAACACCAGAAAACGTGTTTCTCGCATTAAGTAGCTCGAAAAGAGCGATCTAGATGATACTGCATACTTCTGACAGAATTCTTACCAAGATTATCGTTGAAAATGCATATCCCAGCTTGAACCCCGACGAAATTCAAGATGTCGCCGGTTCTGCAAGTTAAACGCACTGTGGAGTGGTGAAAACACCAGATAACGTGTTTCTCGCATTAAGTAGCTCGAAACGAGCGATCTAGGTGATTCTGCATACTTCTGACTGAAGTCTCACCAATATGATCGCAGAAAATGCATATCTCAGCTTGAAACCCGACGAAAAACACGATGTCGCCGGTTCTGCATATCAAACGCACTGTGGAGTGGTGAAAACAACCAGATAACGTGTTTCTCGCATTAAATAGCTCGAAACGAGCGATCTAGGTGATTCTGCATACTTCTGACTGAAGTCTCACCAATATGATCGCAGAAAATGCATATCTCAGCTTGAAACCCGACGAAAACCACGATGTCGCCGGTTCTGCATATCAAACGCACTGTGGCGTGGTGAAAACACCAGAAAACGTGTTTCTCGCATCAAATAGCTCGAAAAGAGCGATCTAGATGATTCTGCATAGTTCTGACTGAAGTCTCACCAATATTATCGCAGAAAATGCTATATCTCAGCTTGAAACCCGACGAAAACCACGATGTCGCCGGTTCTGCATATCAAACGCACTGTGGCGTGGTGTAAACACCAGAAAACGTGTTTCTCGCATTAAATAGCTCGAAAAGAGCGATCTAGATGATTCTGCATACTTCTGACAGAAGACTCACCAAGATTATCACAGAAATTGCATATCTCAGCTGGAAACCCCACGAAAACCAAGATATCGCCGGTTCTGCATATCAGACGCACTATGGAGTGGTGAAAACATCAGAAAACGTGTATCTCGCATTAACCAGCTCGAAAAGAGCGTTCTCGATGATTCTGCAAACTTCTCATAGATGAAACACCAAGATTATCGCAGAAAATGCATATTTCAGCTGGAAACCCCACGAAAACCAAGTTATCGGCGGCTCTACATATCAAACGCACTGTGGAGTGGTCAAAACAACCAGATAACGTGTTTCGCGCTTTAGATAGCTCGAAACGAGCGATCTAGATGATTCTGCATACTTCTGACTGAAGTCTCACCAATATGATCGCAGAAAATGCATATCTCAGCTTGAAACCCGACGAAAACCACGATGTCGCAGGTTCTGCATATCAAACGCACTGTGGCGTGGTGAAAACACCAGAAAACGTGTTTCGCGCATCAAATAGCTCGAAAAGAGCGATCTAGATGATTCTGCATACTTCTGACAGAAGACTCACCAAGATTATCGCGGAAAATGCATATCTCAGCTGGAAACCCCACGAAAACCAAGATATCGCCGGTTCTGCATATCAGACGCACTATGGAGTGGTGAAAACAACCAGATAACGTGTTTCGCGCTTTAAATAGCTCGAAACTAGCGATCTAGATGATTCTGCATACTTCTGACTGAAGTCTCACCAATATGATCGCAGAAAATGCATATCTCAGCTTGAAACCCGACGAAAACCACGATGTCGCCGGTTCTGCATATCAAACGTACTGTGGCGTGGTGAAAACACCAGAAAACGTGTTTCTCGCATCAAATAGCTCGAAAAGAGCGATCTAGATGATTCTGCATACTTCTGACAGAAGACTCACCAAGATTATCGCAGAAAATGCATATTTCAGCTGGAAACCCCACGAAAACCAAGTTATCGGCGGCTCTACATATCAAACGCACTGTGGAGTGGTCAAAACAACCAGATATCGTGTTTCGCGCATTAAATAGCTCGAAACGAGCGATCTAGATGATTCTGCATACTTCTGACTGAAGTCTCACCAATATTATCGCAGAAAATGCATATTTCAGCTGGAATCCCCACGAAAACCAAGTTATCGGCGGTTCTACATATCAAACGCACTGTGGCGTTGTGAAAACACCAGAAAACGTGTTTCTCGCATCAAATAGCTCGAAAAGAGCGATCTAGATGATTCTGCATACTTCTGACAGAAGACGCACCAAGATTATCGCAGAAAATGCATATCTCAGCTGGAAACCCCACGAAAACCAAGATATCGCCGGTTCTGCATATCAGACGCACTATGGAGTGGTGAAAACACCAGAAAACGTGTATCTCGCATTAACTAGCTCGAAAAGAGCGTTCTCGATGATTCTGCATACTTCTCATAGATGAAACACCAAGATTATCGCAGAAAATGCATATTTCAGCTGGAAACCCCACGAAAACCAAGATATCGCCGGTTCTGCATATCAAACGCACTGTGGCGTGGTGAAGACACCAGAAAACCTGTTTCTCGCATTAAATAGCTCGAAAAGAGCGATCTAGATGATTCTGCATACTTCTGACAGAAGACTCACCAAGATTATCACAGAAAATGCATATCTCAGCTGGAAACCCCAGGAAAACCAAGATATCGCCGGTTCTGCATATCAAACGCCCTGTGGAGTGTTGAAAACACCAGATAACGTGTTTCTCGCATTAAATAGCTCGAATAGAGCGATCGCGATGATTCTGCATACTTCTGACAGAAGTCTCACCAAGATTATCGCAGAAAATGCATATCTCAGCTTGAAACCTCACGAAAATCAAGATGTCGCCGGTTCTGCATATCAAACGCACTGTGGAGTGGTGAAAACAACCAGATAACGTGTTTCTCGCATTAAATAGCTAGAAACGAGCGATCTAGGTGATTCTGCATACTTCTGACTGAAGTCTCACCAATATGATCGCAGAAAATGCATATCTCAGCTTGAAACCCGACGAAAAACACGATGTCGCCGGTTCTGCATATCAAACGAACTGTGGAGTGGTGAAAACACCAGAAAACGTGTTTCTCGCATCAAATAGCTCGAAAAGAGCGATCTAGATGATTCTGCATACTTCTGACAGAAGACTCACCAAGATTATCGCAGAAAATGCATATCTCAGCTTGAAACCTCACGAAAATCAAGATGTCGCCGGTTCTGCATATCAAACGCACTGTGGAGTGGCGAAACCACCAGAAAACGTGTTTCTCGCATCAAGTAGCTCGAAAAGAGCGATCTAGATGATTCTGCATACTTCTGACAGAAGACTCACCAATATGATCGCAGAAAATGCATATCTCAGCTTGAAACCCGACGAAAACCACGATGTCGACTGTTCTGCATATCAAACGCACTGTGGAGTGGTGAAAACACCAGAAAACGTGTTTCTCGCATCAAATAGCTCGAAAAGAGCGATCTAGATGATTCTGCATACTTCTGACAGAAGACTCACCAAGATTATCGCAGAAAATGCATATCTCAGCTTGAAACCTCACGAAAATCAAGATGTCGCCGGTTCTGCATATCAAACGCACTGTGGAGTGGTGAAAACAACCAGATAACGTGTTTCTCGCATTAAATAACTCGAAACGAGCGATCTAGATGATTCTGCATACTTCTGACTGAAGTCTCACCAATATTATCGCAGACAATGCATATTTCAGCTGGAATCCCCACGAAAACCAAGTTATCGGCGGTTCTACATATCAAACGCACTGTGGAGTGGTCAAAACACCAGAAAACGTGTTTCTCGCATTAAGTAGCTCGAAAAGAGCGATCTAGATGATACTGCATACTTCTGACAGAATTCTTACCAAGATTATCGTTGAAAATGCATATCCCAGCTTGAACCCCGACGAAATTCAAGATGTCGCCGGTTCTGCAAGTTAAACGCACTGTGGAGTGGTGAAAACACCAGATAACGTGTTTCTCGCATTAAGTAGCTCGAAACGAGCGATCTAGGTGATTCTGCATACTTCTGACTGAAGTCTCACCAATATGATCGCAGAAAATGCATATCTCAGCTTGAAACCCGACGAAAAACACGATGTCGCCGGTTCTGCATATCAAACGCACTGTGGAGTGGTCAAAACACCAGAAAACTTGTTTTTTCGCATTAAATAGCTCGAAACGAGCGATCTAGATGATTCTGCATAGTTCTGACTAAAGTCTCACCAAGATTATCGCAGAAAATGCATATCTCAGCTGGAAACCCCACGAAAACCAAGATATCGCCGGTTCTGCATATCAGACGCACTATGGAGTGGTGAAGACACCAGAAAACGTGTATCTCGCATTAACTAGCTCGAAAAGAGCGTTCTCGATGATTCTGCATACTTCTGACTGAAGTCTCACCAATATGATCGCAGAAAATGCATATCTCAGCTTGAAACCCGACGAAAACCACGATGTCGCCGGTTCTGCATATCAAACGTACTGTGGCGTGGTGAAAACACCAGAAAACGTGTTTCTCGCATCAAATAGCTCGAAAAGAGCGATCTAGATGATTCTGCATACTTCTGACAGAAGTCTCACCAATATGATCGCAGAAAATGCATATCTCAGCTTGAAACCCGACGAAAACCACGATGTCGCCGGTTCTGCATATCAAACGTACTGTGGCGTGGTGAAAACACCAGAAAACGTGTTTCTCGCATCAAATAGCTCGAAAAGAGCGATCTAGATGATTCTGCATACTTCTGACAGAAGACTCACCAAGATTATCGCAGAAAATGCATATTTCAGCTGGAAACCCCACGAAAACCAAGTTATCGGCGGCTCTACATATCAAACGCACTGTGGAGTGGTCAAAACAACCAGATATCGTGTTTCGCGCATTAAATAGCTCGAAACGAGCGATCTAGATGATTCTGCATACTTCTGACTGAAGTCTCACCAATATTATCGCAGAAAATGCATATTTCAGCTGGAATCCCCACGAAAACCAAGTTATCGGCGGTTCTACATATCAAACGCACTGTGGCGTTGTGAAAACACCAGAAAACGTGTTTCTCGCATCAAATAGCTCGAAAAGAGCGATCTAGATGATTCTGCATACTTCTGACAGAAGACTCACCAAGATTATCGCAGAAAATGCATATCTCAGCTGGAAACCCCACGAAAACCAAGATATCGCCGGTTCTGCATATCAGACGCACTATGGAGTGGTGAAAACACCAGAAAACGTGTATCTCGCATTAACTAGCTCGAAAAGAGCGTTCTCGATGATTCTGCATACTTCTCATAGATGAAACACCAAGATTATCGCAGAAAATGCATATTTCAGCTGGAAACCCCACGAAAACCAAGATATCGCCGGTTCTGCATATCAAACGCACTGTGGCGTGGTGAAGACACCAGAAAACCTGTTTCTCGCATTAAATAGCTCGAAAAGAGCGATCTAGATGATTCTGCATACTTCTGACAGAAGACTCACCAAGATTATCACAGAAAATGCATATCTCAGCTGGAAACCCCAGGAAAACCAAGATATCGCCGGTTCTGCATATCAAACGCCCTGTGGAGTGTTGAAAACACCAGATAACGTGTTTCTCGCATTAAATAGCTCGAATAGAGCGATCGCGATGATTCTGCATACTTCTGACAGAAGTCTCACCAAGATTATCGCAGAAAATGCATATCTCAGCTTGAAACCTCACGAAAATCAAGATGTCGCCGGTTCTGCATATCAAACGCACTGTGGAGTGGTGAAAACAACCAGATAACGTGTTTCTCGCATTAAATAGCTAGAAACGAGCGATCTAGGTGATTCTGCATACTTCTGACTGAAGTCTCACCAATATGATCGCAGAAAATGCATATCTCAGCTTGAAACCCGACGAAAAACACGATGTCGCCGGTTCTGCATATCAAACGAACTGTGGAGTGGTGAAAACACCAGAAAACGTGTTTCTCGCATCAAATAGCTCGAAAAGAGCGATCTAGATGATTCTGCATACTTCTGACAGAAGACTCACCAAGATTATCGCAGAAAATGCATATCTCAGCTTGAAACCTCACGAAAATCAAGATGTCGCCGGTTCTGCATATCAAACGCACTGTGGAGTGGCGAAACCACCAGAAAACGTGTTTCTCGCATCAAGTAGCTCGAAAAGAGCGATCTAGATGATTCTGCATACTTCTGACAGAAGACTCACCAATATGATCGCAGAAAATGCATATCTCAGCTTGAAACCCGACGAAAACCACGATGTCGACTGTTCTGCATATCAAACGCACTGTGGAGTGGTGAAAACACCAGAAAACGTGTTTCTCGCATCAAATAGCTCGAAAAGAGCGATCTAGATGATTCTGCATACTTCTGACAGAAGACTCACCAAGATTATCGCAGAAAATGCATATCTCAGCTTGAAACCTCACGAAAATCAAGATGTCGCCGGTTCTGCATATCAAACGCACTGTGGAGTGGTGAAAACAACCAGATAACGTGTTTCTCGCATTAAATAACTCGAAACGAGCGATCTAGATGATTCTGCATACTTCTGACTGAAGTCTCACCAATATTATCGCAGACAATGCATATTTCAGCTGGAATCCCCACGAAAACCAAGTTATCGGCGGTTCTACATATCAAACGCACTGTGGAGTGGTCAAAACACCAGAAAACGTGTTTCTCGCATTAAGTAGCTCGAAAAGAGCGATCTAGATGATACTGCATACTTCTGACAGAATTCTTACCAAGATTATCGTTGAAAATGCATATCCCAGCTTGAACCCCGACGAAATTCAAGATGTCGCCGGTTCTGCAAGTTAAACGCACTGTGGAGTGGTGAAAACACCAGATAACGTGTTTCTCGCATTAAGTAGCTCGAAACGAGCGATCTAGGTGATTCTGCATACTTCTGACTGAAGTCTCACCAATATGATCGCAGAAAATGCATATCTCAGCTTGAAACCCGACGAAAAACACGATGTCGCCGGTTCTGCATATCAAACGCACTGTGGAGTGGTCAAAACACCAGAAAACTTGTTTTTTCGCATTAAATAGCTCGAAACGAGCGATCTAGATGATTCTGCATAGTTCTGACTAAAGTCTCACCAAGATTATCGCAGAAAATGCATATCTCAGCTGGAAACCCCACGAAAACCAAGATATCGCCGGTTCTGCATATCAGACGCACTATGGAGTGGTGAAGACACCAGAAAACGTGTATCTCGCATTAACTAGCTCGAAAAGAGCGTTCTCGATGATTCTGCATACTTCTCATAGATGAAACACCAAGATTATCGCGGAAAATGCATATCTCAGCTGGAAACCCCACGAAAACCAAGATATCGCCGGTTCTGCATATCAGACGCACTATGGAGTGGTGAAAACAACCAGATAACGTGTTTCGCGCTTTAAATAGCTCGAAACTAGCGATCTAGATGATTCTGCATACTTCTGACTGAAGTCTCACCAATATGATCGCAGAAAATGCATATCTCAGCTTGAAACCCGACGAAAACCACGATGTCGCCGGTTCTGCATATCAAACGTACTGTGGCGTGGTGAAAACACCAGAAAACGTGTTTCTCGCATCAAATAGCTCGAAAAGAGCGATCTAGATGATTCTGCATACTTCTGACAGAAGACTCACCAAGATTATCGCAGAAAATGCATATTTCAGCTGGAAACCCCACGAAAACCAAGTTATCGGCGGCTCTACATATCAAACGCACTGTGGAGTGGTCAAAACAACCAGATATCGTGTTTCGCGCTTTAAATAGCTCGAAACGAGCGATCTAGATGATTCTGCATACTTCTGACTGAAGTCTCACCAATATTATCGCAGAAAATGCATATTTCAGCTGGAATCCCCACGAAAACCAAGTTATCGGCGGTTCTACATATCAAACGCACTGTGGAGTGGTCAACACACCAGAAAACGTGTTTCTCGCATTAAGTAGCTCGAAAAGAGCGATCTAGATGATACTGCATACTTCTGACAGAATTCTTACCAAGATTATCGTTGAAAATGCATATCCCAGCTTGAACTCCGACGAAATCCAAGATGTCGCCGGTTCTGCAAGTTAAACGCACTGTGGAGTGGTGAAAACACCAGATAACGTGTTTCTCGCATTAAGTAGCTCGAAACGAGCGATCTAGATGATTCTGCATACTTCTGACTAAAGTCTCACCAAGATTATCGCAGAAAATGCATATCTCAGCTTGAAACCCGACCAAAACCACGATGTCGCCGGTTCTGCATATCAAACGCACTGTGGGGTGGTGAATACACCAGAAAACGTGTTTCTCGATTTAAATAGCTCGAAAAGAGCGATCTAGATGATTCTGCATACTTCTCATAGATGAAACACAAAGATTATCGCAGAAAATGCATATTTCAGCTGGAAGCCCCACGAAAACCAAGTTATCGGCGGCTCTACATATCAAACGCACTGAGGAGTGGTCAAAACACCAGAAAACTTGTTTTTTCGCATTAAATAGCTCGAAACGAGCGATCTAGATGATTCTGCATAGTTCTGACTAAAGTCTCACCAAGAGTATCGCAGAAAATGCATATCTCAGCTGGAAACCCCACGAAAACCAAGATATCGCCGGTTCTGCATATCAGACGCACTATGGAGTGGTGAAAACATCAGAAAACGTGTATCTCGCATTAACCAGCTCGAAAAGAGCGTTCTCGATGATTCTGCATACTTCTCATAGATGAAACACCAAGATTATCGCATAAAATGCATATTTCAGCTGGAAACCCCACGAAAACCAAGTTATCGGCGGCTCTACATATCAAACGCACTGTGGAGTGGTCAAAACAACCAGATAACGTGTTTCGCGCTTTAAATAGCTCGAAACGAGCGATCTAGATGATTCTGCATACTTCTGACTGAAGTGTCACCAATATGATCGCAGAAGATGCATATCTCAGCTTGAAACCCGACGAAAACCACGATGTCGCCGGTTCTGCATATCAAACGCACTGTGGCGTGGTGAAAACACCAGAAAACGTGTTTCTCGCATCAAATAGCTCGAAAAGAGCGATCTAGATGATTCTGCATACTTCTGACAGAAGACTCACCAATATGATCGCAGAAAATGCATATCTCAGCTTGAAACCCGACGAAAACCACGATGTCGACTGTTCTGCATATCAAACGCACTGTGGAGTGGTGAAAACACCAGAAAACGTGTTTCTCGCATCAAATAGCTCGAAAAGAGCGATCTAGATGATTCTGCATACTTCTGACAGAAGACTCACCAAGCTTATCGCAGAAAATGCATATCTCAGCTTGAAACCTCACGAAAACCAAGATATCGCCGGTTCTGCATATCAAACGCCCTGTGGAGTGATGAAAACACCAGATAACGTGTTTCTCGCATTAAATAGCTCGAATAGAGCGATCGCGATGATTCTGCATACTTCTGACTGAAGTCTCACCAATATTATCGCAGAAAATGCATATTTCAGCTGGAATCCCCACGAAAACCAAGTTATCGGCGGTTCTACATATCAAACGCACTGTGGAGTGGTCAAAACACCAGAAAACGTGTTTCTCGCATTAAGTAGCTCGAAAAGAGCGATCTAGATGGTACTGCATACTTCTGACAGAATTCTTACCAAGATTATCGTTGAAAATGCATATCCCAGCTTGAACCCCGACGAAATCCAAGATGTCGCCGGTTCTGCAAGTTAAACGCACTGTGGAGTGGTGAAAACACCAGATAACGTGTTTCTCGCATTAAATATCTCGAAACGAGCGATCTAGGTGATTCTGCATACTTCTGACTGAAGTCTCACCAATATGATCGCAGAAAATGCATATCTCAGCTTGAAACCCGACCAAAACAACGATGTCGCCGGTTCTGCATATCAAACGCACTGTGGGATGGGGAATACACCAGAAAACGTGTTTCTCGATTTAAATAGCTCGAAAAGAGCGATCTAGATGATTCTGCATACTTCTCACAGATGAAACAAAAAGATTATCGCAGAAAATGCATATTTCAGCTGGAAGCCCCACGAAAACCAAGTTATCGGCGGCTCTACATATCAAACGCACTGTGGAGTGGTCAAAACACCAGAAAACTTGTTATTTCGCATTAAATAGCTCGAAACGAGCGATCTAGATGATTCTGCATAGTTCTGACTAAAGTCTCACCAAGATTATCGCAGAAAATGCATATCTCAGCTGGAAACCCCACGAAAACCAAGATATCGCCGGTTCTGCATATCAGACGCACTATGGAGTGGTGAAAACACCAGAAAACGTGTATCTCGCATTAACTAGCTCGAAAAGAGCGTTATCGATGATTCTGCATACTTCTCATAGATGAAACACCAAGATTGTCGCAGAAAATGCATATCTCAGCTGGAAACCCCACGAAAACCAAGATATCGCCGGTTCTGCATATCAAACGCCCTGTGGAGTGATGAAAACACCAGATAACGTGTTTCTCGCATTAAACAGCTCGAATAGAGCGATCGCGATGATTCTGCATACTTCTGACAGAAGACTCACCAAGATTATCGCAGAAAATGCATATCTCAGCTGGAAACCCCACGAAAACCAAGATATCGCCGGTTCTGCATATCAAACGCACTGTGGAGTGGTGAAAGCAACCAGATAACGTGTTTCTCGCATTAAATAGCTCGAATAGAGCGATCTCGATGATTCTGCATACTTCTGACAGAAGACTCACCAAGATTATCACAGAAATTGCATATCTCAGCTGGAAACCCCACGAAAACCAAGTTATCGGCGGCTCTACATATCAAACGCACTGTGGAGTGGTCAAAACAACCAGATAACGTGTTTCTCGCTTTAAATAGCTCGAAACGAGCGATCTAGATGATTCTGCATACTTCTGACTGAAGTCTCACCAATATGATCGCAGAAAATGCATATCTCAGCTTGAAACCCGACGAAAACCACGATGTCGCCGGTTCTGCATATCAAACGCACTGTGGCGTGGTGAAAACACCAGAAAACGTGATTCTCGCATCAAATAGCTCGAAAAGAGCGATCTAGATGATTCTGCATACTTCTGACAGAAGACTCACCAAGATTATCGCAGAAAATGCATATCTCAGCTGGAAACCCCACGAAAACCAAGATATCGCCGGTTCTGCATATCAGACGCACTATGGAGTGGTGAAAACACCAGAAAACGTGTATCTCGCATTAACTAGCTCGAAAAGAGCGTTCTCGATGATTCTGCATACTTCTCATAGATGAAACACCAAGATTATCGCAGAAAATGCATATCTCAGCTTGAAACCCGACGAAAACCACGATGTCGACTGTTCTGCATATCAAACGCACTGTGGAGTGGTGAAAACACCAGAAAACGTGTTACTCGCATCAAATCGCTCGAAAAGAGCGATCTAGATGATTCTGCATACTTCTGACAGAAGACTCACCAAGATTATCGCAGAAAATGCATATCTCAGCTTGAAACCTCACAAAAATCAAGATGTCGCCGGTTCTGCATATCAAACGCACTGTGGAGTGGTGAAAACAACCGGATAACGTGTTTCTCGCATTAAATAACTCGAAACGAGCGATCTAGATGATTCTGCATACTTCTGACTGAAGTCTCACCAATATTATCGCAGAAAATGCATATTTCAGCTGGAATCCCCACGAAAACCAAGTTATCGGCGGTTCTACATATCAAACGCACTGTGGAGTGGTCAAAACACCAGAAAACGTGTTTCTCGCATTAAGTAGCTCGAAAAGAGCGATCTAGATGATACTGCATACTTCTGACAGAATTCTTACCAAGATTATCGTTGAAAATGCATATCCCAGCTTGAACCCCGACGAAATTCAAGATGTCGCCGGTGCTGCAAGTTAAACGCACTGTGGAGTGGTGAAAACACCAGATAACGTGTTTCTCGCATTAAGTAGCTCGAAACGAGCGATCTAGGTGATTCTGCATACTTCTGACTGAAGTCTCACCAATATGATCGCAGAAAATGCATATCTCAGCTTGAAACCCGACGAAAAACACGATGTCGCCGGTTCTGCATATCAAACGCACTGTGGAGTGGTCAAAACACCAGAAAACTTGTTTTTTCGCATTAAATAGCTCGAAACGAGCGATCTAGATGATTCTGCATAGTTCTGACTAAAGTCTCACCAAGATTATCGCAGAAAATGCATATCTCAGCTGGAAACCCCACGAAAACCAAGATATCGCCGGTTCTGCATATCAGACGCACTATGGAGTGGTGAAAACACCAGAAAACGTGTATCTCGCATTAACTAGCTCGAAAAGAGCGTTCTCGATGATTCTGCATACTTCTCATAGATGAAACACCAAGATTATCGCAGAAAATGCATATCTCAGCTGGAAACCCCACGAAAACCAAGATATCGCCGGTTCTGCATATCAAACGCACTGTGGAGTGGTCAAAACACCAGAAAACTTGTTATTTCGCATTAAATAGCTCGAAACGAGCGATCTAGATGATTCTGCATAGTTCTGACTAAAGTCTCACCAAGATTATCGCAGAAAATGCATATCTCAGCTGGAAACCCCACGAAAACCAAGATATCGCCGGTTCTGCATATCAGACGCACTATGGAGTGGTGAAAGCACCAGAAAACGTGTATCTCGCATTAACTAGCTCGAAAAGAGCGTTATCGATGATTCTGCATACTTCTCATAGATGAAACACCAAGATTGTCGCAGAAAATGCATATCTCAGCTGGAAACCCCACGAAAACCAAGATATCGCCGGTTCTGCATATCAAACGCCCTGTGGAGTGATGAAAACACCAGATAACGTGTTTCTCGCATTAAATAGCTCGAATAGAGCGATCGCGATGATTCTGCATACTTCTGACAGAAGACTCACCAAGATTATCGCAGAAAATGCATATCTCAGCTTGAAATCCGACCGAAACCAAGATATCTCCGTTTCTGCATATCAAACGCACTGCGGAGTGGTGAAAACAACCAGATAACGTGTTTGTCGCATTAAATAGCTCGAATAGAGCGATCTCGATGATTCTGCATACTTCTGACAGAAGACTCACCAAGATTATCGCAGAAAATGCATATCTCAGCTGGAAACCCCACGAAAACCAAGATATCGCCGGTTCTGCATATCAAACGCACTGTGGAGTGGTGAAAGCAACCAGATAACGTGTTTCTCGCATTAAATAGCTCGAATAGAGCGATCTCGATGATTCTGCATACTTCTGACAGAAGACTCACCAAGATTATCACAGAAATTGCATATCTCAGCTGGAAACCCCACGAAAACCAAGTTATCGGCGGCTCTACATATCAAACGCACTGTGGAGTGGTCAAAACAACCAGATAACGTGTTTCTCGCTTTAAATAGCTTGAAACGAGCGATCTAGATGATTCTGCATACTTCTGACTGAAGTCTCACCAATATGATCGCAGAAAATGCATATCTCAGCTTGAAACCCGACGAGAACCACGAGGTCGCCGGTTCTGCATATCAAACGCACTGTGGCGTGGTGAAAACACCAGAAAACGTGTTTCTCGCATCAAATAGCTCGAAAAGAGCGATCTAGATGATTCTGCATACTTCTGACAGAAGACTCACCAAGATTATCGCAGAAAATGCATATCTCAGCTGGAAACCCCACGAAAACCAAGATATCGCCGGTTCTGCATATCAGACGCACTATGGAGTGGTGAAAACACCAGAAAACGTGTATCTCGCATTAACTAGCTCGAAAAGAGCGTTCTCGATGATTCTGCATACTTCTCATAGATGAAACACCAAGATTATCGCAGAAAATGCATATTTCAGCTGGAAACCCCACGAAAACCAAGATATCGCCGGTTCTGCATATCAAACGCACTGTGGCGTGGTGAAGACACCAGAAAACCTGTTTCTCGCATTAAATAGCTCGAAAAGAGCGATCTAGATGATTCTGCATACTTCTGACAGAAGACTCACCAAGATTATCACAGAAAATGCATATCTCAGCTGGAAACCCCAGGAAAACCAAGATATCGCCGGTTCTGCATATCAAACGCCCTGTGGAGTGATGAAAACACCAGATAACGTGTTTCTCGCATTAAATAGCTCGAATAGAGCGATCGCGATGATTCTGCATACTTCTGACAGAAGTCTCACCAAGATTATCGCAGAAAATGCATATCTCAGCTTGAAACCTCACGAAAATCAAGATGTCTCCGGTTCTGCATATCAAACGCACTGTGGAGTGGTGAAAACAACCAGATAACGTGTTTCTCGCATTAAATAGCTCGAAACGAGCGATCTAGGTGATTCTGCATACTTCTGACTGAAGTCTCACCAATATGATCGCAGAAAATGCATATCTCAGCTTGAAACCCGACGAAAAACACGATGTCGCCGGTTCTGCATATCAAACGAACTGTGGAGTGGTGAAAACACCAGAAAACGTGTTTCTCGCATCAAATAGCTCCAAAAGAGCGATCTAGATGATTCTGCATACTTCTGACAGAAGACTCACCAAGATTATCGCAGAAAATGCATATCTCAGCTTGAAACCTCACGAAAATCAAGATGCCGCCGGTTCTGCATATCAAACGCACTGTGGAGTGGTGAAACCACCAGAAAACGTGTTTCTCGCATCAAGTAGCTCGAAAAGAGCGATCTAGATGATTCTGCATACTTCTGACAGAAGACTCACCAATATGATCGCAGAAAATGCATATCTCAGCTTGAAACCCGACGAAAACCACGATGTCGACTGTTCTGCATATCAAACGCACTGTGGAGTGGTGAAAACACCAGAAAACGTGTTTCTCGCATCAAATAGCTCGAAAAGAGCGATCTAGATGATTCTGCATACTTCTGACAGAAGACTCACCAAGATTATCGCAGAAAATGCATATCTCAGCTTGAAACCTCACGAAAATCAAGATGTCGCCGGTTCTGCATATCAAACGCACTGTGGAGTGGTGAAAACAACCAGATAACGTGTTTCTCGCATTAAATATCTCGAAACGAGCGATCTAGATGATTCTGCATACTTCTGACTGAAGTCTCACCAATATTATCGCAGAAAATGCATATTTCAGCTGGAATCCCCACGAAAACCAAGTTATCGGCGGTTCTACATATCAAACGCACTGTGGAGTGGTCAAAACACCAGAAAACGTGTTTCTCGCATTAAGTAGCTCGAAAAGAGCGATCAAGATGATACTGCATACTTCTGACAGAATTCTTACCAAGATTATCGTTGAAAATGCATATCCCAGCTTGAACCCCGACGAAATTCAAGATGTCGCCGGTTCTGCAAGTTAAACGCACTGTGGAGTGGTGAAAACACCAGATAACGTGTTTCTCGCATTAAGTAGCTCGAAACGAGCGATCTAGGTGATTCTGCATACTTCTGACTGAAGTCTCACCAATATGATCGCAGAAAATGCATATCTCAGCTTGAAACCCGACGAAAAACACGATGTCGCCGGTTCTGCATATCAAACGCACTGTGGAGTGGTCAAAACACCAGAAAACTTGTTTTTTCGCATTAAATAGCTCGAAACGAGCAATCTAGATGATTCTGCATAGTTCTGACTAAAGTCTCACCAAGATTATCGCAGAAAATGCATATCTCAGCTGGAAACCCCACGAAAACCAAGATATCGCCGGTTCTGCATATCAGACGCACTATGGAGTGGTGAAAACACCAGAAAACGTGTATCTCGCATTAACTAGCTCGAAAAGAGCGTTCTCGATGATTCTGCATACTTCTCATAGATGAAACACCAAGATTATCGCAGAAAATGCATGTCTCAGCTGGAAACCCCACGAAAACCAAGATATCGCCGGTTCTGCATATCAAACGCCCTGTGGAGTGATGAAAACACCAGATAACGTGTTTCTCGCATTAGATAGCTCGAATAGAGCGATCGCGATGATTCTGCATACTTCTGACAGAAGACTCACCAAGATTATCGCAGAAAATGCAAATATCTCAGCTTGAAACCCGACCGAAACCAAGATATCTCCGTTTCTGCATATCAAACGCACTGTGGAGTGGTGAAAACAACCAGATAACGTGTTTCTCGCATTAAATAGCTCGAATAGAGCGATCTCGATGATTCTGCATACATCTGACAGAATTCTTACCAAGATTATCGTTGAAAATGCATATCCCAGCTTGAACCCCGACGAAATCCAAGATGTCGCCGGTTCTGCAAGTTAAATGCACTGTGGAGTGGTGAAAACACCAGATAACGTGTTTCTCGCATTAAGTAGCTCGAAACGAGCGATCTAGGTGATTCTGCATACTTCTGACTGAAGTCTCACCAATATGATCGCAGAAAATGCATATCTCAGCTTGAAACCCGACGAAAAACACGATGTCGCCGGTTCTGCATATCAAACGCACTGTGGAGTGGTCAAAACACCAGAAAACTTGTTTTTTCGCATTAAATAGCTCGAAACGAGCAATCTAGATGATTCTGCATAGTTCTGACTAAAGTCTCACCAAGATTATCGCAGAAAATGCATATCTCAGCTGGAAACCCCACGAAAACCAAGATATCGCTGGTTCTGCATATCAAACGCACTGTGGAGTGGTGAAAACAACCATATAACATGTTTCTCGCATTAAATAGCTCGAAAAGAGCGATCTAGATGATTCTGCATACTCCTGACAGAAGACTCACCATGGTTATCGTAGAAAATGCATATCTCAGCTTGAAATCTCACGAAAATCAAGATGTCGCCTGTTCTGCATATCAAACGCACTGTGGAGTGGTGAAAACACCAGATAACGTGTTTCTCGCATTAAATAGCTCGAAAAGAGGGGTCTCGATGATTCTGCATCCTACTGACAGAAGACTCACCAATATTATAGCAGAAAATGCATATCTCATCTTGAAACCTCACGAAAATCAAGATGTCGCCGGTTCTGCATATCAAACGCACTGTGGAGTCGTGAAACCAACCAGACAACGTGTTTCTCGCATTAAATAGCTCGAAAAGAGCGATCCCGATGATTCTACACACTTCTGACAGAAGTCTCACCAAGATTATCGTTGAAAATGCATATCTCAGCTTGATACCCGACCTAAACCAAGATATCTCCTGTTCTGCATGTCAAACGTACTGTGGAGTGGTGAATACACCAGAAAACGTGTTTCTCGCATTAAATAGCTCGAAAAGAGCGATCTAGATGATTCTACATACTTCTGACAGAAGACTCACCAAGATTATCGCAGAAAATGCATATCTCAGCTGGAAACACCACGAAAATCAAGATATCGCCGGTTCTGCATATAAAACGCGCTGTGGAATGTTGACAACACCAGAAAACTTGTTTTTTCGCATTAAATAGCTCGAAACGAGCGATCTCGATGATTCTGCATACTTCTGACTGAAGTCTCACCAAGAGTATCGCAGAGAATGCATATCTCAGCTGGAAACACCACGAAAATCTAGATATCGCCGGTTATGCATATCAAACGCACTGTGGAGTGGTGAAAACAACCATATAATGTGTTTCTCGCATTAAATAGCTCGAAAAGAGCGATCCCGATGATTCTGCATACTTCTGACAGAAGTCTCACCAAGATTATCGTAGAAAATGCATATCTCAGCTTGAAACCCGACCGAAACCAAGATATATCCGGTTCTGCATGTCAAACGTACTGTGGGGTGGTGAATACACCAGAAAACGTGTTTCTCACATTAAATAGCTCGAAGAGAGCGATCTAGATGATTCTGCATACTTCTGACAGAAGACTCACCATGGTTATCGTAGAAAATGCATATCGCAGCTTGAAATCTCACGAAAATTAAGATGTCGCCGGTTCTGCAAGTTAAACGCACTGTGGAGTGGTGAAAACACCAGATAACGTGTTTCTCGCATTAAGTAGCTCGAAACGAGCGATCTAGGTGATTCTGCATACTTCTGACTGAAGTCTCACCAATATGATCGCAGAAAATGCATATCTCAGCTTGAAACCCGACGAAAAACACGATGTCGCCGGTTCTGCATATCAAACGCACTGTGGAGTGGTCAAAACACCAGAAAACTTGTTTTTTCGCATTAAATAGCTCGAAACGAGCAATCTAGATGATTCTGCATAGTTCTGACTAAAGTCTCACCAAGATTATCGCAGAAAATGCATATCTCAGCTGGAAACCCCACGAAAACCAAGATATCGCCGGTTCTGCATATCAGACGCACTATGGAGTGGTGAAAACACCAGAAAACGTGTATCTCGCATTAACTAGCTCGAAAAGAGCGTTCTCGATGATTCTGCATACTTCTCATAGATGAAACACCAAGATTATCGCAGAAAATGCATGTCTCAGCTGGAAACCCCACGAAAACCAAGATATCGCCGGTTCTGCATATCAAACGCCCTGTGGAGTGATGAAAACACCAGATAACGTGTTTCTCGCATTAGATAGCTCGAATAGAGCGATCGCGATGATTCTGCATACTTCTGACAGAAGACTCACCAAGATTATCGCAGAAAATGCAAATATCTCAGCTTGAAACCCGACCGAAACCAAGATATCTCCGTTTCTGCATATCAAACGCACTGTGGAGTGGTGAAAACAACCAGATAACGTGTTTCTCGCATTAAATAGCTCGAATAGAGCGATCTCGATGATTCTGCATACATCTGACAGAATTCTTACCAAGATTATCGTTGAAAATGCATATCCCAGCTTGAACCCCGACGAAATCCAAGATGTCGCCGGTTCTGCAAGTTAAATGCACTGTGGAGTGGTGAAAACACCAGATAACGTGTTTCTCGCATTAAGTAGCTCGAAACGAGCGATCTAGGTGATTCTGCATACTTCTGACTGAAGTCTCACCAATATGATCGCAGAAAATGCATATCTCAGCTTGAAACCCGACGAAAAACACGATGTCGCCGGTTCTGCATATCAAACGCACTGTGGAGTGGTCAAAACACCAGAAAACTTGTTTTTTCGCATTAAATAGCTCGAAACGAGCAATCTAGATGATTCTGCATAGTTCTGACTAAAGTCTCACCAAGATTATCGCAGAAAATGCATATCTCAGCTGGAAACCCCACGAAAACCAAGATATCGCTGGTTCTGCATATCAAACGCACTGTGGAGTGGTGAAAACAACCATATAACATGTTTCTCGCATTAAATAGCTCGAAAAGAGCGATCTAGATGATTCTGCATACTCCTGACAGAAGACTCACCATGGTTATCGTAGAAAATGCATATCTCAGCTTGAAATCTCACGAAAATCAAGATGTCGCCTGTTCTGCATATCAAACGCACTGTGGAGTGGTGAAAACACCAGATAACGTGTTTCTCGCATTAAATAGCTCGAAAAGAGGGGTCTCGATGATTCTGCATCCTACTGACAGAAGACTCACCAATATTATAGCAGAAAATGCATATCTCATCTTGAAACCTCACGAAAATCAAGATGTCGCCGGTTCTGCATATCAAACGCACTGTGGAGTCGTGAAACCAACCAGACAACGTGTTTCTCGCATTAAATAGCTCGAAAAGAGCGATCCCGATGATTCTACACACTTCTGACAGAAGTCTCACCAAGATTATCGTTGAAAATGCATATCTCAGCTTGATACCCGACCTAAACCAAGATATCTCCTGTTCTGCATGTCAAACGTACTGTGGAGTGGTGAATACACCAGAAAACGTGTTTCTCGCATTAAATAGCTCGAAAAGAGCGATCTAGATGATTCTACATACTTCTGACAGAAGACTCACCAAGATTATCGCAGAAAATGCATATCTCAGCTGGAAACACCACGAAAATCAAGATATCGCCGGTTCTGCATATAAAACGCGCTGTGGAATGTTGACAACACCAGAAAACTTGTTTTTTCGCATTAAATAGCTCGAAACGAGCGATCTCGATGATTCTGCATACTTCTGACTGAAGTCTCACCAAGAGTATCGCAGAGAATGCATATCTCAGCTGGAAACACCACGAAAATCTAGATATCGCCGGTTATGCATATCAAACGCACTGTGGAGTGGTGAAAACAACCATATAATGTGTTTCTCGCATTAAATAGCTCGAAAAGAGCGATCCCGATGATTCTGCATACTTCTGACAGAAGTCTCACCAAGATTATCGTAGAAAATGCATATCTCAGCTTGAAACCCGACCGAAACCAAGATATATCCGGTTCTGCATGTCAAACGTACTGTGGGGTGGTGAATACACCAGAAAACGTGTTTCTCACATTAAATAGCTCGAAGAGAGCGATCTAGATGATTCTGCATACTTCTGACAGAAGACTCACCATGGTTATCGTAGAAAATGCATATCGCAGCTTGAAATCTCACGAAAATTAAGATGTCGCCTGTTCTGCATATCAAACGCACTGTGGAGTGGTGAAAACACCAGATAACGTGTCTCTCGCATTAAATAGCTCGAAAAGAGGGGTCTCGATGATTCTGCATAGTACTGACAGAAGACTCACCAAGATTATCGACGAAAATGCATATCTCAGGTTGAAATCTCACGAAAATCAAGATGTCGCCGGTTCTGCATATCAAACGCACTGTGGAGTGGTGAAAACACCAGATAACGTGTTTCTCGCATTAAAGAGCTCGAAAAGAGGGATCCCGATGATTCTGCTTACTTCTGATAGAAGTCTCACCAAGATTATCGCAGAAAACGCATATCTCAGCTTGAAACCCCACGAAAACCAAGATATCGCCGGTATTGCATATCAAACCAACTGTGGAGTGGTGAAAACTCCAGATAACGTGTTTCTCGCAGTAACTAGCTCGAAAAGAGCGATCTCGATGATTCAGCATACTTCGGACAGAAGTCTCACCAAGATTATCGTAAAAAATGCATATCTCAGCTTGAAACCCCACGAAAGCCAAGATATCGCTGGTTCTGCATATCAAACGCACTGTGGAGTGGTGAAAACACCGGATAAGGTTTTTCTCGCATTAACTAGCTCGAAAAGAGCGATCTCGATGATTCTGCATACTTCTGACTGAAGTCTCACCAAGATTATCGCAGAAAATGCATATCTCATGTTGATACCCGACGAAAGCCAAGATGTCGCCGGTTCTGCGTATCAAACGCACTGTGGAGAGGTGAAAACACCAGATAACGTGTTTCTCGCATTAAAGAGCTCGAAAAGAGGGATCTCGATGTTTCCGCTTACTTCTGATAGAATTCTCACCAAGATTATCGCAGAAAACGCATATCTCAGCTTGAAACCCCACGAAAACCAAGATATCGCCGGTTCTGCATATCAAACCAACTGTGGAGTGGTGAAAACCCCAGATAACGTGTTTCTCGCATTAAATAGCTCGAAAAGTGCGTTCTCGATGATTCTGCATACTTCTCATAGATGAAACACCAATATTATCGCAGAAAATGCATATTTCAGCTGGAAACCCCACGAAAACCAAGTTATCGGCGGCTCTACATATCAAACGCACTGTGGAGTGGTCAAAACAACCAGACAACGTGTTTCTCGCATTAAATAGCTCGAAAAGAGCGATCCCGATGATTCTGCATACTTCTGACAGAAGTCTCACCAAGATTATCGTTGAAAATGCATATCTCAGCTTGATACCCGACCTAAACCAAGATATCTCCTGTTCTGCATGTCAAACGTACTGTGGAGTGGTGAATACACCAGAAAACGTGTTTCTAGCATTAAATAGCTCGAAAAGAGCGATCCCGATGATTCTGCATACGTCTGACAGAAGTCTCACCAAGATTATCGCAGAAAATGCATATCTCAGCTTGAAACCCGACCGAAACCAAGATATATCCGGTTCTGCATGTCAAACGTACTGTGGGGTGGTGAATACACCAGAAAACGTGTTTCTCACATTAAATAGCTCGAAGAGAGCGATCTAGATGATTCTGCATACTTCTGACAGAAGACTCACCATGGTTATCGTAGAAAATGCATATCGCAGCTTGAAATCTCACGAAAATTAAGATGTCGCCTGTTCTGCATATCAAACGCACTGTGGAGTGGTGAAAACACCAGATAACGTGTCTCTCGCATTAAATAGCTCGAAAAGAGGGGTCTCGATGATTCTGCATAGTACTGACAGAAGACTCACCAAGATTATCGACGAAAATGCATATCTCAGGTTGAAATCTCACGAAAATCAAGATGTCACCGGTTCTGCATATCAAACGCACTGTGGTGTGGTGAATACACCAGATAACGTGTTTCTTGCACTAACTAGCTCGAAAAGAGCGATCTCGATGATTCAGCATACTTCGGACAGAAGTCTCACCAAGATTATCGTAAAAAATGCATATCTCAGCTTGAAACCCCACGAAAGCCAAGATATCGCTGGTTCTGCATATCAAACGAATTGTGGAGTGGTGAAAACAACCATATAACGTGTTTCTCGCATTAAATAGCTCGAAAAGAGCGATCTAGATGATTCTGCATACTCCTGACAGAAGACTCACCATGGTTATCGTAGAAAATGCATACCTCAGCTTGAAATCTCACGAAAATCAAGATGTCGCCTGTTCTGCATATCAAACGCACTGTGGAGTGGTGAAAACACCAGATAACGTGTTTCTCGCATTAAATAGCTCGAAAAGAGGGGTCTCGATGATTATGCATCCTACTGACAGAAGACTCACCAATATTATAGCAGAAAATGCATATCTCAGCTGGAAACACCACGAAAATCAAGATATCGCCGGTTCTGCATATAAAACGCACTGTGGAATGTTGACAACACCAGAAAACTTGTTTTTTCGCATTAAATAGCTCGAAACGAGCGATCTCGATGATTCTGCATACTTCTGACTGAAGTCTCACCAAGAGTATCGCAGAGAATGCATATCTCAGCTGGAAACACCACGAAAATCTAGATATCGCCGGTTATGCATATCCAACGCACTGTGGAGTGGTGAAAACAACCATATAATGTGTTTCTCGCATTAAATAGCTCGAAAAGAGCGATCCCGATGATTCTGCATACTTCTGACAGAAGTCTCACCAAGATTATCGTAGAAAATGCATATCTCAGCTTGAAACCCGACCGAAACCAAGATATATCCGGTTCTGCATGTCAAACGTACTGTGGGGTGGTGAATACACCAGAAAACGTGTTTCTCACATTAAATAGCTCGAAGAGAGCGATCTAGATGATTCTGCATACTTCTGACAGAAGACTCACCATGGTTATCGTAGAAAATGCATATCGCAGCTTGAAATCTCACAAAAATTAAGATGTCGCCTGTTCTGCATATCAAACGCACTGTGGAGTGGTGAAAACACCAGATAACGTGTCTCTCGCATTAAATAGCTCGAAAAGAGGGGTCTCGATGATTCTGCATAGTACTGACAGAAGACTCACCAAGATTATCGCCGAAAATGCATATCTCAGGTTGAAATCTCACGAAAATGAAGATGTCGCCGGTTCTGCATATCAAACGCACTGTGGAGTGGTGAAAACACCAGATAACGTGTTTCTCGCATTAAAGAGCTCGAAAAGAGGGATCTCGATGATTCTGCTTACTTCTGATAGAAGTCTCACCAAGATTATCGCAGAAAACGCATATCTCAGCTTGAAACCCCACGAAAACCAAGATATCGCCGGTTCTGCATATCAAACCTACTGTGGAGTGGTGAAAACTCCAGATATCGTGTTTCTCGCATTAAATAGCTCGAAACGAGCGATCTCGATGATTAAGCATACTTCGGACAGAAGTCTCACCAAGATTATCGTAAAAAATGCATATCTCAGCTTGAAACCCCACGAAAACCAAGATATCGCCGGTTCTGCATATCAAACCAACTGTGGAGTGGTGAAAACACCGGATAAGGTTATTCTCGCATTAACTAGCTCGAAAAGAGCGATCTCGATGATTCTGCATACTTCTGACTGAAGTCTCACCAAGATTATCGCAGAAAATGCATATCTCAGGTTGATACCCGACGAAAGCCAAGATGTCGCCGGTTCTGCGTATCAAACGCACTGTGGAGAGGTGAAAACACCAGATAACGTGCTTCTCGCATTAAAGAGCTCGAAAAGAGGGATCTCGATGTTTCCGCTTACTTCTGATAGAATTCTCACCAAGATTATCGCAGAAAACGCATATCTCAGCTTGAAACCCCACGAAAACCAAGATATCGCCGGTTCTGCATATCAAACCAACTGTGGAGTGGTGAAAACCCCAGATAACGTGTTTCTCGCATTAAATAGCTCGAAAAGTGCGATCTCGATGATTCTGCATACTTCGATCGGAAGTCTCAACAAGATTATCGCAGAAAATGCATATTTCAGCTTGAAACCCCACGAAAACCAAGATATCTACTGTTCTGCATATCAAACGCACTGTCGAGTGGTGAAAACACCAGATAACGTTTTTCTCGCATTAAATAGCTCGAAAAGAAGGATCTCGATGATTCTGCATACTTCTGACTGAAGTCTCACCAAGATTATCGCAGAAAATGCATATCTCAGGTTGATACCCGACGATAGCCAAGATGTCGCCGGTTCTGCATATCAAACGCACTGTGGAGAGGTGAAAACACCAGATAACGTGTTTCTCGCATTAAAGAGCTCGAAAAGAGGGATCTCGATGATTCTGCTTACTTCTGATAGAAGTCTCACCAAGATTATCGTAGAAAACGCATATCTCAGCTTGAAACCCCACGAAAACCAAGATATCGCCGGATCTGCATATCAAACCAACTGTGGAGTGGTGAAAATTACAGATATCGTGTTTCTCGCACTAACTAGCTCGAAAAGAGCGATCTCGATGATTCAGCATGCTTCGGACAGAAGTCTCACCAAGATTATCGCAGAAAATGCATATCTCAGCTTGAAACCCTACGAAAACCAAGATTTCGCCGGTTCTGCATATCATACGCACTGTGGAGTGGTGAAAACTCCAGATATCGTGTTTCTCGCATTAAATAGCTCGAAACGAGCGATCTCGATGATTCTGCAAACTTCTGACTGATGTGTCACCAAGATTATCGCAGAAAATGCATATCTCAGCTTCAAACCCCACGAAAACCAAGATATCGCTGGTTCTGCATATCAAACGCACTGTGGAATGCTGAAAGCACCAGATAACGTGTTTGCCGCATTAATTAGCACGAAACGAGCGATCTAGATGATTCTGCATACTTCTGACTGAAGTCTCACCAATATTATCGCAAGAAATGCATATCTCAGTTTGAACCCCGACTAAAGCCAAGATGTCGCCGGTTCTGCATATCAAACGCACTGGGGAGTGGTGAAAACACCATATTACGTGTTTCTCGCGTTAAATAGCTCGACAACAGCGATCTAGACGATTCTGCATACTTCTGACTGAAGTCTCACCAAGATTATCGCAGAAAATGCATATCTCAGCTTGAATCCCGAACGTAACCAAGATATCTGCGGTTCTGCATGTCAAACGCACTGTGGAGTGGCGAAAACACCAGATAACGTGTTTCTCGCATTAAACAGCTCGAAAAGAGCGTACTCGATGCTTCTGCATACTTCTGACAGAAGAATCACCAAGATTATCGCAGAAAATGCATGTCTCAGCTTGAAACCCGACCGAAACCAAGATATCTTCGGTTCTGCATGTCAAACGTACTGTGGAGTGGTGAATACACCAGAAAACGTGTTTCTGGCATTAAGTAGCTCGAAAAGAGCGTTCTCGAAGATTCTGCATACTTCTGACTGATGTCTCACCACTATTATCGCAGAAAATGCATATCTCAGCTGGAAACACCACGAATATCAAGATATTGCCGGTTCTGCATATCAAACGCTCTGTGGAGTGGTGAATACAACAGAAAACGTGTTTCTCGCATTAAATGGCTCGAAAAGTGCAATCTAGATGATTCTGCATCCTTCTGACAGAAGACTCACCAAGATTATCGCAGAAAATGCATATCTCAGCTGGAAACACCACGAAAATCAAGATATCGCCAGTTCTGCATATCAAACGCACTGTGGAATGTTGAAAACACCGGGAAACTTGTTTTTTTGCATTAAATAGCTCGACAAGAGCGATCCAGATGATTCTGCATACTTCTGAGTGAAGTCTCACCACGATTATCGCAGAAAATGCATATCTCAGCTGGAAACCCCACGAAAACCAAGATATCGCCGGTTCTGCATATCAGACGCACTTTGGAGTGGTGAAAACACCAGAAAACGTGTTACTCGCATTAACTAGCTCGAAAAGTGCATTCTGGATGGTTCTGCATACTTCTCATTGATGAAACACAAAGATTATCGCAGAAAATGCATATCTCAGCTTGATGCCCGACGACAGCCATGATGTCGCCGGTTCTGCATATCAAACGCACTGTGGAGTGGTGAAAACACCAGATATCGTGTTTCTCGCATTAAATGGCTCGAAAAGTGCAATCTAGATGATTCTGCATCCTTCTGACAGAAGACTCACCAAGATTATCGCAGAAAATGCATATCTCAGCTGGAAACACCACGAAAATCAAGATATCGCCAGTTCTGCATATCAAACGCACTGTGGAGTGGTCAATACACCAGAAAACTTGTTTTTTCGCATTAAATAGCTCGAAACGAACGATCTAGATGATTCTGCATACTTCTGACTGAAGTCTCACCAATATTATCGCAGAAAATGCATATCTCAGCTAGAAACGTCACGAAAATCAAGATGTCGCCGGTTCTGCATATCAAACGCACTGTGGAGTGGTGAAAACAACCAGATAACGTGTTTCTCGCATTAAATAGCTCGAATAGAGCGATCTCGATGATTCTGCATACTGCTGACAGAAGATTCACCAAGATTATCGCAGAAAATGCATATCTCAGCTGGAAACACCACGAAAATCAAGATGACGCTGGTTCTGCATATCAAACGCACAGTGGAGTGGTGAAAACAACCAGACAACGTGTTTCTCGCATTAAATAGCTCGAAACGAGCGATCTAGATGATCCTGCATACTTCTGACTGAACTTTCACCAATATTATCGCAGAAAATGCATATCTCAGCTTGAAACCTCACGAAAATCAAGATGGTGCCGGTTCCGCATATCAAACGCACTGTGGAGTGGTCAATACACCAGATAACGTGTTTCTCCATTAAATAGCTCGAAAAGAGCGATATCGATGATTCTGCAAACTTCTGACTGATGTCTCACCAAGATTATCGCAGAAAATGCATATCTCAGCTTGATGCCCGACGACAGCCATGATGTCGCCGGTTCTGCATATCAAACGCACTGTGGAGTGGTGAAAACACCAGATAACGTGTTTCTCGCATTAAATAGCTAGAAACGAGCGATCACGATGATTAAGCATACTTCGGGCAGAAGTCTCACCAAGATTATCGTAAAAAATGCATATCTCAGCTTGAAACCCCACGAAATCCAAGATATCGCTGGTTCTTCATATCAAACGCACTGTGGAGTGCTGAAAGCACCAGATAACGTGTTTGTCGCATTAATTAGCACGAAACGAGCGATCTAGATGATTCTGCATACTTCTGACTGAAGTCTCACCAATATTATCGCAAAAAATGCATATCTCAGTTTGAACCCCGACTAAAGCCAAGATGTCGCCGGTTCTGCATATCAAACGCACTGTGGAGTGGTGAAAACACCATATAACGTGTTTCTCGCGTTAAATAGCTCGACAAGAGCGATCTAGACGATTCTGCATACTTCTGACTGAAGTCTCACCAAGATTATCGCAGAAAATGCATATCTCAGCTTGAATCCCGAACGTAACCAAGATATCTGCGGTTCTGCATGTCAAACGCACTGTGGAGTGGCGAAAACACCAGATAACGTGTTTCTCGAATTAAGTAGCTCGAAAAGAGCGATCTCGATGATTCTGCATACTTCTGACAGAAGTCTCACCAAGATAATCGCAGAAAATGAATATCTCACCTTGAAACCTCACGAAAATCAAGATGGCGCCGGTTCCGCATATCAAACGCACTGTGGAGTGGTCAATACACCAGATAACGTGTTTCTCCATTAAATAGCTCGAAAAGAGCGATCTCGATGATTCTGCATACTTCTGACTGATGTCTCACCAAGATTATCGCAGAAAATGCATATCTCAGATTGAAACCCTACGAAAACCAAGATATCGCCGGTTCTGCATATCATACGCACTGTGGAGTGGTGAAAACACCAGATAACGTGTTTCTCGCATTAAATAGCTCGAAACGAGCGATCTCGATGATTAAGCATACTTCGGACAGGAGTTTCACCAAGATTATCGTAAAAAATGCATATCTCAGCTTGAAACCCCACGAAATCCAAGATATCGCTGGTTCTGCATATCAAACGCACTGTGGAGTGCTGAAAGCACCAGATAACGTGTTTGCCGCATTAATTAGCACGAAACGAGCGATCTAGATGATTCTGCATACTTCTGACTGAAGTCTCACCAATATTATCGCAAAAAATGCATATCTCAGTTTGAACCCCGACTAAAGCCAAGATGTCGCCGGTTCTGCATATCAAACGTACTGTGGAGTGGTGAAAACACCAGATAACGTGTTTCTCGCATTAAACAGCACGAAAAGAGCGTACTCGATGCTTCTGCATACTTCTGACAGAAGAATCACCAAGATTATCGCAGAAAATGCATGTCTCAGCTTGAAACCCGACCGAAACCAAGATATCTTCGGGTCTGCATGTCAAACGTACTGTGGAGTGGTGAATACACCAGAAAACGTGTTTCTCCATTAAATAGCTCGAAAAGAGCGTTCTCGATGATTCTGCATACTTCTGACAGAAGACTCACTAAGATTATCGCAGATAATGCATATCTCAGCTGGAAACACCACGAAAATCAAGATATCGCCAGTTCTGCATATCAAACGCACTGTGGAATGTTGAAAACACCGGGAAACTTGTTTTTTTGCGTTAAGTAGCTCGACAAGAGCGATCTAGATGATTCTGCATACTTCTGAATGAAGTCTCACCACGATTATCGCAGAAAATGCATATCTCAGCTGGAAACCCCACGAAAACCAAGATATCGCCTGTTCTGCATATCAGACGCACTGTGGAGTGGTGAAAACACCAGAAAACGTGTTACTCGCATTAACTAGCTCGAAAAGTGCGTTCTGGATGGTTCTGCATACTTCTCATTGATGAAACAAAAAGATTATCGCAGAAAATGCATATCTCAGCTTGATGCCCGACGACAGCCATGATGTCGCCGGTTCTGCATATCAAACGCACTGTGGAGTGGTGAAAACACCAGATAACGTGTTTCTCGCATTAAATAGCTCGAAAAGAGCGTTCTGGATGATTCTGCATACTTCTCATTGATGAAACACAAAGATTATCGCAGAAAATGCATATTTCAGTTGGAAACCCCACGAAAACCAAGATATCGTCGGTTCTGCATATCAGACGCACTGTGGAGTGGTGAAAACACCAGAAAACGTGTTACTCGCATTAACTAGCTCGAAAAGAGCGTTCTGGATGATTCTGCATACTTCTCATTGATGAAACACAAAGATTATCGCAGAAAATGCATATTTCAGCTGGAAACCCCACGAAAACCAAGTTATCGGCGGCTCTACATATCAAACGCACTGTGGAGTGGTCAAAACACCAGAAAACTTGTTTTTTCGCATTAAATAGCTCGAAACGAACGATCTAGATGATTCTGCATACTTCTGACTGAAGTCTCACCAATATTATCGCAGAAAATGCATATCTCAGCTAGAAACGTCACGAAAATCAAGATGTCGCCGGTTCTGCATATCAAACGCACCGTGGAGTGGTGATAACAACCAGACAACGTGTTTCTCGCATTAAATAGCTCGAAACGAGCGATCTAGATGATCCTGCATACTTCTGACTGAACTCTCACCAATATTATCGCAGAAAATGCATATCCTAGGTAGAAACCTCACGAAAATCAAGATGGCGCCGGTTCCGCATATCAAACGCACTGTGGAGTGGTCAATACACCAGATAACGTGTTTCTCCATTAAATAGCTCGAAAAGAGCGATATCGATGATTCTGCAAACTTCTGACTGATGTCTCACCAAGATTATCGCAGAAAATGCATATCTCAGCTTGATGCCCGACGACAGCCATGATGTCGCCGGTTCTGCATATCAAACGCACTGTGGAGTGGTGAAAACACCAGATAACGTGTTTCTCGCATTAAATAGCTAGAAACGAGCGATCACGATGATTAAGCATACTTCGGGCAGAAGTCTCACCATGATTATCGTAAAAAATGCATATCTCAGCTTGAAACCCCACGAAATCCAAGATATCGCTGGTTCTTCATATCAAACGCACTGTGGAGTGCTGAAAGCACCAGATAACGTGTTTGCCGCATTAATTAGCACGAAACGAGCGATCTAGATGATTCTGCATACTTCTGACTGAAGTCTCACCAATATTATCGCAAAAAATGCATATCTCAGTTTGAACCCCGACTAAAGCCAAGATGTCGCCGGTTCTGCATATCAAACGCACTGTGGAGTGGTGAAAACACCATATAACGTGTTTCTCGCGTTAAATAGCTCGACAAGAGCGATCTAGACAATTCTGCATACTTCTGACTGAAGTCTCACCAAGATTATCGCAGAAAATGCATATCTCAGCTTGAATCCCGAACGTAACCAAGATATCTGCGGTTCTGCATGTCAAACGCACTGTGGAGTGGCGAAAACACCAGATAACGTGTTTCTCGAATTAAGTAGCTCGAAAAGAGCGATCTCGATGATTCTGCATACTTCTGACAGAAGTCTCACCAAGATAATCGCAGAAAATGCATATCTCACCTTGAAACCTCACGAAAATCAAGATGGCGCCGGTTCCGCATATCAAACGCACTGTGGAGTGGTCAATACACCAGATAACGTGTTTCTCCATTAAATAGCTCGAAAAGAGCGATCTCGATGATTCTGCATACTTCTGACTGATGTCTCACCAAGATTATCGCAGAAAATGCATATCTCAGATTGAAACCCCACGAAAACCAAGATATCGCCGGTTCTGCATATCATACGCACTGTGGAGTGGTGAAAACACCAGATAACGTGTTTCTCGCATTAAATAGCTCGAAACGAGCGATCTCGATGGTTAAGCATACTTCGGACAGGAGTCTCACCAAGATTATCGTAAAAAATGCATATCTCAGCTTGAAACCCCACGAAATCCAAGATATCGCTGGTTCTGCATATCAAACGCACTGTGGAGTGCTGAAAGCACCAGATAACGTGTTTGCCGCATTAATTAGCACGAAACGAGCGATCTAGATGATTCTGCATACTTCTGACTGAAGTCTCACCAATATTATCGCAAAAAATGCATATCTCAGTTTGAACCCCGACTAAAGCCAAGATGTCGCCGGTTCGGCATATCAAGCGCACTGTGGAGTGGTGAAAACAACCAGATAACGAGTTTCTCGCATTAAATAGCTCGAAAAGAGCGTTCCCGATGATTCTGCATACTTCTGACAGAAGTCTCACCAAGATTATCGTAGAAAATGCATATCCCAGCTTGATACCCGACGAAAGCCAAGATGTCGCCGGTTCTGCATATCAAACGCACTGTGGAGTGGTGAAAACACCAGTTAACGTGTTTCTCGCATTAAGCAGCTCGAAAAGAGCGTACTCGATGCTTCTGCATACTTCTGACAGAAGAATCACCAAGATTATCGCAGAAAATGCATGTCTCAGCTTGAAACCCGACCGAAACCAAGATATCTTCGGTTCTGCATGTCAAACGTACTGTGGAGTGGTGAATACACCAGAAAACGTGTTTCTCGCTTTAAGTAGCTCGAAAAGAGCGTTCTCGAAGATTCTGCATACTTCTGACTGATGTCTCACCACTATTATCGCAGAAAATGCATATCTCAGCTGGAAACACCACGAATATCAAGATATCGCCGGTTCTGCATATCAAACGCTCTCTGGAGTGGTGAATACACCAGAAAACGTGTTTCTCGCATTAAATGGCTCGAAAAGTGCAATCTAGATGATTCTGCATACTTCTGACAGAAGACTCACTAAGATTATCGCAGATAATGCATATCTCAGCTGGAAACACCACGAAAATCAAGATATCGCCAGTTCTGCATATCAAACGCACTGTGGAATGTTGAAAACACCGGGAAACTTGTTTTTTTGCATTAAGTAGCTCGACAAGAGCGATCTAGATGATTCTGCATACTTCTGAATGAAGTCTCACCACGATTATCGCAGAAAATGCATATCTCAGCTGTAAACCCCACGAAAACCAAGATATCGCCGGTTCTGCATATCAGACGCACTGTGGAGTGGTGAAAACACCAGAAAACGTGTTACTCGCATTAACTAGCTCGAAAAGTGCGTTCTGGATGGTTCTGCATACTTCTCATTGATGAAACACAAAGATTATCGCAGAAAATGCATATCTCAGCTTGATGCCCGACGACAGCCATGATGTCGCCGGTTCTGCATATCAAACGCACTGTGGAGTGGTGAAAACACCAGATAACGTGTTTCTCGCATTAAATAGCTCGAAAAGAGCGTTCTGGATGATTCTGCATACTTCTCATTGATGAAACACAAAGATTATCGCAGAAAATGCATATTTCAGTTGGAAACCCCACGAAAACCAAGATATCGTCGGTTCTGCATATCAGACGCACTGTGGAGTGGTGAAAACACCAGAAAACGTGTTACTCGCATTAACTAGCTCGAAAAGAGCGTTCTGGATGATTCTGCATACTTCTCATTGATGAAACACAAAGATTATCGCAGAAAATGCATATTTCAGCTGGAAACCCCACGAAAACCAAGTTATCGGCGGCTCTACATATCAAACGCACTGTGGAGTGGTCAAAACACCAGAAAACTTGTTTTTTCGCATTAAATAGCTCGAAACGAACGATCTAGATGATTCTGCATACTTCTGACTGAAGTCTCACCAATATTATCGCAGAAAATGCATATCTCAGCTAGAAACGTCACGAAAATCAAGATGTCGCCGGTTCTGCATATCAAACGCACCGTGGAGTGGTGAAAACAACCAGACAACGTGTTTCTCGCATTAAATAGCTCGAAACGAGCGATCTAGATGATCCTGCATACTTCTGACTGAACTCTCACCAATATTATCGCAGAAAATGCATATCTCAGCTTGAAACCTCACGAAAATCAAGATGGCGCCGGTTCCGCATATCAAGCGCACTGTGGAGTGGTCAATACACCAGATAACGTGTTTCTCCATTAAATAGCTCGAAAAGAGCGATCTCGATGATTCTGCATACTTCTGACTGATGTCTCACCAAGATTATCGCAGAAAATGCATATCTCAGCTTGATGCCCGACGACAGCCATGATGTCGCCGGTTCTGCATATCAAACGCACTGTGGGGTGGTGAAAACACCAGATAACGTGTTTCTCGCATTAAATAGCTAGAAACGAGCGATCACGATGATTAAGCATACTTCGGGCAGAAGTCTCACCAAGATTATCGTAAAAAATGCATATCTCAGCTTGAAACCCCACGAAAACCAAGATATCGCTGGTTCTGCATATCATACGCACTGTGGAGTGCTGAAAGCACCAGATAACGTGTTTGCCGCATTAAATAGCTCGAAAAGAGCGATCCCGATGATTCTGCATACTTCTGACTGATGTCTCACCACTATTATCGCAGAAAATGCATATCTCAGCTGGAAACACCACGAATATCAAGATATCGCCGGTTCTGCATATCAAACGCTCTGTGGAGTGGTGAATACACCAGAAAACGTGTTTCTCGCATTAAATGGCTCGAAAAGTGCAATCTAGATGATTCTGCATACTTCTGACAGAAGACTCACCAAGATTATCGCAGAAAATGCAAATCTCAGCTGGAAACACCACGAAAATCAAGATATCGCCAGTTCTGCATATCAAACGCACTGTGGAATGTTGAAAACACCGGGAAACTTGTTTTTTTGCATTAAATAGCTCGACAAGTGCGATCTAGATGATTCTGCATACTTCTGAATGAAGTCTCACCAATATTATCGCAGAAAATGCATATCTCAGCTAGAAACGTCACGAAAATCAAGATGTCGCCGGTTCTGCATATCAAACGCACTGTGGAGTGGTGAAAACAACCAGATAACGTGTTTCTCGCATTAAGTAGCTCGAAAAAAGCGTTCTCGAAGATTCTGCATACTTCTGACAGAAGTCTCACCAAGATTATCGTAGAAAATGCATATCTCAGCTTGAAACCCGACGAAAACCAAACATCGCCGGTTCTGCATGTCAAACGTACTGTGGAGTGGTGAAAACACCAGAAAACGTGTTTCTCGCATTAAATATCTCGAAACGAGCGATCTAGATGATCCTGCATACTTCTGACTGAACTCTCACCAATATTATCGCAGAAAATGCATATCTCAGCTTGAAACCTCACGAAAATCAAGATGGCGCCGGTTCCGCATATCAAAGGCACTGTGGAGTGGTCAATACACCAGATAACGTGTTTCTCGCATTAAATAGCTCGAATAGAGCGATCTCGATGATTCTGCATACTGCTGACAGAAGACTCACCAAGATTATCGAAGAAAATGCATATCTCAGCTGGAAACACCACGAAAATCAAGATATCGCCGGTTCTGCATATCAAACGCACCGTGGAGTGGTGAAAACAACCAGACAACGTGTTTCTCGCATTAAATAGCTCGAACCGAGCGATCTAGATGATCCTGCATACTTCTGACTGAACTCTCACCAATATTATCGCAGAAAATGCATATCTCAGCTTGAAACCTCACGAAAATCAAGATGGCGCCGGTTCCGCATATCAAACGCACTGTGGAGTGGTCAATACACCAGATAACGTGTTTCTCCATTAAATAGCTCGAAAAGAGCGATCTCGATGATTCTGCATACTTCTGACTGATGTCTCATCAAGATTATCGCAGAAAATGCATATCTCAGCTTGAAACCTCACGAAAATCAAGATGGCGCCGGTTCCGCATATCAAACGCACTGTGGAGTGGTCAATACACCAGATAACGTGTTTCTCCATTAAATAGCTCGAAAAGAGCGATCTCGATGATTCTGCATACTTCTGACTGATGTCTCATCAAGATTACCGCAGAAAATGCATATCTCAGCTTGATGCCCGACGACAGCCATGATGTCGCCGGTTCTGCATATCAAACGCACTGTGGAGTGGTGAAAACACCAGATAACGTGTTTCTCGAATTAAATAGCTCGAAACGAGCGATCTAGATGATCCTGCATACTTCTGACTGAACTCTCACCAAGATTATCGCAGAAAATGCATATCTCAGCTTGATGCCCGACGACAGCCATGATGTCGCCGGTTCTGCATATCAAACGCACTGAGGAGCGGTGAAAACACCAGAAAACGTGTTTCTCGCATTAAGCAGCTCGAAACGAGCGATCTAGATGATTCTGCATACTTCTGACTGATGTCTCACCAAGATTAATGCAGAAAATGCATATCTCAGCTTGAAACCCGACGAAAGCCAAGATGTCGCCGGTTCTGCATATCAAACGCACTGTGGAGTGGTGAAAACACCAGATAACGTGTTTGTCGCATTAAATAGCTCGAAAAGTGCAATCTAGATGATTCTGCATACTTCTGACAGAAGACTCACCAAGATTATCGCAGAAAATGCATATCTCAGCTGGAAACACCACGAATATCAAGATATCGCCGGTTCTGCATATCAAACGCTCTGTGGAGTGATGAATACACCTGAAAACGTGTTTCTCGCATTAAATAGCTCGAAAAGAGCGATCTCGATGATTCTGCATACTTCGGACAGCAGTCTCACCAAGATTATCGCAGAAAATGCATATCTCAGCTGGAAACACCACGAAAATCAAGATATCGCCGGTTCTGCATATTAAACGCACTGTGGAGTGGTGAAAACACCAGATAACGTGTTTCTCGCATTAAATAGCTAGAAACGAGCGATCTAGATGATTCTGCATACTGCTGACAGAAGACTCACCATGATAATCGCAGAAAATGCATATCTCAGCTGGAAACACCACGAATTTCAAGATGTCGCCGGTTCTGCATATCAAACGCACCGTGGAGTGGTGAAAACAACCAGACAACGTGTTTCTCGCATTAGATAGCTCGAAACGAGCGATCTAGATGATCCTGCATACTTCTGACTGAACTCTCACCAATATTATCGCAGAAAATGCATATCTCAGCTTGAAACCTCACGAAAATCAAGATGGCGTCGGTTCCGCATATCAAACGCACTGTGGAGTGGTCAATACACCAGATAACGTGTTTCTCCATTAAATAGCTCGAAAAGAGCGATCTCGATGATTCTGCATACTTCTGACTGATGTCTCACCAAGATTATCGCAGAAAATGCATATCTCAGCTTGATGCCCGACGACAGCCATGATGTCGCCGGTTCTGCATATCAAACGCACTGTGGAGTGGTGAAAACACCAGATAACGTGTTTCTCGCATTAAATAGCTAGAAACGAGCGATCACGATGATTAAGCATACTTCGGGCAGAAGTCTCACCAAGATTATCGTAAAAAATGCATATCTCAGCTTGAAACCCCACGAAAACCAAGATATCGCTGGTTCTGCATATCATACGCACTGTGGAGTGCTGAAAGCACCAGATAACGTGTTTGCCGCATTAAATAGCTCGAATAGAGCGATCTCGATGATTCTGCATACTTCGGACAGAAGTCTCACCAAGATAATCGCAGAAAATGCATATCTCACCTTGAAACCTCACGAAAATCAAGATGACGCCGGTTCTGCATATCAAACGCACTGTGGAGTGGTGAAAACAACCAGACAACGAGTTTCTCGCTTTAAATAGCTCGAAAAGAGCGATCCCGATGATTCTGCATACTTCTGACTGATGTCTCACCACTATTATCGCAGAAAATGCATATCTCAGCTGGAAACACCACGAATATCAAGATATCGCCGGTTCTGCATATCAAACGCTCTGTGGAGTGGTGAATACACCAGAAAACGTGTTTCTCGCATTAAATGGCGCGAAAAGTGCAATCTAGATGATTCTGCATACTTCTGACAGAAGACTCACCAAGATTATCGCAGAAAATGCAAATCTCAGCTGGAAACACCACGAAAATCAAGATATCGCCAGTTCTGCATATCAAACGCACTGTGGAATGTTGAAAACACCGGGAAACTTGTTTTTTTTTATTAAATAGCTCAACAAGAGCGATCTAGATGATTCTGCATACTTCTGAATGAAGTCTCACCAATATTATCGCAGAAAATGCATATCTCAGCTAGAAACGTCACGAAAATCAAGATGTCGCCGGTTCTGCATATCAAACGCACTGTGGAGTGGTGAAAACAACCAGATAACGTGTTTCTCGCATTAAGTAGCTCGAAAAAAGCGTTCTCGAAGATTCTGCATACTACTGACAGAAGTCTCACCAAGATTATCGTAGAAAAGCATATCTCAGCTTGAAACCCGACCGAAACCAGGATATCTCCAGTTCTGCATGTCAAACGTACTGTGGAGTGGTGAATACACCAGAAAACGTGTTTCTCGCATTAAGTAGCTCGAAAAGAGCGATCTCGATGATTCTGCTTACTTCGGACAGAAGTCTCACCAAGATTATCGTAGAAAATGCATATCTCACCTTGAAACCTCACGAAAATCAAGATGGCGCCGGTTCCGCATATCAAACGCACTGTGGAGTGGTCAATACACCAGATAACGTGTTTCTCCATTAAATAGCTCGAAAAGAGCGATCTCGATGATTCTGCATACTTCTGACTGATGTCTCACCAAGATTATCGCAGAAAATGCATATCTCAGATTGAAACCCCACGAAAACCAAGATATCGCCGGTTCTGCATATCATACGCACTGTGGAGTGGTAAAAACACCAGATAACGTGTTTCTCGCATTAAATAGCTCGAAACGAGCGATCTCGATGATTAAGCATACTTCGGACAGGAGTCTCACCAAGATTATCGTAAAAAATGCATATCTCAGCTTGAAACCCCACGAAATCCAAGATATCGCTGGTTCTGCATATCAAACGCACTGTGGAGTGCTGAAAGCACCAGATAACGTGTTTGCCGCATTAATTAGCACGAAACGAGCGATCTAGATGATTCTGCATACTTCTGACTGAAGTCTCACCAATATTATCGCAAAAAATGCATATCTCAGTTTGAACCCCGACTAAAGCCAAGATGTCGCCGGTTCTGCATATCAAACGCACTGTGGAGTGGTGAAAACACCATATAACGTGTTTCTCGCGTTAAATAGCTCGACAAGAGCGATCTAGACGATTCTGCATACTTCTGACTGAAGTCTCACCAAGAGGATCGCAGAAAATGCATATCTCAGCTTGAATCCCGAACGTAACCAAGATATCTGCGGTTCTGCATGTCAAACGCACTGTGGAGTGGCGAAAACACCAGATAACGTGTTTCTCGAATTAAGTAGCTCGAAAAGAGCGATCTCGATGATTCTGCATACTTCTGACAGAAGTCTCACCAAGATAATCGCAGAAAATGCATATCTCACCTTGAAACCTCACGAAAATCAAGTTGACGCCGGTTCTGCATATCATACGCACTGTGGAGTGGTGAAAACACCAGATAACGTGTTTCTCGCATTAAATAGCTCGAAAAGAGCGTTCTGGATGATTCTGCATACATCTCATTGATGAAACACAAAGATTATCGCAGAAAATGCATATTTCAGTTGGAAACCCCACGAAAACCAAGATATCGTCGGTTCTGCATATCAGACGCACTGTGGAGTGGTGAAAACACCAGAAAACGTGTTACTCGCATTAACTAGCTCGAAAAGTGCGTTCTGGATGATTCTGCATACTTCTCATTGATGAAACACAAAGATTATCGCAGAAAATGCATATTTCAGCTGGAAACCCCACGAAAACCAAGTTATCGGCGGCTCTACATATCAAACGCACTGTGGAGTGGTCAAAACACCAGAAAACTTGTTTTTTCGCATTAAATAGCTCGAAACGAACGATCTAGATGATTCTGCATACTTCTGACTGAAGTCTCACCAATATTATCGCAGAAAATGCATATCTGAGCTAGAAACGTCACGAAAATCAAGATGTCGCCGGTTCTGCATATCAAACGCACCGTGGAGTGGTAAAAACAACCAGACAACGTGTTTCTCGCATTAAATAGCTCGAAACGAGCGATCTAGATGATCCTGCATACTTCTGACTGAACTCTCACCAATATTATCGCAGAAAATGCATATCTCAGGTTGAAACCTCACGAAAATCAAGATGGCGCCGGTTCCGCATATCAAACGCACTGTGGAGTGGTCAATACACCAGATAACGTGTTTCTCCATTAAATAGCTCGAAAAGAGCGATATCGATGATTCTGCAAACTTCTGACTGATGTCTCACCAAGATTATCGCAGAAAATGCATATCTCAGCTTGATGCCCGACGACAGCCATGATGTCGCCGGTTCTGCATATCAAACGCACTGTGGAGTGGTGAAAACACCAGATAACGTGTTTCTCGCATTAAATAGCTAGAACCGAGCGATCACGATGATTAAGCATACTTCGGGCAGAAGTCTCACCAAGATTATCGAAAAAATGCATATCTCAGCTTGAAACCCCACGAAATCCAAGATATCGCTGGTTCTTCATATCAAACGCACTGTGGAGTGCTGAAAGCACCAGATAACGTGTTTGCCGCATTAATTAGCACGAAACGAGCGATCTAGATGATTCTGCATACTTCTGACTGAAGTCTCACCAATATTATCGCAAAAAATGCATATCTCAGTTTGAACCCCGACTAAAGCCAAGATGTCGCCGGTTCTGCATATCAAACGCACTGTGGAGTGGTGAAAACACCATATAACGTGTTTCTCGCGTTAAATAGCTCGACAAGAGCGATCTAGACGATTCTGCATACTTCTGACTGAAGTCTCACCAAGATTATCGCAGAAAATGCATATCTCAGCTTGAATCCCGAACGTAACCAAGATATCTGCGGTTCTGCATGTCAAACGCACTGTGGAGTGGCGAAAACACCAGATAACGTGTTTCTCGAATTAAGTAGCTCGAAAAGAGCGATCTCGATGATTCTGCATACTTCTGACAGAAGTCTCACCAAGATAATCGCAGAAAATGCATATCTCACCTTGAAACCTCACGAAAATCAAGATGGCGCCGGTTCCGCATATCAAACGCACTGTGGAGTGGTCAATACACCAGATAACGTGTTTCTCCATTAAATAGCTCGAAAAGAGCGATCTCGATGATTCTGCATACTTCTGACTGATGTCTCACCAAGATTATCGCAGAAAATGCATATCTCAGATTGAAACACCACGAAAACCAAGATATCGCCGGTTCTGCATATCATACGCACTGTGGAGTGGTGAAAACACCAGATAACGTGTTTCTCGCATTAAATAGCTCGAAAAGAGCGCTCTCGATGTTTCTGCATACTTCGGACAGATGTTTCACCAAGATTATCGTAGAAAATGCATATCTCAGCTTGAAACCCGACCGAAACCAAGATATCTCCGGTTCTGCATGTCAAACGTACTGTGGAGTGGTGAAAACTCCAGAAAACGTGTTTCGTGCATTAAGTAGCTCGAAAAGAGCGATCTAGATGATTCTGCATACTTCTAACAGAAGTCTCACCAAGATTATCGCAGAAAATGCATATCTCTGCTTGAAACCCCACGAAAACCAAGATATCTACTGTTCTGCATATCCATCGAACTGTGGAGTGGTGAAAACCCCACAAAACGTGTTTCTAGCATTAAATAGCTCGAAAAGGGCGCTCTCGACCTTTCTGCATACTTCGGACAGAAGTCTCAACAAGATTATCGCAGAAAATGCATATCTCAGCTTGAAACCCCACGAAAACCAAGATATGTACTGTTCTGCATATCGAACGCACTGTGGAGTGGCGAAAACACCAGATAACGTGTTTCTCGCACTAACTAGCTCGAAAAGAGCGATATCGATGATTCAGCATCCTTCGGACAGAAGTCTCACCAAGATTATCGCAGAAAATGCATATCTCTGCTTGAAACCCCACGAAAACCAAGATATCTACTGTTCTGCATATCCATCGAACTGTGGAGTGGTGAAAACCCCACAAAACGTGTTTCTAGCATTAAATAGCTCGAAAAGGGCGCTCTCGACCTTTCTGCATACTTCGGACAGAAGTCTCAACAAGATTATCGCAGAAAATGCATATCTCAGCTTGAAACCCCACGAAAACCAAGATATGTACTGTTCTGCATTTCAAACGCACTGTGGAGTGGTGAAAACACCAGATAACGTGTTTCTCGCACTAACTAGCTCGAAACGAGCGATCTCGATGATTCTGCATACTTCGGCCAGAAGTCTCAACAAGATTATCGCAGAAAATGCATATCTCAGCTTGAAACCCCACGAAAATCAAGATATGTACTGTTCTGCATATCAAACGCACTGTGGAGTGGTGAAAACACCAGATAACGTGTTTCTCGCACTAACTAGCTCGAAACGAGCGATCTCGATGATTCTGCATACTTCGGCCAGAAGTCTCAACAAGATTATCGCAGAAAATGCATATCTCAGCTTGAAACCCCACGAAAACCAAGATATGTACTGTTCTGCATATCGAACGCACTGTGGAGTGGCGAAAACACCAGATAACGTGTTTCTCGCACTAACTAGCTCGAAAAGAGCGATATCGATGATTCAGCATCCTTCGGACAGAAGTCTCACCAAGATTATCGCAGAAAATGCATATATCAGCTGGAAACCCCATGAAAACCAAGATGTTGCTGGTTCTGCATATCAAACGCACTGTGGAGTGGTGAAAACAACCAGAGAACGTGTTTCTCGCATTAAATAGCTCGAACAGAGCGATCTCGATGATTCTGCATACTTCGGACAGAAGTCTCACCAAGATTATCGTAAAAAATGCATATCTCAGCTTGAAACCCCACGAAAACCAAGATATCGCTGGTACTGCATATCAAACGCACTGTGGAGTGGTGAAAACACCAGATAACGTGTTTCTCGCATTAGATAGCTCGAAAAGAGCGTTCACGAAGATCCTGCATACTTGTGACAGAAGTCTCTCCAAGATTATCGTAGAAAATGCATATCTCAGCTTGAAACCCGTCGAAAACCGAGTTATCTCCGGTTCTGCACACCAAACGTACCGTGGAGTGGTGAAAACACCAGAAAACGTGTTTCGCGCATTAAGTAGCTCGCAAAGAGCGTTCTCGAAGATTCTGCATACTTCTTGCAGAAGTCTCACCAGGGTTATCGTGGAAAATGCATATCTCAGCTTGAAATCCGACCGAAACCAAGATATCTCCGGTTCTGCATGTCAAACGTACTGTGATGTGGTGAAAACAACAGAAAACGTGTTTCGTGCATTAAGTAGCTCGAAAAGAGCGATCAAGATGATTCTGCATACTTCTGACAAAAGACCCACCAAGATTATCGCAGAAAATGCATATCTCAGTTGGAAACACCACGAAAATCAAGATATCGCCTGTTCTGCAGATCAAACGCACTGTGGAGTGGTGAAAACAACCAGAGAACGTGTTTCTCGCATTAAATAGCTCGAAAAGAGCGATCTCGATGATTCAGCATACTTCGGACAGAAGTCTCACCAAGATTATCGTAAAAAATGCATATCTCAGCTTGAAACCCCATGAAAACCAAGATATCGCTGGTACTGCATATCAAACGCAGTGTGGAGTGGTCAATACACCAGATAACGTGTTTCTCGCATTAAATAGCTCGAAACGAACGATCTAGATTATTCTGCATACTTCTGACAGAAGTCTCACCAAGATTATCGTAGAAAATGTATATCTCAGCTTGAAACCCGACGAAAACCGAGTTATCTCCGGTTCTGCACACCAAACGTACCTTGGACTGGTGAAAACACCAGAAAACGTGTTTCGCGCATTAAGTAGCTCGAAAAGAGCGTTCTCGAAGATTCTGCATACTTCTGACAGAAGTCTCACCAGGGTTATCGTAGAAAATGCATATCTCAGCCTAAAACCCGACCGAAACCAAGATATCTCCGGTTCTGCATTTCAAACGTACTGTGGAGTGGTGAAAACACCAGAAAACCTGTTTCGTGCATTAAGTAGCTCGAAAAGAGCGATCAAGATGATTCTGCATTCTTCTGACAAAAGACACACCAAGATTATCGCAGAAAATGCATATCTCAGCTTGAAACCCCACGAAAACCAAGATATGTACTGTTCTGCATATCAAACGCACTGTGGAGTGTTGAAAACACCAGATAACGTGTTTCTCGCACTAACTAGCTCGAAACGAGCGATCAAGATGATTCTGCATTCTTCTGACAAAAGACCCACCAAGAATATCGCAGAAAATGCATATCTCAGCTTGAAACCACACGAAAACCAAGATGTCGCCGGTTTTGCATATCAAACGCACTGTGGAGTGGTGAAAACACCAGATAACGTGTTTCTCGCATTAAATAGCTCGAAACGAGCGATCTCGATGATTCTGCATACTTCTAACAGAAGTCTCACCAAGATTATCGCAGAAAATGCATATCTCAGCTTGAAACCCCACAAATACCGAGATATCGCCGGTTCTGCATATCAAACGCACTGTGGAGTGGTGAAAACACCAGATAACGTGTTTCTCGCATTAAATAGCTCGAAAAGAGCGTTCTCGAAGATCCTGCATACTTCTGACGGAAGTCTCACCAAGATTATCGTAGAAAATGCATATCTCAGCTTGAAACCTGACGAAAACCGAGTTATCTCCGGTTTTGCACATCAAACGTACCGTGGAGTGGGGAAAACACCAGAAAACGTGTTTCGCGCATTAAGTAGCTCGAAAAGAGCGTTCTCGAAGATTCTGCATACTTCTGACAGAAGTCTCACCAAGGTTATCGTAGAAAATGCATATCTCAGCTTGAAACCCGACCGAAACCAAGATATCTCCGGTTCTGCATGTCAAACGTACTGTGGAGTGGTGAAAACACCAGAAAACGTGTTTTTTCGCATTAAATAGATCGAAAAGAGCGATCTAGATGATTCTGCATACTTCTGACTGAAGTCTCACCAATATTATCGCAGAAAATGCATTTCTCAGCTTGAAACCCCACGAAAGCCAAGATATCGCTGGTTCTGCATATCAAACGCACTGTGGAGTGGTGAAAACACCAGATAACGTGTTTCTCGCATTAAGTAGCTCGAAACGAGCGTTCTCGATGATTCTGCATACGTCTCATAGATGAAACACCAAGATTATCGCAGAAAATGCATATATCAGCTGGAAACCCCATGAAAACCAAGTTATCGGCGGATCTACATATCAAACGCACTGTGGAGTGGTCAAAACACCAGAAAACTTGTTTTTTCGCATTAAATAGCTCGAAAAGAGCGATCTAGATGATTCTGGATACTTCTGACTGAAGTCTCACCAATATTATCGCAGAAAATGCATATCTCAGCTCGAAACCTCACGAAAATCAAGATGTTGCCGGTTCTGCATATCAAACGCACTGTGGAGTGGTGAAAACAACCAGAGAACGTTTTTCTCGCATTAAATAGCTCGAATAGAGCGATCTCGATGATTCTGCATACTTCGGACAGAAGTCTCACCAAGATTATCGTAAAAAATGCATATCTCAGCTTGAAACCCCACGAAAACCAAGATATCGCTGGTACTGCATATCAAACGCACTGTGGAGTGGTGAAAACACCAGATAACGTGTTTCTCGCATTAAATAGCTCGAAAAGAGCGTTCTCGAAGATCCTGCATACTTGTGACAGAAGTCTCTCCAAGATTATCGTAGAAAATGCATATCTCAGCTTGAAACCCGTCGAAAACCGAGTTATCTCCGGTTCTGCACACCAAACGTACCGTGGAGTGGTGAAAACACCAGAAAACGTGTTTCGCGCATTAAGTAGCTCGAAAAGAGCGTTCTCGAAGATTCTGCATACTTCTGACAGAAGTCTCACCAACATTATCGTAGAAAATGCATATCTCAGCTGGAAACACCACGAAAATCAAGATATCGCCGGTTCTGCATATCAAACGCACTGTGGAGTGGTGAAAACACCAGATAACGTGTTTCTCGCATTAAATAGCACGAAAAGAGCGTTCTCGAAGATCCTGCATACTTCTGACAGAAGTCTCACCAAGATTATCGTAGAAAATGCATATCTCAGCTTGAAACCCGACGAAAACCGAGTTATCTCCGGTTCTGCACACCAAACGTACCTTGGAGTGGTGAAAACACCAGAAAACGTGTTTCGCGCATTAAGTAGCTCGCAAAGAGCGTTCTCGAAGATTCTGCATACTTCTTGCAGAAGTCTCACCAGGGTTATCGTAGAAAATGCATATCTCAGCTTGAAATCCGACCGAAACCAAGATATCTCCGGTTCTGCATGTCAAACGTACTGTGATGTGGTGAAAACAACAGAAAACGTGTTTCGTGCATTAAGTAACTCGAAAAGAGCGATCAAGATGATTCTGCATACTTCTGACAAAAGACCCACAAAGATTATCGCAAAAAATGCATATCTCAGTTGGAAACACCACGAAAATCAAGATATCGCCTGTTCTGCAGATCAAACGCACTGTGGAGTGGTGAAAACAACCAGAGAACGTGTTTCTCGCATTAAATAGCTCGAAAAGAGCGATATCGATGATTCAGCATACTTCGGACAGAAGTCTCACCAAGATTATCGTAAAAAATGCATATCTCAGCTTGAAACCCCATGAAAACCAAGATATCGCTGGTACTGCATATCAAACGCAGTGTGGAGTGGTCAATACACCAGATAACGTGTTTCTCGCATTAAATAGCTCGAAACGAACGATCTAGATTATTCTGCATACTTCTGACAGAAGTCTCACCAAGATTATCGTAGAAAATGTATATCTCAGCTTGAAACCCGACGAAAACCGAGTTATCTCCGGTTCTGCACACCAAACGTACCTTGGACTGGTGAAAACACCAGAAAACGTGTTTCGCGCATTAAGTAGCTCGAAAAGAGCGTTCTCGAAGATTCTGCATACTTCTGACAGAAGTCTCACCAGGGTTATCGTAGAAAATGCATATCTCAGCCTAAAACCCGACCGAAACCAAGATATCTCCGGTTCTGCATTTCAAACGTACTGTGGAGTGGTGAAAACACCAGAAAACCTGTTTCGTGCATTAAGTAGCTCGAAAAGAGCGATCAAGATGATTCTGCATTCTTCTGACAAAAGACACACCAAGATTATCGCAGAAAATGCATATCTCAGCTTGAAACCCCACGAAAACCAAGATATGTACTGTTCTGCATATCAAACGCACTGTGGAGTGTTGAAAACACCAGATAACGTGTTTCTCGCACTAACTAGCTCGAAACGAGCGATCAAGATGATTCTGCATTCTTCTGACAAAAGACCCACCAAGAATATCGCAGAAAATGCATATCTCAGCTGGTAACACCACGAAAATCAAGATATCGCCGGTTCTGCATATCAGACGCACTGTGGAGTGCTGAAAACACCAGAAAACGTGTTTCTCGCATTAACTAGCTCGAAAAGAGCGTTCTCGATTATTCTGCATACTTCTCAAAGATGAAACACCAAGATTATCGCAGAAAATGCATATTTCAGCAGGAAACCCCACGAAAACCAAGTTATCGGCGGCTCTACATATCAAACGCACAGTGGAGTGGTCAAAACACCAGATAACGTGTTTCTCGCATTAAGTAGCTCGAATAGAGAGTTCTCGAAGATTCTGCATACTTCTGACAGAGGTCTCACCAATACTATCGTAGAAAATGCATATCTCAGCTTGAAACTCGACCGAAACCAAGATATCTCCGGTTCTGCATGTCAAACGTACACTGGAGTGGTGAATACACCAGAAAACGTGTTTCTCGCATTAAATAGCTCGAAAAGAGCGATCTAGATGGTTCTGCATACTTCTGACAGAAGACTCACCAAGATTATCGCAGAAAATGCATATCTCAGCTGGAAACACCACGAAAATCAAGATATTGCCGGTTCTGCATATCAAACGCAGTGTGGAGTGGTCAATACACCAGATAACGTGTTTCTCGCATTAAATAGCTCGAAACGAACGATCTAGATTATTCTGCATACTTCTGACTGAAGTCTCACCAAGAGTATCGCAGAAAATGCATATCTCAGCTTGAAACCCCACGAAAACCAAGATATGTACTGTTCTGCATATCAAACGCACTGTGGAGTGTTGAAAACACCAGATAACGTGTTTCTCGCACTAACTAGCTCGAAACGAGCGATCTCGATGATTCTGCATACTTCGGACAGAAGTCTCAACAAGATTATCGCAGAAAATGCATATCTCAGCTTGAAACCTCACGAAAATTAAGATGACGCCGGTTCTGCATATCAAACGCAGTGTGGAGTGGTCAATACACCAGATAACGTGTTTCTCGCATTAAATAGTTCGAAAAGTGCGATCTAGATGATTCTGCATACTTCTGACAGAAGACTCACCAAGATTATCGCAGAAAATGCATATCTCAGCTGGAAACTCTACGAAAACCAAGATATCGCCGGTTCTCCATAACAGACGCACTGTGGAGTGGTGAAAACACCAGAAAACGTGTTTCTCGCATTAACTAGCTCGAAAAGAGCGTTCTCGATGATTCTGCATACTTCTCATAGATGAAACACCAAGATTATCGCAGAAAATGCATATTTCAGCTGGAAACCCCACGAAAACCAAGTTATCGGCGGCTCTACATATCAAACGCACTGTGGAGTGGTCAAAACACCAGATAACGTGTTTCTCGCATTAAATAACTCGAAAAGAGCGATATCGATGATTATGCATACTTCTGACAGAAGACTCACCAAGATTATCGCAGAAAATGCATATTTCAGCTGGAAACCCCACGAAAACCAAGTTATCGGCGGCTCTACATATCAAACGCACTGTGGAGTGTTCAATACAACAGATAACGTGTTTCTCGCATTAAATAGCTCGAAAAGAGCGATATCTATAATTCTGCATACTTCGGACAGAAGTCTCACCAATATTATCGCAGAAAATGCATATCTCAGCTTGAAACCTCACGAAAATCAAGATGACGCCGGTTCTGCATATCAAACGCACTGTGGAGTGGTGAAAACAACCAGATAACGTGTTTCTCGCATTAAATAGCTCGAAACGATCGATCTAGGTGATTCTGCATACTTCTGACTGAAGTCTCACCAATATTATCGCAGAAAATGCATATCTCAGCTTGAAACCCGACGAAAACCAAGATATCGTCGGTTCTGCATATCAGACGCACTGTGGAACGTTGAAAACACCAGAAAACGTGTTTCTCGCATTAACTATCTCGAAAAGAGCGTTCTCGATGATTGTGCATACTTCTCATAGATGAAACACCAAGAGTATCGCAGAAAATGCATATTTCAACTGGAAACCCCACGAAAACCAAGTTATCGGCGGCTCTACATATCAAACGCACTGTGGAGTGGTCAAAACACCAGAAAACGTGTTTCTCGCATTACAGAGCTCCAATAGAGCTATCTCGATGATTCTTCATACTTCGGACAGAAGTCTCAACAAGATTATCGTACAAAATGCATATCTCAGCTTGAAACCCCACGAAAGCCAAGATATCGCTGGTTCTGCATATCAAACGCACTGTGGAGTGGTGGAATCACCGGATAAGATTTTTCTCGCATTAACTAGCTCGAAAAGAGCGATCTCGATGATTCTGCATACTTCTGACAGAAGACTCACCAAATTATCGCAGAAAATGCATATCTCAGCTGGAAACCCTACGAAAACCAAGATATCGCCGGTTCTACATAACAGACGCACTGTGGAGTGGTTAAAACACCAGAAAACGTGTTTTTCGCGTTAACTAGCTCGAAAAGAGCGTTCTCGATGGTTCTGCATACTTCTCATAGATGAAGCACCAAGATTATCGCAGAAAATGCATATTTCAGCTGGAAACCCCACGAAAACCAAGTTATCGGCGGCTCTACATATCAAACGCACTGTGGAGTGGTCAAAACACCAGATAACGTGTATCTCGCATTAAATAGCTCGAAAAGAGCGATATCTATAATTCTGCATACTTCGGACAGAAGTCTCACCAATATTATCGCAGAAAATGCATATCTCAGCTTGAAACCTCACGAAAATCAAGATGACGCCGGTTCTGCATATCAAACGCATTGTGGAGTGGTGAAAACAACCAGATAACGTGTTTCTCGCATTAAATAGCTCGAAACGAGCGATTTAGGTGATTCTGCATACTTCTGACTGAAGTCTCACCAATATTATCGCAGAAAATGCATTTCTCAGCTTGAAACCCCACGAAAGCCAAGATATCGCTGGTTCTGCATATCAAACGCACTGTGGAGTGGTGAAAACACCAGATAACGTGTTTCTCGCATTAAGTAGCTCGAAACGAGCGTTCTCGATGATTCTGCATACGTCTCATAGATGAAACACCAAGATTATCGCAGAAAATGCATATATCAGCTGGAAACCCCATGAAAACCAAGTTATCGGCGGATCTACATATCAAACGCACTGTGGAGTGGTCAAAACACCAGAAAACTTGTTTTTTCGCATTAAATAGCTCGAAAAGAGCGATCTAGATGATTCTGGATACTTCTGACTGAAGTCTCACCAATATTATCGCAGAAAATGCATATCTCAGCTCGAAACCTCACGAAAATCAAGATGTTGCCGGTTCTGCATATCAAACGCACTGTGGAGTGGTGAAAACAACCAGAGAACGTGTTTCTCGCATTAAATAGCTCGAATAGAGCGATCTCGATGATTCTGCATACTTCGGACAGAAGTCTCACCAAGATTATCGTAAAAAATGCATATCTCAGCTTGAAACCCCACGAAAACCAAGATATCGCTGGTACTGCATATCAAACGCACTGTGGAGTGGTGAAAACACCAGATAACGTGTTTCTCGCATTAAATAGCTCGAAAAGAGCGTTCTCGAAGATCCTGCATACTTGTGACAGAAGTCTCTCCAAGATTATCGTAGAAAATGCATATCTCAGCTTGAAACCCGTCGAAAACCGAGTTATCTCCGGTTCTGCACACCAAACGTACCGTGGAGTGGTGAAAACACCAGAAAACGTGTTTCGCGCATTAAGTAGCTCGAAAAGAGCGTTCTCGAAGATTCTGCATACTTCTGACAGAAGTCTCACCAACATTATCGTAGAAAATGCATATCTCAGCTGGAAACACCACGAAAATCAAGATATCGCCGGTTCTGCATATCAAACGCACTGTGGAGTGGTGAAAACACCAGATAACGTGTTTCTCGCATTAAATAGCACGAAAAGAGCGTTCTCGAAGATCCTGCATACTTCTGACAGAAGTCTCACCAAGATTATCGTAGAAAATGCATATCTCAGCTTGAAACCCGACGAAAACCGAGTTATCTCCGGTTCTGCACACCAAACGTACCTTGGAGTGGTGAAAACACCAGAAAACGTGTTTCGCGCATTAAGTAGCTCGCAAAGAGCGTTCTCGAAGATTCTGCATACTTCTTGCAGAAGTCTCACCAGGGTTATCGTAGAAAATGCATATCTCAGCTTGAAATCCGACCGAAACCAAGATATCTCCGGTTCTGCATGTCAAACGTACTGTGATGTGGTGAAAACAACAGAAAACGTGTTTCGTGCATTAAGTAGCTCGAAAAGAGCGATCAAGATGATTCTGCATACTTCTGACAAAAGACCCACAAAGATTATCGCAAAAAATGCATATCTCAGTTGGAAACACCACGAAAATCAAGATATCGCCTGTTCTGCAGATCAAACGCACTGTGGAGTGGTGAAAACAACCAGAGAACGTGTTTCTCGCATTAAATAGCTCGAAAAGAGCGATATGGATGATTCAGCATACTTCGGACAGAAGTCTCACCAAGATTATCGTAAAAAATGCATATCTCAGCTTGAAACCCCATGAAAACCAAGATATCGCTGGTACTGCATATCAAACGCAGTGTGGAGTGGTCAATACACCAGATAACGTGTTTCTCGCATTAAATAGCTCGAAACGAACGATCTAGATTATTCTGCATACTTCTGACAGAAGTCTCACCAAGATTATCGTAGAAAATGTATATCTCAGCTTGAAACCCGACGAAAACCGAGTTATCTCCGGTTCTGCACACCAAACGTACCTTGGACTGGTGAAAACACCAGAAAACGTGTTTCGCGCATTAAGTAGCTCGAAAAGAGCGTTCTCGAAGATTCTGCATACTTCTGACAGAAGTCTCACCAGGGTTATCGTAGAAAATGCATATCTCAGCCTAAAACCCGACCGAAACCAAGATATCTCCGGTTCTGCATTTCAAACGTACTGTGGAGTGGTGAAAACACCAGAAAACCTGTTTCGTGCATTAAGTAGCTCGAAAAGAGCGATCAAGATGATTCTGCATTCTTCTGACAAAAGACACACCAAGATTATCGCAGAAAATGCATATCTCAGCTTGAAACCCCACGAAAACCAAGATATGTACTGTTCTGCATATCAAACGCACTGTGGAGTGTTGAAAACACCAGATAACGTGTTTCTCGCACTAACTAGCTCGAAACGAGCGATCAAGATGATTCTGCATTCTTCTGACAAAAGACCCACCAAGAATATCGCAGAAAATGCATATCTCAGCTGGTAACACCACGAAAATCAAGATATCGCCGGTTCTGCATATCAGACGCACTGTGGAGTGCTGAAAACACCAGAAAACGTGTTTCTCGCATTAACTAGCTCGAAAAGAGCGTTCTCGATTATTCTGCAACCTTCTCAAAGATGAAACACCAAGATTATCGCAGAAAATGCATATTTCAGCAGGAAACCCCACGAAAACCAAGTTATCGGCGGCTCTACATATCAAACGCACAGTGGAGTGGTCAAAACACCAGATAACGTGTTTCTCGCATTAAGTAGCTCGAATAGAGCGTTCTCGAAGATTCTGCATACTTCTGACAGAGGTCTCACCAATACTATCGTAGAAAAGGCATATCTCAGCTTGAAACTCGACCGAAACCAAGATATCTCCGGTTCTGCATGTCAAACGTACACTGGAGTGGTGAATACACCAGAAAACGTGTTTCTCGCATTAAATAGCTCGAAAAGAGCGATCTAGATGGTTCTGCATACTTCTGACAGAAGACTCACCAAGATTATCGCAGAAAATGCATATCTCAGCTGGAAACACCACGAAAATCAAGATATTGCCGGTTCTGCATATCAAACGCAGTGTGGAGTGGTCAATACACCAGATAACGTGTTTCTCGCATTAAATAGCTCGAAACGAACGATCTAGATTATTCTGCATACTTCTGACTGAAGTCTCACCAAGAGTATCGCAGAAAATGCATATCTCAGCTTGAAACCCCACGAAAACCAAGATATGTACTGTTCTGCATATCAAACGCACTGTGGAGTGTTGAAAACACCAGATAACGTGTTTCTCGCACTAACTAGCTCGAAACGAGCGATCTCGATGATTCTGCATACTTCGGACAGAAGTCTCAACAAGATTATCGCAGAAAATGCATATCTCAGCTTGAAACCTCACGAAAATTAAGATGACGCCGGTTCTGCATATCAAACGCAGTGTGGAGTGGTCAATACACCAGATAACGTGTTTCTCGCATTAAATAGTTCGAAAAGTGCGATCTAGATGATTCTGCATACTTCTGACAGAAGACTCACCAAGATTATCGCAGAAAATGCATATCTCAGCTGGAAACTCTACGAAAACCAAGATATCGCCGGTTCTCCATAACAGACGCACTGTGGAGTGGTGAAAACACCAGAAAACGTGTTTCTCGCATTAACTAGCTCGAAAAGAGCGTTCTCGATGATTCTGCATACTTCTCATAGATGAAACACCAAGATTATCGCAGAAAATGCATATTTCAGCTGGAAACCCCACGAAAACCAAGTTATCGGCGGCTCTACATATCAAACGCACTGTGGAGTGGTCAAAACACCAGATAACGTGTTTCTCGCATTAAATAACTCGAAAAGAGCGATATCGATGATTATGCATACTTCTGACAGAAGACTCACCAAGATTATCGCAGAAAATGCATATTTCAGCTGGAAACCCCACGAAAACCAAGTTATCGGCGGCTCTACATATCAAACGCACTGTGGAGTGTTCAATACAACAGATAACGTGTTTCTCGCATTAAATAGCTCGAAAAGAGCGATATCTATAATTCTGCATACTTCGGACAGAAGTCTCACCAATATTATCGCAGAAAATGCATATCTCAGCTTGAAACCTCACGAAAATCAAGATGACGCCGGTTCTGCATATCAAACGCACTGTGGAGTGGTGAAAACAACCAGATAACGTGTTTCTCGCATTAAATAGCTCGAAACGATCGATCTAGGTGATTCTGCATACTTCTGACTGAAGTCTCACCAATATTATCGCAGAAAATGCATATCTCAGCTTGAAACCCGACGAAAACCAAGATATCGTCGGTTCTGCATATCAGACGCACTGTGGAACGTTGAAAACACCAGAAAACGTGTTTCTCGCATTAACTATCTCGAAAAGAGCGTTCTCGATGATTGTGCATACTTCTCATAGATGAAACACCAAGAGTATCGCAGAAAATGCATATTTCAACTGGAAACCCCACGAAAACCAAGTTATCGGCGGCTCTACATATCAAACGCACTGTGGAATGGTCAAAACACCAGAAAACGTGTTTCTCGCATTACAGAGCTCCAATAGAGCTATCTCGATGATTCTTCATACTTCGGACAGAAGTCTCAACAAGATTATCGTACAAAATGCATATCTCAGCTTGAAACCCCACGAAAGCCAAGATATCGCTGGTTCTGCATATCAAACGCACTGTGGAGTGGTGGAAACACCGGATAAGATTTTTCTCGCATTAACTAGCTCGAAAAGAGCGATCTCGATGATTCTGCATACTTCTGACAGAAGACTCACCAAATTATCGCAGAAAATGCATATCTCAGCTGGAAACCCTACGAAAACCAAGATATCGCCGGTTCTACATAACAGACGCACTGTGGAGTGGTTAAAACACCAGAAAACGTGTTTTTCGCGTTAACTAGCTCGAAAAGAGCGTTCTCGATGGTTCTGCATACTTCTCATAGATGAAGCACCAAGATTATCGCAGAAAATGCATATTTCAGCTGGAAACCCCACGAAAACCAAGTTATCGGCGGCTCTACATATCAAACGCACTGTGTAGTGGTCAAAACACCAGATAACGTGTATCTCGCATTAAATAGCTCGAAAAGAGCGATATCTATAATTCTGCATACTTCGGACAGAAGTCTCACCAATATTATCGCAGAAAATGCATATCTCAGCTTGAAACCTCACGAAAATCAAGATGACGCCGGTTCTGCATATCAAACGCACTGTGGAGTGGTGAAAACAACCAGATAACGTGTTTCTCGCATTAAATAGCTCGAAACGAGCGATTTAGGTGATTCTGCATCCTTCTGACTGAAGTCTCACCAATATTATCGCAGAAAATGCATATCTCAGCTTGAAACCCGACGAAAACCAAGATATCGTCGGTTCTGCATATCAGACGCACTGTGGAATGTTGAAAACACCAGAAAACGTGTTTCTCGCATTAACTATCTCGAAAAGAGCGTTCTCGATGATTCTGCATACTTCTCATAGATGAAACACCAAGAGTATCGCAGAAAATGCATATTTCAACTGGATACCCCACGAAAACCAAGTTATCGGCGGCTCTACATATCAAACGCACTGTGGAGTGGTCAAAACACCAGAAAACGTGTTTCTCGCATTAAATAGCTCGAATAGAGCGATCTCGATGATTCTTCATACTTCGGACAGAAGTCTCAACAAGATTATCGTACAAACTGCATATCTCAGCTTGAAACCTCACGAAAATCAAGATGACTCCGGTTCTGCATATCAAACGCACTGTGGAGTGGTGAAAACAACCAGATAACGTGTTGCTCGCATTAAATAGCTCGAAACCCGCGATCTAGGTGATTCTGCATACTTCTGACTGAAGTCTCACCAATATTATCGCAGAAAATGCATATCTCAGCTTGAAACTCGACTAAAACCAAGGTATCTCCGGTTCTGCATATCCAACGCACTGTGGAGTGGTGAAAACACCAGAAAACGTGTTTCTCGCATTAAGTAGCTCGAAAAGAGCGCTCTCGATGTTTCTGCATACTTTGGACAGATGTTTCGCCAAGCTTATCGTAGAAAATGCATATCTCAGCTTGAAACCCGACGAAAACCAAAATATCTCCGGTTCTGCATATCCAACGCACTGTGGAGTGGTGAAAACACCAGATAACGTGTTTCTCGCATTAAGCAGCTCGAAACTAGCGATCTCGATGATTCTGCATACTTCGGACAGAAGCCTCAAAAAGATTATCGCAGAAAATGCATATCTCAGCTTGAAACCTCACGAAAATCAAGATATCGCCGGTTCTGCATATCATACGCACTGTGGAGTGGTGAAAACACCAGACAACGTGTTTCTCGCATTAAATAACTCGAAAAGACCGATCTCGATGATTCTGCATACTTCGGACAGAAGGCTCAACAAGATTATCGTAAAAAATGCATATCTCAGCTAGAAAACCCCACGAAAGCCAAGATATCGCTGGTTCTGCATGTCAAACGCACTGTGGAGTGGTGAAAACACCGGATAAGGTTTTTCTCGCAATAACTTGCTCGAAAAGAGCGATCTCGATGTTTCAGCATACTTTGGACCGAAGTCTCACCAAGATTATAGCAGAAAATGCATATCTCAGCTTGAAACCCCACGAAAACCAAGATATCGCCGGTTCTGCATATCATACGCACTGTGGAGTGGTGAAAACACCAGACAACGTGTTTCTCGCATTAAATAGCTCGAAAAGAGCGATCAATATGATTCAGCATACTTCGGACAGATGTCTAACCAAGATTATCGTAAAAAATGCATATCTCAGCATGAAACCCCACGAAAACCAAGATATCGCTGGTACTGCATATCAAACGCACAGTGGAGTGGTGAAAACACCAGATAACGTGTTTCTCGCATTAAATAGCTAGAAAAGAGCGCTGTCGATGATTCTGCATACTTCTGACAGAAGTCTCACCAGGGTTATCGTAGAAAATGCATATCTCAGCCTAAAACCCGACCGAAACCAAGATATCTCCGGTTCTGCATTTCAAACGTACTGTGGAGTGGTGAAAACACCAGAAAACCTGTTTCGTGCATTAAGTAGCTCGAAAAGAGCGATCAAGATGATTCTGCATTCTTCTGACAAAAGACACACCAAGATTATCGCAGAAAATGCATATCTCAGCTTGAAACCCCACGAAAACCAAGATATGTACTGTTCTGCATATCAAACGCACTGTGGAGTGTTGAAAACACCAGATAACGTGTTTCTCGCACTAACTAGCTCGAAACGAGCGATCAAGATGATTCTGCATTCTTCTGACAAAAGACCCACCAAGAATATCGCAGAAAATGCATATCTCAGCTGGTAACACCACGAAAATCAAGATATCGCCGGTTCTGCATATCAGACGCACTGTGGAGTGCTGAAAACACCAGAAAACGTGTTTCTCGCATTAACTAGCTCGAAAAGAGCGTTCTCGATTATTCTGCAACCTTCTCAAAGATGAAACACCAAGATTATCGCAGAAAATGCATATTTCAGCAGGAAACCCCACGAAAACCAAGTTATCGGCGGCTCTACATATCAAACGCACAGTGGAGTGGTCAAAACACCAGATAACGTGTTTCTCGCATTAAGTAGCTCGAATAGAGCGTTCTCGAAGATTCTGCATACTTCTGACAGAGGTCTCACCAATACTATCGTAGAAAATGCATATCTCAGCTTGAAACTCGACCGAAACCAAGATATCTCCGGTTCTGCATGTCAAACGTACACTGGAGTGGTGAATACACCAGAAAACGTGTTTCTCGCATTAAATAGCTCGAAAAGAGCGATCTAGATGGTTCTGCATACTTCTGACAGAAGACTCACCAAGATTATCGCAGAAAATGCATATCTCAGCTGGAAACACCACGAAAATCAAGATATTGCCGGTTCTGCATATCAAACGCAGTGTGGAGTGGTCAATACACCAGATAACGTGTTTCTCGCATTAAATAGCTCGAAACGAACGATCTAGATTATTCTGCATACTTCTGACTGAAGTCTCACCAAGAGTATCGCAGAAAATGCATATCTCAGCTTGAAACCCCACGAAAACCAAGATATGTACTGTTCTGCATATCAAACGCACTGTGGAGTGTTGAAAACACCAGATAACGTGTTTCTCGCACTAACTAGCTCGAAACGAGCGATCTCGATGATTCTGCATACTTCGGACAGAAGTCTCAACAAGATTATCGCAGAAAATGCATATCTCAGCTTGAAACCTCACGAAAATTAAGATGACGCCGGTTCTGCATATCAAACGCAGTGTGGAGTGGTCAATACACCAGATAACGTGTTTCTCGCATTAAATAGTTCGAAAAGTGCGATCTAGATGATTCTGCATACTTCTGACAGAAGACTCACCAAGATTATCGCAGAAAATGCATATCTCAGCTGGAAACTCTACGAAAACCAAGATATCGCCGGTTCTCCATAACAGACGCACTGTGGAGTGGTGAAAACACCAGAAAACGTGTTTCTCGCATTAACTAGCTCGAAAAGAGCGTTCTCGATGATTCTGCATACTTCTCATAGATGAAACACCAAGATTATCGCAGAAAATGCATATTTCAGCTGGAAACCCCACGAAAACCAAGTTATCGGCGGCTCTACATATCAAACGCACTGTGGAGTGGTCAAAACACCAGATAACGTGTTTCTCGCATTAAATAACTCGAAAAGAGCGATATCGATGATTATGCATACTTCTGACAGAAGACTCACCAAGATTATCGCAGAAAATGCATATTTCAGCTGGAAACCCCACGAAAACCAAGTTATCGGCGGCTCTACATATCAAACGCACTGTGGAGTGTTCAATACAACAGATACCGTGTTTCTCGCATTAAATAGCTCGAAAAGAGCGATATCTATAATTCTGCATACTTCGGACAGAAGTCTCACCAATATTATCGCAGAAAATGCATATCTCAGCTTGAAACCTCACGAAAATCAAGATGACGCCGGTTCTGCATATCAAACGCACTGTGGAGTGGTGAAAACAACCAGATAACGTGTTTCTCGCATTAAATAGCTCGAAACGAGCGATTTAGGTGATTCTGCATCCTTCTGACTGAAGTCTCACCAATATTATCGCAGAAAATGCATATCTCAGCTTGAAACCCGACGAAAACCAAGATATCGTCGGTTCTGCATATCAGACGCACTGTGGAATGTTGAAAACACCAGAAAACGTGTTTCTCGCATTAACTATCTCGAAAAGAGCGTTCTCGATGATTCTGCATACTTCTCATAGATGAAACACCAAGAGTATCGCAGAAAATGCATATTTCAACTGGATACCCCACGAAAACCAAGTTATCGGCGGCTCTACATATCAAACGCACTGTGGAGTGGTCAAAACACCAGAAAACGTGTTTCTCGCATTAAATAGCTCGAATAGAGCGATCTCGATGATTCTTCATACTTCGGACAGAAGTCTCAACAAGATTATCGTACAAACTGCATATCTCAGCTTGAAACCTCACGAAAATCAAGATGACTCCGGTTCTGCATATCAAACGCACTGTGGAGTGGTGAAAACAACCAGATAACGTGTTGCTCGCATTAAATAGCTCGAAACCCGCGATCTAGGTGATTCTGCATACTTCTGACTGAAGTCTCACCAATATTATCGCAGAAAATGCATATCTCAGCTTGAAACTCGACTAAAACCAAGGTATCTCCGGTTCTGCATATCCAACGCACTGTGGAGTGGTGAAAACACCAGAAAACGTGTTTCTCGCATTAAGTAGCTCGAAAAGAGCGCTCTCGATGTTTCTGCATACTTTGGACAGATGTTTCGCCAAGCTTATCGTAGAAAATGCATATCTCAGCTTGAAACCCGACGAAAACCAAAATATCTCCGGTTCTGCATATCCAACGCACTGTGGAGTGGTGAAAACACCAGATAACGTGTTTCTCGCATTAAGCAGCTCGAAACTAGCGATCTCGATGATTCTGCATACTTCGGACAGAAGCCTCAAAAAGATTATCGCAGAAAATGCATATCTCAGCTTGAAACCTCACGAAAATCAAGATATCGCCGGTTCTGCATATCATACGCACTGTGGAGTGGTGAAAACACCAGACAACGTGTTTCTCGCATTAAATAGCTCGAAAAGACCGATCTCGATGATTCTGCATACTTCGGACAGAAGGCTCAACAAGATTATCGTAAAAAATGCATATCTCAGCTAGAAAACCCCACGAAAGCCAAGATATCGCTGGTTCTGCATGTCAAACGCACTGTGGAGTGGTGAAAACACCGGATAAGGTTTTTCTCGCAATAACTTGCTCGAAAAGAGCGATCTCGATGTTTCAGCATACTTTGGACCGAAGTCTCACCAAGATTATAGCAGAAAATGCATATCTCAGCTTGAAACCCCACGAAAACCAAGATATCGCCGGTTCTGCATATCATACGCACTGTGGAGTGGTGAAAACACCAGACAACGTGTTTCTCGCATTAAATAGCTCGAAAAGAGCGATCAATATGATTCAGCATACTTCGGACAGATGTCTAACCAAGATTATCGTAAAAAATGCATATCTCAGCATGAAACCCCACGAAAACCAAGATATCGCTGGTACTGCATATCAAACGCACAGTGGAGTGGTGAAAACACCAGATAACGTGTTTCTCGCATTAAATAGCTAGAAAAGAGCGCTGTCGATGATTCTGCATACATCGGACAGAAGTCTCACCAAGATTATCGCAGAAAATGCATATCTCAGCTTGAACCCCCACGAAAACCGAGATGTCGCCGGTTCTGCATATCAAACGCACTGTGGAGTGGTGAAAACACCAGATAACGTGTTTCTCGCATTAAGTACCTCGAAACTAGCGATCTCGATGATTCTGCATACTTCGGACAGAAGTCTCAAAAAGATTATCGCAGAAAATGCATATCTCAGCTTGAAACCCGACCGAAACCGAGTTATCTCCGGTTCTGCACATCAAACGTACCGTGGAGTGGTGAAAACACCAGAAAACGTGTTTCTTGCATTAAGTAGCTCGCAAAGAGCGATCTAGATGATTCTGCATACTTCGGACTGAAGTCTCACCAATGTTATCGCAGAAAATGCATATTTCAGCTGGAAACCCCACGAAAACCAAGTTATCGGCGGCTCTACATATCAAACGCACTGTGGAGTGGTCAAAACACCAGATAACGTGTTTCTCGCATTAAATAGCTCGAAAAGAGCGATATCGATAATTCTGCATACTTCGGACAGAAGTCTCATCAATATTATCGCAGAAAATGCATATCTCAGCTTGAAACCTCACGAAAATCAAGATGTCGCCGGTTCTGCACATCAAACGCACTGTGGGGTGCTGAAAACACCATAAAACGTGTTTTTCGCATTCAATAGCACGAAAACGGCGATTTCGGTGATTCTCCATACTTCTCACAGAAGAATATCCAAGATTATCGCAGAAAATGCATGTCTCAGCTGGAAACCCCACGAAAACGAAGATATCGCAGTTTCCGCATATCAAACGCACTGTGGAGTGGTAAAAATAGCAGATAACGTGTTTCTTGCATTAAATAGCTCGATAGGAGCGTTCTCGAAGATCCTGCATACTTCTGACAGAAGTCTCACCAAGATTATCGAAGAAAATGCATATCTCAGCTTGAAACCCGACGAAAACCGAGTTATCTCCGGTTCTGCACATCAAACGTACCGTGGAGTGGTGAAAACACCAGAAAACGTGTTTCGCGCATTAAGAAGCTCGAAAAGAGCGTTCTCGAAGATTCTGCATACTTCTGACAGAATTCTCACCAGTGTTATCGTAGAAAATGCATATCTCAGCTTGAAACCCGACCGAAACCAAGATATCTCCGGTTCTGCATGTCAAACGTACTGTGATGTGGTGAAAACAACAGAAAACGTGTTTCGTGCATTAAGTAGCTCGAAAAGAGCGATCAAGATGATTCTGCATACTTCTGACAAAAGACCCACAAAGATTATCGCAAAAAATGCATATCTCAGTTGGAAACACCACGAAAATCAAGATATCGCCTGTTCTGCAGATCAAACGCACTGTGGAGTGGTGAAAACAACCAGAGAACGTGTTTCTCGCATTAAATAGCTCGAAAAGAGCGATATCGATGATTCAGCATACTTCGGACAGAAGTCTCACCAAGATTATCGTAAAAAATGCATATCTCAGCTTGAAACCCCATGAAAACCAAGATATCGCTGGTACTGCATATCAAACGCAGTGTGGAGTGGTCAATACACCAGATAACGTGTTTCTCGCATTAAATAGCTCGAAACGAACGATCTAGATTATTCTGCATACTTCTGACAGAAGTCTCACCAAGATTATCGTAGAAAATGCATATCTCAGCTTGAAACCCGACGAAAACCGAGTTATCTCCGGTTCTGCACACCAAACGTACCTTGGACTGGTGAAAACACCAGAAAACGTGTTTCGCGCATTAAGTAGCTCGAAAAGAGCGTTCTCGAAGATTCTGCATACTTCTGACAGAAGTCTCACCAGGGTTATCGTAGAAAATGCATATCTCAGCCTAAAACCCGACCGAAACCAAGATATCTCCGGTTCTGCATTTCAAACGTACTGTGGAGTGGTGAAAACACCAGAAAACCTGTTTCGTGCATTAAGTAGCTCGAAAAGAGCGATCAAGATGATTCTGCATTCTTCTGACAAAAGACACACCAAGATTATCGCAGAAAATGCATATCTCAGCTTGAAACCCCACGAAAACCAAGATATGTACTGTTCTGCATATCAAACGCACTGTGGAGTGTTGAAAACACCAGATAACGTGTTTCTCGCACTAACTAGCTCGAAACGAGCGATCAAGATGATTCTGCATACTTCTGACAAAAGACCCACAAAGATTATCGCAAAAAATGCATATCTCAGTTGGAAACACCACGAAAATCAAGATATCGCCTGTTCTGCATATCAAACGCACTGTGGAGTGGTGAAAACAACCAGAGAACGTGTTTCTCGCACTAACTAGCTCGAAACGAGCGATCAAGATGATTCTGCATACTTCTGACAAAAGACCCACAAAGATTATCGCAAAAAATGCATATCTCAGTTGGAAACACCACGAAAATCAAGATATCGCCTGTTCTGCAGATCAAACGCACTGTGGAGTGGTGAAAACAACCAGAGAACGTGTTTCTCGCATTAAATAGCTCGAAAAGAGCGATATCGATGATTCAGCATACTTCGGACAGAAGTCTCAACAAGATTATCGCAGAAAATGCATATCTCAGCTTGAAACGTCACGAAAACTAAGATGACGCCGGTTCTGCATATTAAACGCAGTGTGGAGTGGTCAATACACCAGATAACGTGTTTCTCGCATTAAATAGCTCGAAACGAACGATCTAGATTATTCTGCATACTTCTGACTGAAGTCTCACCAAGAGTATCGCAGAAAATGCATATCTCAGCTGGAAACCCTACGAAAACCAAGATATCGCCGGTTCTGCATAACAGACGCACTGTGGAGTGGTGAAAACACCAGAAAACGTGTTTCTCGCATTAACTAGCTCGAAAAGAGCGTTCTCGATGATTCTGCATACTTCTCATAGATGAAACACCAAGGTTATCGCAGAAAATGCATATTTCAGCTGGAAACCCCACGAAAACCAAGTTATCGGCGGCTCTACATATCAAACGCACTGTGGAGTGGTCAAAACACCAGATAACGTGTTTCTCGCATTAAATAACTCGAAAAGAGCGATATCGATGATTATGCATACTTCTGACAGAAGACTCACCAAGATTATCGCAGAAAATGCATATCTCAGCTCGAAACACCACGAAAATCAAGATGTCGCCGGTTCTGCATATCAAACGCACTGTGGGGTGGTGAAAACACCAGAAAACGTGTTACTCGCATTAAATAGTTCGAAAAGAGCGATCTAGATGATTCTGCATACTTCTGACAGAAGACTCACCAAGATTATCGCAGAAAATGCATATCTCAGCTGGAAACTCTACGAAAACCAAGATATCGCCGGTTCTCCATAACAGACGCACTGTGGAGTGGTGAAAACACCAGAAAACGTGTTTCTCGCATTAACTAGCTCGAAAAGAGCGTTCTCGATGATTCTGCATACTTCTCATAGATGAAACACCAAGGTTATCGCAGAAAATGCATATTTCAGCTGGAAACCCCACGAAAACCAAGTTATCGGCGGCTCTACATATCAAACGCACTGTGGAGTGGTCAAAACACCAGATAACGTGTTTCTCGCATTAAATAACTCGAAAAGAGCGATATCGATGATTATGCATACTTCTGACAGAAGACTCACCAAGATTATCGCAGAAAATGCATATTTCAGCTGGAAACCCCACGAAAACCAAGTTATCGGCGGCTCTACATATCAAACGCACTGTGGAGTGTTCAATACACCAGATAACGTGTTTCTCGCATTAAATAGCTCGAAAAGAGCGATATCTATAATTCTGCATACTTCGGACAGAAGTCTCACCAATATTATCGCAGAAAATGCATATCTCAGCTTGAAACCTCACGAAAATCAAGATGACGCCGGTTCTGCATATCAAACGCACTGTGGAGTGGTGAAAACAACCAGATAACGTGTTTCTCGCATTAAATAGCTCGAAACGAGCGATCTAGGTGATTCTGCATACTTCTGACTGAAGTCTCACCAATATTATCGCAGAAAATGCATATCTCAGCTTGAAACCCGACGAAAACCAAGATATCGTCGGTTCTGCATATCAGACGCACTGTGGAATGTTGAAAACACCAGAAAACGTGTTTCTCGCATTAACTATCTCGAAAAGAGCGTTCTCGATGATTGTGCATACTTCTCATAGATGAAACACCAAGAGTATCGCAGAAAATGCATATTTCAACTGGAAACCCCACGAAAACCAAGTTATCGGCGGCTCTACATATCAAACGCACTGTGGAGTGGTCAAAACACCAGAAAACGTGTTTCTCGCATTAAAGAGCTCCAATAGAGCTATCTCGATGATTCTTCATACTTCGCACAGAAGTCTCAACAAGATTATCGTACAAAATGCATATCTCAGCTTGAAACCCCACGAAAGCCAAGATATCGCTGGTTCTGCATATCAAACGCACTGTGGAGTGGTGGAAACACCGGATAAGATTTTTCTCGCATTAACTAGCTCGAAAAGAGCGATCTCGATGATTCTGCATACTTCTGACAGAAGACTCACCAAATTATCGCAGAAAATGCATATCTCAGCTGGAAACCCTACGAAAACCAAGATATCGCCGGTTCTACATAACAGACGCACTGTGGAGTGGTTAAAACACCAGAAAACGTGTTTTTCGCGTTAACTAGCTCGAAAAGAGCGTTCTCGATGATTCTGCATACTTCTCATAGATGAAGCACCAAGATTATCGCAGAAAATGCATATTTCAGCTGGAAACCCCACGAAAACCAAGTTATCGGCGGCTCTACATATCAAACGCACTGTGGAGTGGTCAAAACACCAGATACCGTGTATCTCGCATTAAATAGCTCGAAAAGAGCGATATCTATAATTCTGCATACTTCGGACAGAAGTCTCACCAATATTATCGCAGAAAATGCATATCTCAGCTTGAAACCTCACGAAAATCAAGATGACGCCGGTTCTGCATATCAAACGCACTGTGGAGTGGTGAAAACAACCAGATAACGTGTTTCTCGCATTAAATAGCTCGATACGAGCGATTTAGGTGATTCTGCATACTTCTGACTGAAGTCTCACCAATATTATCGCAGAAAATGCATATCTCAGCTTGAAACCCGACGAAAACCAAGATATCGTCGGTTCTGCATATCAGACGCACTGTGGAATGTTGAAAACACCAGAAAACGTGTTTCTCGCATTAACTATCTCGAAAAGAGCGTTCTCGATGATTCTGCATACTTCTCATAGATGAAACACCAAGAGAATCGCAGAAAATGCATATTTCAACTGGATACCCCACGAAAACCAAGTTATCGGCGGCTCTACATATCAAACGCACTGTGGAGTGGTCAAAACACCAGAAAACGTGTTTCTCGCATTAAATAGCACGAATAGAGCGATCTCGATGATTCTTCATACTTCGGACAGAAGTCTCAACAAGATTATCGTACAAACTGCATATCTCAGCTTGAAACCTCACGAAAATCAAGATGACGCCGGTTCTGCATATCAAACGCACTGTGGAGTGGTGAAAACAACCAGATAACGTGTTGCTCGCATTAAATAGCTCGAAACCCGCGATCTAGGTGATTCTGCATACTTCTGACTGAAGTCTCACCAATATTATCGTACAAACTGCATATCTCAGCTTGAAACCTCACGAAAATCAAGATGACGCCGGTTCTGCATATCAAACGCACTGTGGAGTGGTGAAAACAACCAGATAACGTGTTGCTCGCATTAAATAGCTCGAAACCCGCGATCTAGGTGATTCTGCATACTTCTGACTGAAGTCTCACCAATATTATCGCAGAAAATGCATATCTCAGCTGGAAACTCTACGAAAACCAAGATATCGCCGGTTCTCCATAACAGACGCACTGTGGAGTGGTGAAAACACCAGAAAACGTGTTTCTCGCATTAACTAGCTCGAAAAGAGCGTTCTCGATGATTCTGCATACTTCTCATAGATGAAACACCAAGATTATCGCAGAAAATGCATATTTCAGCTGGAAACCCCACGAAAACCAAGTTATCGGCGGCTCTACATATCAAACGCACTGTGGAGTGGTCAAAACACCAGATAACGTGTTTCTCGCATTAAATAACTCGAAAAGAGCGATATCGATGATTATGCATACTTCTGACAGAAGACTCACCAAGATTATCGCAGAAAATGCATATTTCAGCTGGAAACCCCACGAAAACCAAGTTATCGGCGGCTCTACATACCAACGCACTGTGGAGTGGTCAAAACACCAGATACCGTCTATCTCGCATTAAATAGCTCGAAAAGAGCGATATCTATAATTCTGCATACTTCGGACAGAAGTCTCACCAATATTATCGCAGAAAATGCATATCTCAGCTTGAAACCTCACGAAAATCAAGATGCCGCCGGTTCTGCATATCAAACGCACTGTGGAGTGGTGAAAACAACCAGATAACGTGTTTCTCGCATTAAATAGCTCGAAACGAGCGATCTAGGTGATTCTGCATACTTCTGACTGAAGTCTCACCAATATTATCGCAGAAAATGCATATCTCAGCTTGAAACCCGGCGAAAACCAAGATATCGTCGGTTCTGCATATCAGACGCACTGTGGAATGTTGAAAACACCAGAAAACGTGTTTCTCGCATTAACTATCTCGAAAAGAGCGTTCTCGATGATTGTGCATACTTCTCATAGATGAAACACCAAGAGTATCGCAGAAAATGCATATTTCAACTGGAAACCCCACGAAAACCAAGTTATCGGCGGCTCTACATATCAAACGCACTGTGGAGTGTTCAAAACACCAGAAAACGTGTTTCTCGCATTAAAGAGCTCCAATAGAGCGATCTCGATGATTCTTCATACTTCGGACAGAAGTCTCAACAAGATTATCGTACAAACTGCATATCTCAGCTTGAAACCTCACGAAAAACAAGATGACGCCGGTTCTGCATATCAAACGCACTGTGGAGTGGTGAAAACAACCAGATAACGTGTTGCTCGCATTAAATAGCTCGAAACCCGCGATCTGGGTGATTCTGCATACTTCTGACTGAAGTCTCACCAATATTATCGTACAAACTGCATATCTCAGCTTGAAACCTCACGAAAATCAAGATGACGCCGGTTCTGCATATCAAACGCACTGTGGAGTGGTGAAAACAACCAGATAACGTGTTGCTCACATTAAATAGCTCGAAACCCGCGATCTAGGTGATTCTGCATACTTCTGACTGAAGTCTCACCAATATTATCGCAGAAAATGCATATCTCAGCTGGAAACTCTACGAAAACCAAGATATCGCCGGTTCTCCATAACAGACGCACTGTGGAGTGGTCAAAACACCAGATAACGTGTATCTCGCATTAAATAGCTCGAAAAGAGCGATATCTATAATTCTGCATACTTCGGACAGAAGTCTCACCAATATTATCGCAGAAAATGCATATCTCAGCTTGAACCCTCACGAAAATCAAGATGACGCCGGTTCTGCATATCAAACGCACTGTGGAGTGGTGAAAACAACCAGATAACGTGTTTCTCGCATTAAATAGCTCGAAACGAGCGATTTAGGTGATTCTGCATACTTCTGACTGAAGTCTCACCAATATTATCGCAGAAAATGCCTATCTCAGCTTGAAACCCGACGAAAACCAAGATATCGTCGGTTCTGCATATCAGACGCACTGTGGAATGTTGAAAACACCAGAAAACGTGTTTCTCGCATTAACTATCTCGAAAAGAGCGTTCTCGATGATTCTGCATACTTCTCATAGATGAAACACCAAGAGTATCGCAGAAAATGCATATTTCAACCGGATACCCCACGAAAACCAAGTTATCGGCGGCTCTACATATCAAACGCACTGTGGAGTGGTCAAAACACCAGAAAACGTGTTTCTCGCATTAAATAGCACGAATAGAGCGATCTCGATGATTCTTCATACTTCGGACAGAAGTCTCAACAAGATTATCGTACAAACTGCATATCTCAGCTTGAAACCTCACGAAAATCAAGATGACGCCGGTTCTGCATATCAAACGCACTGTGGAGTGGTGAAAACAACCAGATAACGTGTTGCTCGCATTAAATAGCTCGAAACCCGCGATCTAGGTGATTCTGCATACTTCTGACTGAAGTCTCACCAATATTATCGCAGAAAATGCATATCTCAGCTTGAAACTCGACTAAAACCAAAATATCTCCGGTTCTGCATATCCAACGCACTGTGGAGTGGTGAAAACACCAGAAAACGTGTTTCTCGCATTAAGTAGCTCGAAAAGAGCGCTCTCGATGTTTCTGCATACTTTGGACCGATGTTTCGCCAAGCTTATCGTAGAAAATGCATATCTCAGCTTGAAACCCGACGAAAACCAAAATATCTCCGGTTCTGCATATCCAACGCACTGTGGAGTGGTGAAAACACCAGATAACGTGTTTCTCGCATTAAGCAGCTCGAAACTAGCGATCTCGATGATTCTGCATACTTCGGACAGAAGCCTCAAAAAGATTATCGCAGAAAATGCATACCTCAGCTTGAAACCTCACGAAAATCAAGATATCGCCGGTTCTGCATATCATACGCACTGTGGAGTGGTGAAAACACCAGACAACGTGTTTCTCGCATTAAATAGCTCGAAAAGACCGATCTCGATGATTCTGCATACTTCGGACAGAAGGCTCAACAAGATTATCGTAAAAAATGCATATCTCAGCTAGAAAACCCCACGAAAGCCAAGATATCGCTGGTTCTGCATGTCAAACGCACTGTGGAGTGGTGAAAACACCGGATAAGGTTTTTCTCGTATTAACTTGCTCGAAAAGAGCGATCTCGATGTTTCAACATACTTTGGACCGAAGTCTCACCAAGATTATAGCAGAAAATGCATATCTCAGCTTGAAACCCCACGAAAACCAAGATATCGCCGGTTCTGCATATCATACGCACTGTGGAGTGGTGAAAACACCAGACAACGTGTTTCTCGCATTAAATAGCTAGAAAAGAGCGCTCTCGATGATTCTGCATACATCGGACAGAAATCTCAACAAGATTATCGCAGAAAATGCATATCTCAGCTTGAAACCCCACGAAAACCGAGATGTCGCCGGTTCTGCATATCAAACGCACTGTGGAGTGGTGAAAACACCAGAAAACGTGTTTCTCGCATTAAATAGCTCGAAAAGAGCGATCAATATGATTCAGCATACTTCGGACAGAAGTCTCACCAAGATTATCGCAGGAAATGCATATCTCAGCTTGAAACCCCACGAAAACCAAGATATCTCCGGTTCTGCATATCCAACGAACTGTGGAGTGGTGAAACCCCAGAAAACGTGTTTCTCGCATTAAGTAGCTCGAAAAGAGCGCTCTCGATGTTTCTGCATACTTTGGACAGATGTTTCACCAAGTTTATGGTAGAAAATGCATATCTCAGCTTGAAACCCGACGAAAATCAAGATATCGCCTGTTCTGCATATCAAACGCACTGTGGAGCGGTGAAAACACCAGATAACGTGTTTCTCGCATTAAATAGCTCGAAAAGTGCGATCTCGATGATTCTGCATACTTCTAACAGAAGTCTCACCAAGATTATCGCAGAAAATGCATATCTCTGCTTGAAACCCCTCGAAAACCAAGATATGTACTGTTCTGCATATCAAACGCACTGTGGAGTGGTGAAAACACCAGATAACGTGTTTCTCGCACTAACTAGCTCGAAACGAGCGATCTCGATGATTCTGCATACTTCGGCCAGAAGTCTCAACAAGATTATCGCAGAAAATGCATATCTCTGCTTGAAACCCCACGAAAACCAAGATATCTACTGTTCTGCATATCCAACGAAATGTCGAGTGGTGAAAACCCCAGAAAACGTGTTTCTAATAGTAAATAGCTCGAAAAGAGCGCTCTCGACCTTTCTGCATACTTCGGACAGAAGTCTCAACAAGATTATCGCAGAAAATGGATATCTCAGCTTGAAACCCCACGAAAACCAAGATATGTACTGTTCTGCATATCGAACGCACTGTGGAGTGGTGCAAACACCAGATAACGTGTTTCTCGCACTAACTAGCTCGAAAGGAGCGATATCGATGATTCAGCATACTTCGGACAGAAGTCTCACCAAGATTATCGCAGAAAATGCATATCTCAGCTTGAAACCCGACCGAAACCAAGATATCTCCGGTTCTGCATGTCAAACGTACTGTGGAGTGGTGAAAACTCCAGAAAACGTGTTTCGTGCATTAAGTAGCTCGAAAAGAGCGATCTAGATGGTTCTGCATACTTCTGACAAAAGACCCACCAAGATTATCGCACAAAATGCATATCTCAGCTGGAAACACCACGAAAATCAAGATATCGCCTGTTCTGCATATCAAACGCACTGTGGAGTGGTGAAAACACCAGATAACGTGTTTCTCGCATTAAATAGCTCGAAAAGTGCGATCTCGATGATGCTGCATACTTCTAACAGAAGTCTCACCAAGATTATCGCAGAAAATGCATATCTCTGCTTGAAACCCCACGAAAACCAAGATATCTACTGTTCTGCATATCCAACGAACTGTGGAGTGGAGAAAACCCCACAAAACGTGTTTCCCGCACTAACTAGCTCGATAAGAGCGATCTCGATGATTCAGCATACTTCGGACAGAAGTCTCACCAAGATTATCGCAGAAAATGCATATCTCAGCTTGAAACCACACGAAAACCAAGATGTCGCCGGTTCTGCATATCAAACGCACTGTGGAGTGGTGAAAACACCAGATAACGTGTTTCTCGCATTAAATAGCTCGAAAAGTGCGATCTCGATGATTCTGCATACTTCCAACAGAAGTCTCACGAAGATTATCGCAGAAAATGCATATCTCAGCTTGAAACCACACGAAAACCAAGATGTCGCCGGTTTTGCATATCAAACGCACTGTGGAGTGGTGAAAACACCAGATAACGTGTTTCTCGCATTAAATAGCTCGAAACGAGCGATCTCGATGCTTCTGCATACTTCGGACAGAAGTCTCACCAAAATTATCGTAAAAAATGCATATCTCAGCTTGAAACCCCACGAAAACCAAGATATCGCTGGTTCTGCATATCAAACGCACTGTGGAGTGGTGAAAACACCGCATAATGTTTTTCTCGCAATAACTAGCTCGAAACGAGCGCTCTCGATGTTTCTGCATACTTCGGACAGATGTTTCACCAAGATTATCGTAGAAAATGCATATCTCAGCTTGAAACCCGACCGAAACCAAGATATCTCCGGTTCTGCATGTCAAACATACTGTGGAGTGGTGAAAACTCCAGAAAACGTGTTTCGTGCATTAAGTAGCTCGAAACGAGCGATCTCGATGATTCTGCACACTTCGGCCAGAAGTCTCAACAAGATTATCGCAGAAAATGCATATCTCAGCTTGAAACCCCCGAAGACCAAGATATCTCCGGTTCTGCATATCCAACGAACTGTGGAGTGGTGAAAACCCCAGAAAACGAGTTTCTCGCATTAAATAGCTCGAAAAGAGCGCTCTCGATGTTTCTGCATACTTCGGACAGATGTTTCACCAAGATTATCGTAGAAAATGCATATCTCAGCTTGAAACCCGACCGAAACCAAGATATCTCCGGTTCTGCATGTCAAACGTACTGTGGAGTGGTGAAAACTCCAGAAAACGTGTTTCGTGCATTAAGTAGCTCGAAAAGAGCGATCTCGATGTTTCAGCATACTTTGGACCGAAGTCTCACCAAGATTATAGCAGAAAATGCATATCTCAGCTTGAAACCCCACGAAAACCAAGATATCGCCGGTTCTGCATATCATACGCACTGTGGAGTGGTGAAAACACCAGACAACGTGTTTCTCGCATTAAATAGCTCGAAAAGAGCGATCAATATGATTCAGCATACTTCGGACAGAAGTCTAACCAAGATTATCGTAAAAAATGCATATCTCAGCATGAAACCCCACGAAAACCAAGATATCGCTGGTACTGCATATCAAACGCACAGTGGAGTGGTGAAAACACCAGATAACGTGTTTCTCGCATTAAATAGCTAGAAAAGAGCGCTATCGATGATTCTGCATACATCGGACAGAAGTCTCAACAAGATTATCGCAGAAAATGCATATCTCAGCTTGAAACCCCACGAAAACCGAGATGTCGCCGGTTCTGCATATCAAACGCACTGTGGAGTGGTGAAAACACCAGAAAACGTGTTTCTCGCATTAAATAGCTCGAAAAGAGCGATCAATATGATTCAGCATACTTCGGACAGAAGTCTCACCAAGATTATCGCAGGAAATGCATATCTCAGCTTGAAACCCCACGAAAACCAAGATATCTCCGGTTCTGCATATCCAACGAACTGTGGAGTGGTGAAACCCCAGAAAACGTGTTTCTCGCATTAAGTAGCTCGAAAAGAGCGCTCCCGATGATTCTGCATACTTCTGACAGAAGTCTCACCAAGATTATCGTAGAAAATGCATATCTCAGCTTGATACCCTACGACAGCCAAGATGTCGCCGGTTCTGCATATCAAACGCACTGTGGAGTGGTGAAAACACCAGATAACGTGTTTCTCGCATTAAATTGCTCGAAAAGAGCGATCTAGATGATTCAGCATACTTCGGAAAGAAGTCTCACCAAGATTATCCTAGAAAATGCATATCTCAGCTTGAAACCCCACGAAAACCAAGATATCGACTGTTCTGCATATCCAACGAACTGTGGAGTGGGGAAAACCCCAGAAAACGTGTCTCTCGCGTTAAATAGCTCGAAAAGAGCGATCCCGATGATTCTGCATACTTCTGACAGAAGTCTCACCAAGATTATCGCAGACAATGCATATCTCAGCTTGAAACCCCACGAAAACCAAGATATCGCCGGTTCTGCATATCATACGCACTGTGGATTGCTGAAAACACCAGATATCGTGTTTCTCGCATTAAATAGCTCGAAAAGTGCGATCTCGATGATTCTGCATACTTCGGACAGAAGTCTCATCATGATTATCGTAAAAAATGCATATCTCAGCTTGAAACCCCACGAAAACCAAGATATCGCTGGTTCTGCATATCAAACGCACTGTGGACTGGTGAAAACACCAGATAACGTGTTTCTCGCATTAAATAGGTCGAAAAGAGCGATCTCGATGTTTCTGCATACTTCGGACAGAGGTCTCACCAAGATTATCTCAGAAAATGCATATCTCAGCTGGAAACCCCACGAAAACTGAGATATCGCTGGTTCTGCATATCAAACGCACTGTGGAGTGCTGAAAACACCAGATAACGTTTTGTCGCATTAAATAGTTCGAATAGAGCGATCTCGATGATTAAGCATACTTCGGACAGAAGTCTCACCAAGATTATCGTAAAAAGTGCATATCTCAGCTTGAAACCCCACGAAAACCAAGATTTCGCTGGTTCTGCATATCAAACGCACTGTGGAGTTGTGAAAACACCAGATAACGTGTTTCTCGTATTAACTAACTCGAAAAGAGCGTTCTCGATGATTCTGCATACTTCTCATAGATGAATCAGCAAGATTATCGCAGAAAATGCATATTTCAGCTGGAAACCCCACGAAAACCAAGCTATCGGCGGCTCTACACATCGAACGCACTGTGGAGTGGTCAAAACACCAGAAAACTTGTTTTTTCGCATTAAATAGCTCGAAAAGAGAGTTCTCGATGATTCTGCATACTTCTGACAGAACACTCACCAAGATTATCGCAGAAAATGCATATCTCATCTTGAAAACCGACGAAAGCCAAGATGTCGCCGGTTCTGCATATCAAACGCACTGTGGAGTGGTGAAAACAACCAAATAACGTGTTTCTCGCATCAAATAGCTCGAAACGAGCGATCTCGATGATTCTGCATACTTCTGACAGAACACTCACCAAGATTATCGCAGAAAATGCATATCTCAGCTTGAAACCCCACGAAAACCAAGATATCGACTGTTCTGCATATCCAACGAACTGTGGATTGGGGAAAACCCCAGAAAACGTGTCTCTCGCGTTAAATAGCTCGAAAAGAGCGATCCCGATGATTCTGCATACTTCTGACAGAAGTCTCAACATGATTATCGCAGATAATGCATATCTCTGCTAGAAACCCCACGAAAACCAAGATTTCGCTGGTTCTGCATATCAAACGCACTGTGGAGTTGTGAAAACACCAGATAACGTGTTTCTCGTATTAACTAACTCGAAAAGAGCGTTCTCGATGATTCTGCATACTTCTCATAGATGAATCAGCAAGATTATCGCAGAAAATGCATATTTCAGCTGGAAACCCCACGAAAACCAAGCTATCGGCGGCTCTACACATCGAACGCACTGTGGAGTGGTCAAAACACCAGAAAACTTGTTTTTTCGCATTAAATAGCTCGAAAAGAGAGTTCTCGATGATTCTGCATACTTCTGACAGAACACTCACCAAGATTATCGCAGAAAATGCATATCTCATCTTGAAAACCGACGAAAGCCAAGATGTCGCCGGTTCTGCATATCAAACGCACTGTGGAGTGGTGAAAACAACCAAATAACGTGTTTCTCGCATCAAATAGCTCGAAACGAGCGATCTCGATGATTCTGCATACTTCTGACAGAACACTCACCAAGATTATCGCAGAAAATGCATATCTCAGCTGGAAACCCCACGAAAACCAAGATATCGTCGGTTCTGCATATCAGACGCACTGTGGAATGTTGAAAACACCAGAAAACGTGTTTCTCGTATTAACTAACCCGAAAAGAGCGTTCTCGATGATTCTGCATACTTCTCATAGATGAATCAGCAAGATTATCGCAGAAAATGCATATCTCAGCTGGAAACCCCACGAAAACCAAGATATCGTCGGTTCTGCATATCAGACGCACTGTGGAATGTTGAAAACACCAGAAAACGTGTTTCTCGTATTAACTAACCCGAAAAGAGCGTTCTCGATGATTCTGCATACTTCTCATAGATGAATCAGCAAGATTATCGCAGAAAATGCATATTTCAGCTGGAAACCCCACGAAAAACAAGCTATCGGCGGCTCTACATATCAAACGCACTGTGGAGTGGTCAAAACACAAGAAAACTTGTTTTTTTGCAAAAAATAGCTCGAAAATAGCGATATCGATGGTTCTGCATACTTCGGACAGAAGTCTCACCAATATTATCGCAGAAAATGCATATCTCAGCTTGAAACCTCAGGAAAATCAAGATGTCGCCGGTTCTGCACATCAAACGTACTGTGGAGTGGTGAAAACACCAAAAAACGTGTTTCTCGCATTAAATAGCTCGAAAAGAGCGATATCGATGATTCTGCACACTTCGGACAGCAGTCTCACCAAGATTATCGCAGAAAATGCAGATCTCAGCTTGAAACCCGACGAAATCCAAGATGTCGCCGGTTCTGCATATCAAACGCACTGTAGAGTGGTGAAAACAACCAAATAACGTGTTTCTCGCATTAAATAGCTCGAAACGAGCGATCTCGATGATTCTGCATACTTCTGACAGAACACTCCCCAAGATTATCGCAGAAAATGCATATCTCATCTTGAAACCCGACGAAATCCAAGATGTCGCCGGTTCTGCATATCAAACGCACTGTGGAGTGGTGAAAACAACCAAATAACGTGTTTCTCGCATTAAATAGCTCGAAACGAGCGATCTCGATGATTCTGCATACTTCTGACAGAACACTCACCAAGATTATCGCAGAAAATGCATATCTCAGCTGGAAACCCCACGAAAACCAAGATATCGTCGGTTCTGCATATCAGACGCACTGTGGAATGTTGAAAACACCAGAAAACGTGTTTCTCGTATTAACTAACTCGAAAAGAGCGTTCTCGATGATTCTGCATACTTCTCATAGATGAATCAGCAAGATTATCGCAGAAAATGCATATTTCAGCTGGAAACCCCACGAAAACCAAGCTATCGGCGGCTCTACACATCGAACGCACTGTGGAGTGGTCAAAACACCAGAAAACTTGTTTTTTCGCATTAAATAGCTCGAAAAGAGAGTTCTCGATGATTCTGCATACTTCTGACAGAACACTCACCAAGATTATCGCAGAAAATGCATATCTCATCTTGAAAACCGACGAAAGCCAAGATGTCGCCGGTTCTGCATATCAAACGCACTGTGGAGTGGTGAAAACAACCAAATAACGTGTTTCTCGCATCAAATAGCTCGAAACGAGCGATCTCGATGATTCTGCATACTTCTGACAGAACACTCACCAAGATTATCGCAGAAAATGCATATCTCAGCTGGAAACCCCACGAAAACCAAGATATCGTCGGTTCTGCATATCAGACGCACTGTGGAATGTTGAAAACACCAGAAAACGTGTTTCTCGTATTAACTAACCCGAAAAGAGCGTTCTCGATGATTCTGCATACTTCTCATAGATGAATCAGCAAGATTATCGCAGAAAATGCATATCTCAGCTGGAAACCCCACGAAAACCAAGATATCGTCGGTTCTGCATATCAGACGCACTGTGGAATGTTGAAAACACCAGAAAACGTGTTTCTCGTATTAACTAACCCGAAAAGAGCGTTCTCGATGATTCTGCATACTTCTCATAGATGAATCAGCAAGATTATCGCAGAAAATGCATATTTCAGCTGGAAACCCCACGAAAAACAAGCTATCGGCGGCTCTACATATCAAACGCACTGTGGAGTGGTCAAAACACAAGAAAACTTGTTTTTTTGCAAAAAATAGCTCGAAAATAGCGATATCGATGGTTCTGCATACTTCGGACAGAAGTCTCACCAATATTATCGCAGAAAATGCATATCTCAGCTTGAAACCTCAGGAAAATCAAGATGTCGCCGGTTCTGCACATCAAACGTACTGTGGAGTGGTGAAAACACCAAAAAACGTGTTTCTCGCATTAAATAGCTCGAAAAGAGCGATATCGATGATTCTGCACACTTCGGACAGCAGTCTCACCAAGATTATCGCAGAAAATGCAGATCTCAGCTTGAAACCCCACGAAAACCAAGATATCGCCGGTTCTGCATATCATACGCACTGTGGAGTGGTGAAAACACCAGATAACGTGTTTCTCGCATTAAATAGGTCGAAACAAGCGATCTCGATGATTAAGCATACTTCGGACAGAAGTCTCACCAAGATTATCGTAAAAAATGCATATCTCAGCTTGAAACCCCACGAAAACCCAGATATCGCTGGTTCTGCATATCCAACGCACTGTGGAGTGGTGAAAACACCAGATAACGTGTTTCTCGCATTAAATAGCTCGAAACGAGCGATCTCGATGATTCTGCATACTTCGGACAGAAGTCTCACCAAGATTATCGCAGAAAATGCATATCTCAGCTTGAAACCCCACGAAAACCAAGATATCGCCGGTTCTGCATATCAAACGCACTGTGGAGTGGTGAAAACTCCAGATAACTTGTTTCTCGCATTAAATCGCTCGAAAAGAGCGATCTCGATGGTTCTGCACACTTCGGACAGAAGTCTCACCAAGATTATCGCAGATAATTCATATCTCAGCTTGAAACCCCACGAAAACCAAGATATCGCAGGTTCTGCATATCATACGCACTGTGGAGTGTTGAAAACACCAGATAACGTGTTTCTCGCATTAAATAGGTCGAAACGAGCGATCTCGATGTCTCTGCATACTTGGGACAGAAGTCTCACCAAGATTATCGCAGAAAATGCATATCTGAGCTTAAAACCCCACGAAAACCAAGATATCGCTGGTTCTGCATATCAAACGCACTGTGGCGTGCTGAAAACACCAGATAACGTGTTTTTTCGCATTAAATAGCTCGAAAAGAGCGATCTCGAAGACTCTGCATACTTCGGACAGAAGTCTCACCAAGATTATCACAGAAAATGCATATCTGAGCTTGAAACCCCACGAAAACCAAGATATCGCTGGTTCTGCATATCAAACGCACTGTGGCGTGCTGAAAACACCAGATAACGTGTTTCTTGCATTAAATAGGTCGAAAAGAGCGATCTCGATGATTAAGCATGCTTCGGACAGAAGTCTCATCAAGATTATCGTAAAAAATGCATATCTCAGCTTGAAACCCGACGAAAACCAAACATCGCCGGTTCTGCATATCAAACCAACTGTGGAGTGGTGAAAACACCAGACAACGTGTTTCTCGCATTAAATAGCTCGAATAGAGCGATCTCGATGATTAAGCATACTTCGGACAGAAGTCTCACCAAGATTATCGTAGAAAATGCATATCCCAGCTTGAAATCCGACGAAAGCCAAGATATTTCCGGTTCTGCATGTCAAAAGTACTGTGGAGTGGTGAATACACCAGATAATGTGTTTCTCGCATTAAATAACTCGAAAAGAGGGTTCTCGATGATTCTGCATACTTCTGACAGGAGACTCACCAAGATTATCGCAGAAAATGCATATCTCAACTGGAAACACCACGAAATTCAAGTTATCGCCGGTTCTGCATATTAAACGCACTGTGGAATGGTGAAACACCAGATAACGTGTTTCTCGCATCAAATAACTCGAAAAGAGGGTTCTCGATTATTCTGCATACTTCTGACAGAAGTCTCACCAAGATTATCGTAGAAAATGCATATCTCAGCTTGATACCCGACGAAAGCCACGATGTCGCCGGTTCTGCATGTCAAACGTACTGTGGAGTGGTGAATACACCAGATAATGTGTTTCTCGCATTAAATAACTCGAAAAGAGGGTTCTCGATGATTCTGCATACTTCTGACAGGAGACTCACAAAGATTATCGCAGAAAATGCATATCTCAACTGGAAACACCACGAAATTCAAGTTATCGCCGGTTCTGCATATTAAACGCACTGTGGAATGGTGAAACACCAGATAACGTGTTTCTCGCATCAAATAACTCGAAAAGAGGGTTCTCGATTATTCTGCATACTTCTGACAGAAGTCTCACCAAGATTATCGTAGAAAATGCATATCTCAGCTTGATACCCGACGAAAGCCACGATGTCGCCGGTTCTGCATATCAAACGCACTGTGGAGTGGTGAAAACACCAGAAATCGTGTTTCTCGCATTAGGTAGCTCGGAACGAGCGATCTAGATGATTCTGCATACTTCTGACAGAAGACTCACCAAGATTATCGCAGAAAATGCATATCGCAGCTGGAAACACCACGAAAATCAAGATATCGCCGGTTCTGCATATCGAACGCACTGTGGAGTGGTGAAAACACCAGATAACGTGTTTCTCGCATTAAATAGCCCGAAAAGAGGGATCTCGATGATTCTGCATACTTCTGACAGAAGACTCACCAAGATTATCGCAGAAAATGCATATCTCTACTGGAAACACCACGAAAATCGAGATATCGCCGGTTCTGAATATCAAACGCACTGTGGAATGTTGAAAACACCAGGAAACTTGTTTTTTTGCATTAAATAGCTCGACAAGAGCGATCTAGATGATTCTGCATACTTCTGACTGAAGTCTCACCAAGATAATCGCAGAAAATGCATATCTCAGCTTGAAACCCGACGAAATCCAAGATGTCGCCGGTTCTGCATATCAAACGCACTGTGGAGTGGTGAAAACACCAGATAACGTGTGTCTCTCATTAAACAGCTCGGAAAGAGCGTTCTCGATGATTCTGCTTACTTCTGACAGAAGAATCACCAGGATTATCGCAGAAAATGCATGTCTCAGTTTGAACCCCGACTAAAGCCAAGATGTCGCCGGTTCTGCATATCAAACGCACTGTGGAGTGGTGAAAACACCAGATAACGTGTTTCTCGCGTTAAATAGCTCGACAAGAGCGATCTAGATGATTCTGCATACTTCTGACTGAAGTCTCACCAAGATTATCGCAGAAAATGCATATCTCAGCTTGAATCCCGAACGTAACCAAGATATCTGCGGTTCTGCATGTCAAACGCACTGTGGAGTGGTGAAAACACCAGAAAACGTGTTTCTCGCATTAAGTAGCTCGAAAAGAGCGTTCTCGAAGATGCTGCATACTTCTGACTGATGTCTCACCACTATTATCGCAGAAAATGCATATCTCAGCTGGAAACACCACGAATATCAAGATATCGCCGGTTCTGCATATCAAAAACGCTCTGTGGAGTGGTGAATACACCAGAAAACGTGTTTCTCGCATTAAATTGCTCGAAAAGTGCAACCTAGATGATTCTGCATACTTCTGAATGAAGTCATACCACGATTATCGCAGAAAATGCATATCTCACCTTGAAACCTCACGAAAATCAAGATGACGCCGGTTCTGCATATCAAACGCACTGTGGAGTGGTGAAAACACCAGAAAACGTGTTTCTCGCATTAAGTAGCTCGAAAAGAGCGTTCTCGAAGATTCTGCATACTTCTGACAGAAGTCTCACCAAGATTATCCTAGAAAAGCATATCTCAGCTTGAAACCCGACCGAAACCAAGATATCTCCGGTTCTGCATGTCAAACGCACTGTGGAGTGGTGAATACACCAGAAAACGTGTTTCTCGCATTAAATGGCTCGAAAAGTGCAATCTAGATGATTCTGCATACTTCTGACAGAAGACTCACCAAGATTATCGCAGAAAATGCATATTTCAGCTGGAATCCCCAAGAAAACCAAGTTATCGGCGGCTCTCCATATCAAACGCACTGTGGAGTGGTCAAAACACCAGAAAACTTGTTTTTTCGCATTAAATAGCTCGAAACGAACGATCTAGATGATTAAGCATACATCGGACAGAAGTCTCACCAAGATTATCGCAGAAAATGCATATCTCAGCTTGAAACCCGACGAAAACCAAGATATCTCCGGTTCTGCATATCATGCGCACTGTGGAGTGGTGAAAGCCCCAGAAAACGTGTTTCTCGCATTAAATAGCTTGAAAAGTGCGATCTCGATGATTCTGCACACTTCGGACAGAAGTCTCACCAAGATTATCGCAGATAATGCATATCTCAGCTTGAAACCCTACGAAAACCAAGATATCTCCGGTTCTGCATATCATGCGCACTGTGGAGTGGTGAAAGCACCAGATAGCGTGTTTCTCGCATTAAATAGCTCGAAACGAGCGATCTCGATGATTCTGCATACTTCTAACTGAAGTCTCACCAATATTATCGCAGAAAATGCATATCTCAGCTTGAAACCCGACCGAAATCAAGGTATCTCCGTTTCTGCATGTCAAACGTACTGTGGAGTGGTGAATACACCAGAAAACGTGTTTCTCGCATTAAGTAGCTCGAAAAGAGCGATCTAGATGATTCTGCATACTTCGGACAGAAGTCTCACCAAGCTTATCGCAGAAAACCCATATCTCAGCTTGAAACCCCTCCAAACCCAAGATATCACCTGTTCTGCATATCCAACGAACTGTGGTGTGGTGAAAGCCCCAGAAAACGTGTTTCTCGCATTAAATAGCTTGAAAAGTGCGATATCGATGATTCTGCACACTTCGGACAGAAGTCTCACCAAGATTATCGCAGATAATGCATATCTCAGCTTGAAACCCTACGAAAACCAAGATATCTCCGGTTCTGCATATCATGCGCACTGAGGAGTGGTGAAAACACCAGATAACGTGTTTCTCGCATTAAATAGCTCGAAAAGAGCGATCTCGATGATTCTGCATACTTCTAACAGAAGTCTCACAAAGGTTATCTCAGAAAATGCATATCTCTGCTTGAAAACCCACGCAAACCAAGATATCTCCTGTTCTACATATCCAAAGAACTGTGGAGTGGTGAAAAAACCTGAAAACGTGTTTCTCGCATTAAATAGCTCGAAAAGAGCGCTCCCGATGTTTCTGCATACTTCGGACAAATGTCTCACCAAGCTTATCGCAGAAAATGCATATCTCAGCTTGAAACCCCACGAAAGCCAAGATATCGCTGGTTCTGCATATCAAACGCACTGTGGAGTGGCGAATACACCAGAAAACGTGTTTCTCGCATTAAATAGCTCGAATAGAGCGATCTCGATAATTCTGCATACTTCGGACAGAAGTCTCACCAAGATTATCCTAAAAAATTCATTTCTCAGCTTGAAACCCCACGAAAACCAAGATATCGCTGGTACTGCATATCAAACGCACTGTGGAGTGGTGAAAACACCAGATAACGAGTTTCTCGCATTAAATAGCTCGAAAAGAGCGATGTCGATGATTCTGCATACTTCGGACAGAAGTCTCACCAAGCTTATCGCAGAAAATCCATATCTCAGCTTGAAACCCTACGAAAACCAAGATATCTCCGGTTCTGCATATCATGCGCACTGTGGAGTGGTGAAAGCACCAGATAACGTGTTTCTCGCATTAAATAGCTCGAAACGAGCGATCTCGATGATTCTGCATACTTCTAACTGAAGTCTCACCAATATTATCGCAGAAAATGCATATCTCAGCTTGAAACCCGACCGAAATCAAGGTATCTCCGTTTCTGCATGTCAAACGTACTGTGGAGTGGTGAATACACCAGAAAACGTGTTTCTCGCATTAAGTAGCTCGAAAAGAGCGATCTAGATGATTCTGCATACTTCGGACAGAAGTCTCACCAAGCTTATCGCAGAAAATCCATATCTCAGCTTGAAACCCCTCCAAACCCAAGATATCACCTGTTCTGCATATCCAACGAACCGTGGTGTGGTGAAAGCCCCAGAAAACGTGTTTCTCGCATTAAATAGCTTGAAAAGTGCGATCTCGATGATTCTGCACACTTCGGACAGAAGTCTCACCAAGATTATCTCAGAAAATGCATATCTCTGCTTGAAAACCCACGCAAACCAAGATATCTCCTGTTCTACATATCCAAAGAACTGTGGAGTGGTGAAAAAACCAGAAAACGTGTTTCTCGTATTAAATAGCTCGAAAAGAGCGCTCCCGATGTTTCTGCATACTTCGGACAAATGTCTCACCATGCTTATCGCAGAAAATGCATATCTCAGCTTGAAACCCCACGAAAGCCAAGATATCGCTGGTTCTGCATATCAAACGCACTGTGGTGTGGTGAAAACCCCAGAAAACGTGTTTCTCGCATTAAATAGCTCGAATAGAGCGATCTCGATGATTCTGCATACTTCTAACTGAAGTCTCACCAATATTATCGCAGAAAATGCATATCTCAGCTTGAAACCCGACCGAAACCAAGGTATCTCCGTTTCTGCATGTCAAACGTACTGTTGAGTGGTCAAAACACCACAAAACTTGTTTTTTCGCATTGAATAGCTCGAAACGAGCGATCTAGATGATTCTGCATACATCTGACTGATGTCTCTCCAAGATTATCGCAGGAAATGCATATCTCAGATGGAAACCCCACGAAAACCAAGATATCGCCGGTTCTGCATATCAAACGCCCTGTGGAGTGATGAAAACACCAGATAACGTGTTTCTCGCATTAAATAGCTCGAATAGAGCGATCTCGATGATTCTGCATACTTCTAACTGAAGTCTCACCAATATTATCGCAGAAAATGCATATCTCAGCTTGAAACCCGACCGAAATCAAGGTATCTCCGTTTCTGCATGTCAAACGTACTGTGGAGTGGTGAATACACCAGAAAACGTGTTTCTCGCATTAAGTAGCTGGAAAAGAGCGATCTAGATGATTCTGCATACTTCGGACAGAAGTCTCACCAATATTATCGCAGAAAATGCATATCTCTGCTTGAAACCTCACGAAAATCAAGATGTCGCCGGTTCTGCATATCAAACGCACTGTGGAGTGGTGAAAGCAACCAGATAACGTGTTTCTCACATTAAATAGCTCGAAACGAGCGAACTAGATGATTCTGCATACTTCTGACTGAAGTCTCACCAAGATTATCGCAGATAATGCATATCTCAGCTTGAAACCCCACGAAAACCAAGATATCGCCGGTTCTGCATATCATACGCACTGTGGTGTGGTGAAAACACCAGATAACGTGTTTCTCGCATTAAATAGCTCGAAAAGAGCGATCTCGATGATTCTGCATACTTCTAACAGAAGTCTCACCAAGGTGATCGCAGAAAATGCATATCTCTGCTTGAAACCCCACGCAAACCAAGATATCTCCTCTTCTGCATATCCAAAGAACTGTGGAGTGGTGAAAAACCCAGAAAACGTGTTTCGCGCATTAAATATCTCGAAAAGAGCGCTCCCGATGTTTCTGCATACTTCGGACAAATGTCTCACCAAGCTTATCGCAGAAAATGCATATCTCAGCTTGAAACCCCACGAAAGCCAAGATATCGCTGGTTCTGCATATCAAACGCCCTGTGGAGTGATGAAAACACCAGATAACGTGTTTCTCGCATTAAATAGCTTGAAAAGTGCGATCTCGATGATTCTGCACACTTCGGACAGAAGTCTCACCACGATTATCGCAGATAATGCATATCTCAGCTTGAAACCCCACAAAAACCAAGATATCGCCGGTTCTGCATATCATACGCACTGTGGTGTGGTGAAAACACCAGATAACGTGTTTCTCGCATTAAATAGCTCGAAAAGAGCGATCTCGATGATTCTGCATACTTCTAACAGAAGTCTCACCAAGGTTATCGCAGAAAATGCATATCTCTGCTTGAAACCCCACGAAAGCCAAGATATCGCCGTTTCTGCATATCAAACGCACTGTGGAGTGGTGAAAACACCAGATAACGTGTTTCTCGCATTAAATAGTTCGAAAAGAGCGATCTCGATGATTCTGCATACTTCGGACAGAAGTCTCACCAAGATTATCGCAGAAAATGCATATCTGAGCTTGAAACCCCACGAAAACCAAGATATCGTCGGTTCTGCATATCATACGCACTGTGGAGTGGTGAAAACACCGGATAACGTTTTGTCGCATTAAATAGCTCGAATAGAGCGATCTCGATGATTCTGCATACTTCAGACAGAAGTCTCACCAAGATTATCGCAGATAATGCATATCTCAACTTGAAACCCCTCGAAACCCAAGATATCACCTGTTCTGCATATCCAACGAACTGTGGTGTGGTGAAAGCCCCAGAAAACTTGTTTCTCGCATTAAATAGCGTGAAAAGAGCGATCTCGATGATTCTGCACACTTCGGACAGAAGTCTCACCAAGATTATCGCCGATAATGCATATCTCAGCTTGAAACCCCACGAAAACCAAGATATCGCCGGTTCTGCATATCATACGCACTGTGGAGTGGTGAAAACACCAGATAACGTGTTTCTCGCATTAAATAGCTCGAATAGAGCGATATCGATGATTCTGCATACTTCTAACTGAAGTCTCACCTATTTTATCGCAGAAAATGCATATCTCAGCTTGAAACCCGACCGAAACCAAGGTATCTCCGTTTCTGCATGTCAATCGTACTGTGCAGTGGTGAATACACCAGAAAACGTGTTTCTCGCATTAAATAGCTCGAATAGAGCGATCTCGATGATTCTGCACACTTCGGACAGAAGTCTCACCAAGATTATCTCAGAAAATGCATATCTCTGCTTGAAAACCCACGCAAACCAAGATATCTCCTGTTCTACATATCCAAAGAACTGTGGAGTGGTGAAAAAACCAGAAAACGTGTTTCTCGTATTAAATAGCTCGAAAAGAGCGCTCCCGATGTTTCTGCATACTTCGGACAAATGTCTCACCATGCTTATCGCAGAAAATGCATATCTCAGCTTGAAACCCCACGAAAGCCAAGATATCGCTGGTTCTGCATATCAAACGCACTGTGGTGTGGTGAAAACCCCAGAAAACGTGTTTCTCGCATTAAATAGCTCGAATAGAGCGATCTCGATGATTCTGCATACTTCTAACTGAAGTCTCACCAATATTATCGCAGAAAATGCATATCTCAGCTTGAAACCCGACCGAAACCAAGGTATCTCCGTTTCTGCATGTCAAACGTACTGTTGAGTGGTCAAAACACCACAAAACTTGTTTTTTCGCATTGAATAGCTCGAAACGAGCGATCTAGATGATTCTGCATACATCTGACTGATGTCTCTCCAAGATTATCGCAGGAAATGCATATCTCAGATGGAAACCCCACGAAAACCAAGATATCGCCGGTTCTGCATATCAAACGCCCTGTGGAGTGATGAAAACACCAGATAACGTGTTTCTCGCATTAAATAGCTCGAATAGAGCGATCTCGATGATTCTGCATACTTCTAACTGAAGTCTCACCAATATTATCGCAGAAAATGCATATCTCAGCTTGAAACCCGACCGAAATCAAGGTATCTCCGTTTCTGCATGTCAAACGTACTGTGGAGTGGTGAATACACCAGAAAACGTGTTTCTCGCATTAAGTAGCTGGAAAAGAGCGATCTAGATGATTCTGCATACTTCGGACAGAAGTCTCACCAATATTATCGCAGAAAATGCATATCTCAGCTTGAAACCTCACGAAAATCAAGATGTCGCCGGTTCTGCATATCAAACGCACTGTGGAGTGGTGAAAGCAACCAGATAACGTGTTTCTCACATTAAATAGCTCGAAACGAGCGAACTAGATGATTCTGCATACTTCTGACTGAAGTCTCACCAAGATTATCGCAGATAATGCATATCTCAGCTTGAAACCCCACGAAAACCAAGATATCGCCGGTTCTGCATATCATACGCACTGTGGTGTGGTGAAAACACCAGATAACGTGTTTCTCGCATTAAATAGCTCGAAAAGAGCGATCTCGATGATTCTGCATACTTCTAACAGAAGTCTCACCAAGGTGATCGCAGAAAATGCATATCTCTGCTTGAAACCCCACGCAAACCAAGATATCTCCTCTTCTGCATATCCAAAGAACTGTGGAGTGGTGAAAAACCCAGAAAACGTGTTTCGCGCATTAAATATCTCGAAAAGAGCGCTCCCGATGTTTCTGCATACTTCGGACAAATGTCTCACCAAGCTTATCGCAGAAAATGCATATCTCAGCTTGAAACCCCACGAAAGCCAAGATATCGCTGGTTCTGCATATCAAACGCCCTGTGGAGTGATGAAAACACCAGATAACGTGTTTCTCGCATTAAATAGCTTGAAAAGTGCGATCTCGATGATTCTGCACTCTTCGGACAGAAGTCTCACCACGATTATCGCAGATAATGCATATCTCAGCTTGAAACCCCACAAAAACCAAGATATCGCCGGTTCTGCATATCATACGCACTGTGGTGTGGTGAAAACACCAGATAACGTGTTTCTCGCATTAAATAGCTCGAAAAGAGCGATCTCGATGATTCTGCATACTTCTAACAGAAGTCTCACCAAGGTTATCGCAGAAAATGCATATCTCTGCTTGAAACCCCACGAAAGCCAAGATATCGCCGGTTCTGCATATCAAACGCACTGTGGAGTGGTGAAAACACCAGATAACGTGTTTCTCGCATTAAATAGTTCGAAAAGAGCGATCTCGATGATTCTGCATACTTCGGACAGAAGTCTCACCAAGATTATCGCAGAAAATGCATATCTGAGCTTGAAACCCCACGAAAACCAAGATATCGTCGGTTCTGCATATCATACGCACTGTGGAGTGGTGAAAACACCGGATAACGTTTTGTCGCATTAAATAGCTCGAATAGAGCGATCTCGATGATTCTGCGTACTTCAGACAGAAGTCTCACCAAGATTATCGCAGATAATGCATATCTCAACTTGAAACCCCTCGAAACCCAAGATATCACCTGTTCTGCATATCCAACGAACTGTGGTGTGGTGAAAGCCCCAGAAAACTTGTTTCTCGCATTAAATAGCGTGAAAAGAGCGATCTCGATGATTCTGCACACTTCGGACAGAAGTCTCACCAAGATTATCGCCGATAATGCATATCTCAGCTTGAAACCCCACGAAAACCAAGATATCGCCGGTTCTGCATATCATACGCACTGTGGAGTGGTGAAAACACCAGATAACGTGTTTCTCGCATTAAATAGCTCGAATAGAGCGATATCGATGATTCTGCATACTTCTAACTGAAGTCTCACCTATTTTATCGCAGAAAATGCATATCTCAGCTTGAAACCCGACCGAAACCAAGGTATCTCCGTTTCTGCATGTCAATCGTACTGTGCAGTGGTGAATACACCAGAAAACGTGTTTCTCGCATTAAATAGCTCGAATAGAGCGATCTCGATGATTCTGCATACTTCGGACAGAAGTCTCACCAAGATTATCGTAAAAAATGCATATCTCAGCTTGAAACACCACGAAAACCAAGATATCGCCGGTTCTGCATATCATACGCACTGTGGTGTGGTGAAAACACCAGATAACGTGTTTCTCGCATTAAATAGCTCGAAAAGAGCGATCTCGATGATTCTGCATACTTCTAACAGAAGTCTCACCAAGGTTATCGCAGAAAATGCATATCTCTGCTTGAACCCCCACGCAAACCAAGATATCTCCTCTTCTGCATATCCAAAGAACTGTGGAGTGGTGAAAAACCCAGAAAACGTGTTTCGCGCATTAAATAGCTCGAAAAGAGCGATCTCGATGATTCTGCATACTTCGGACAGAAGTCTCACCAAGATTATCGCAGAAAATGCATATCTGAGCTTGAAACCCCACGAAAACCAAGATATCGTCGGTTCTGCATATCATACGCACTGTGGAGTGGTGAAAACACCGGATAACGTTTTGTCGCATTAAATAGCTCGAATAGAGCGATCTCGATGATTCTGCACACTTCAGACAGAAGTCTCACCAAGATTATCGCAGATAATGCATATCTCAACTTGAAACCCCTCGAAACCCAAGATATCACCTGTTCTGCATATCCAACGAACTGTGGTGTGGTGAAAGCCCCAGAAAACTTGTTTCTCGCATTAAATAGCGTGAAAAGAGCGATCTCGATGATTCTGCACACTTCGGACAGAAGTCTCACCAAGATTATCGCAGATAATGCATATCTCAGCTTGAAACCCCACGAAAACCAAGATATCGCCGGTTCTGCATATCATACGCACTGTGGAGTGGTGAATACACCAGAAAACGTGTTTCTCGCATTAAATAGCTCGAATAGAGCGATATCGATGATTCTGCATACTTCTAACTGAAGTCTCACCTATTTTATCGCAGAAAATGCATATCTCAGCTTGAAACCCGACCGAAACCAAGGTATCTCCGTTTCTGCATGTCAAACGTACTGTGCAGTGGTGAATACACCAGAAAACGTGTTTCTCGCATTAAATAGCTCGAAAAGAGCGATCTAGATGATTCTGCCTACTTCGGACAGAAGTCTCACCAATATTATCGCAGAAAATGCATATCTCAGCTTGAAACCCGTCGAAAAAAAAGATGTCGCCGGTTCTGCATATCAAACGCACTGTGGGGTGGTGAAAACACCAGAAAACGTGTTTCTCGCATTAAATAGCTCGAAAAGAGCGATCTCGATGATTCCGCATAGTTCGGACAGAAGTCTCACCAAGATTATACTAAAAAATTCATATCTCAGCTTGAAACCCCACGAAAACCAAGATATCGCTGGTACTGCATATCAAACGCACTGTGGAGTGGTGAAAACACCAGATAACGTGTTTCTCGCATTAAATAGCTCGAATCGAGCGATCTCGATGATTCTGCATACTTCTAACTGAAGTCTCACCAATTTTATCGCAGAAAATGCATATCTCAGCTTGAAACCCGACCGAAACCAAGGTATCTCCGTTTCTGCATGTCAAACGTACTGTGGAGTGGTCAGAACACCAGAAAACTTGTTTTTTCGCATTAAGTAGCTCGAAACGAGCGATCTAGATGATTCTGCATACTTCAGACTGAAGTCTCACCAAGATAATCGCAGGAAATGCATATCTCAGATGGAAACCCCACGAAAACCAAGATATCGCCGGTTCTGCATATCAAACGCCCTGTGGAGTGATGAAAACACCAGATAACGTGTTTCTCGCATTAAATAGCTCGAATAGAGCGATCTCGATGATTCTGCATACTTCTAACTGAAGTCTCACCAATATTATCGTAAAAAATACATATGTCAGCTTGAAACCCCACGAAAACCATGATATCGCCGGTTCTGCATATCATACGCACTGTGGATTGGTGAAAACACCAGATAACGTGTTTCTCGCATTAAATAGATCGAAAAGAGCGATCTCGATGATTCTGCATACTTCTAACAGAAGTCTCACCGAGATTATCGCAGAAAATGCATATCTCTGCTTGACACCCCACGCAAACCAAGATATCTCCTGTTCTGCATATCCAAAGAACTGTGGAGTGGTGAAAACCCCAGAAAACGTGTTTCTCGCATTAAATAGGTCGAAAAGAGCGCTCTCGATGCTTCTGCATACTTCGGACAAACGTCTCACCAAGCTTATCGCAGAAAATGCATATCTCAGCTTGAAACCCCACGAAAGCCAAGATATCGCTGGTTCTGCATATCATACGCACTGTGGAGTGGTGAAAACACCAGATAACGTGTTTGTCGCATTAAATAGCTCGAATAGAGCGATCTCGATGATTCTGCATACTTCGACAGAAGTCTCACCAAGATTATCGTAAAAAATGCATATCTCAGCTTGAAACACCACGAAAACCAAGATATCGCTGGTACTGCATATCAAACGCACTGTGGAGTGCTGAAAACACCAGATAACGTGTTTCTCGCATTAAATAGCTCGAAAAGAGCGATATCGATGATTCTGCATACTTCGGACAGAAGTCTCACCAAGATTATCGCAGAAAATGCATATCTGAGCTTGAAACCCCACGAAAACCGAGATATCGTCGGTTCTGCATATCATACGCACTGTGGAGTGGTGAAAACACCGGAAAACGTTTTGTCGCATTAAATAGCTCGAATAGAGCGATCTCGATGATTCTGCATACTTCGGACAGAAGTCTCACCAAGATTATCGCAGAAAATGCATATCTCAGCTTGAAACCCCACGAAAACCAAGATATCGCTGGTACTGCATATCAAACGCTCTGTGGAGTGGTGAAAACACCAGATAACGTGTTTCTCGCATTAAATAGCTCGAAAAGAGCGATCTCGATGATTCTGCATACTTCGGACAGAAGTCTCACCAAGTTCATCGCAGAAAATGCAGATCTCAGCTTGAAACCCCCCGAAAACAAAGATATCTCCTGTTCTGCATATCCAACGAACTGTGGTGTGGTGAAAACCCCAGAAAACGTGTTTCTCGCATTAAATAGCTCGAGAAGAGCGCTCTTGATGTTTCTGCATACTTCGGACAGAAGTTTCACCAAGATTATCGTAAAAAATGCATATCTCAGCTTGAAACCACACGAAAACCAAGATATCGCTGGTTCTGCTTAACAAACGCACTGTGGAGTGGTGAAAACACCAGATAACGTGTTTCTCGCAATATATAGCTCGAAAAGAGCGATCTAGATGATTCAGCATACTTCGGACAGAAGTCTCACCAAGATTATCGCAGAAAATGCATATCTCAGCTTGAAACCCCACGAAAACCAAGATATCGCTGGTACTGCATATCAAACGCTCTGTGGAGTGGTGAAAACACCAGATAACGTGTTTCTCGCATTAAATAGCTCGAGAAGAGCGATCTCGATGATTCTGCATACTTCGGACAGAAGTCTCACCAAGATTATCGTAAAAAATGCATATCTCAGCTTGAAACCACACGAAAACCAAGATATCGCTGGTACTACATATCAAACGCTCTGTGGAGTGGTGAAAACACCAGATAACGTGTTTCTCGCATTAAATAGCTCGAAAAGAGCGATCTCGATGATTCTGCATACTTCGGACAGAAGTCTCACCATGATTATCGCAGAAAATGCATATCTCAACTTGAAACCCGACGAAAACCAAACATCGCCGGTTCTGCATATCAAACCAACTGTGGAGTGGTGAAAACACCAGACAACGTGTTTCTCGCATTAAATAGATCGAAAAGTGCGATCTCGATGATTCTGCATACTTCTAACAGAAGTCTCACCATGATTATCGCAGAAAATGCATATCTCTACAAGAAAACCCCACGAAAACCAAGATATCTCCTGTTCTGCATATCCAACGAACTGTGGAGTGGTGAAAACCCCAGAAAACGTGTTTCTCGCATTAAATAGCTCGAGAAGAGCGCTCTTGATGTTTCTGCATACTTCGGACAGAAGTTTCACCAAGATTATCGTAAAAAATGCATATCTCAGCTTGAAACCACACGAAAACCAAGATATCGCTGGTTCTGCTTAACAAACGCACTGTGGAGTCGTGAAAACACCAGATAACGTGTTTCTCGCATTAAATAGCTCGAAAAGAGCGATCTCGATGATTCCGCATACTTCGGACAGAGGTCTCACCAAGCTTACCGTAGAAAATGCATATCTCAGCTTGAAACCCCACGAAAACCAAGATATCGCTGGTTCTGCATATCAAACGCTCTGTGGAGTGGTGAAACCCCAGAAAACGTGTTTCTCGCATTAAATAGCTCGAAAAGAGCGATCTCGATGATTCCGCATACTTCGGACAGATGACTCACCAAGCTTACCGTAGAAAATGCATATCTCAGCTTGAAACCCGACGAAAACCAAAATATCTCCGGTTCTGCATATATAACGCACTGTGGAGTGGTGAAAACACCAGATAACGTGTTTCTCGCATTAAATAGCTCGAAAAGTGCGATCTCGATGATTCTGCGTACTTCTAACAGAAGTCTGACCATGATTATCGCAGAAAATGCATATCTCTGCAAGAAAACCCCACGAAAACCAAGATATCTACTGTTCTGCATATCCAACGAACTGTGGAGTGGAGAAAACCCCAGAAAACGTGTTTCTCGCATTAAATAGCTCGAAACGAGCGATCTCGATGATTCTGCATACTTCGGACAGAAGTCTCACCAAGATTATCGCAGAAAATGCATATCTCAGCTCGAAACCCCACGAAAACCAAGATATCGCTGGTTCTGCATATCAAACGCTCTGTGGAGTGGTGAAAACACCAGATAACGTGTTTCTCGCATTAAATAGCTCGAACAGAGCGATCTCGATGATTCTGCATACTTCGGACAGAAGTCTCACCAAGATTATCGTAAAAAATGCATATCTCAGCTTGAAACCCCACGAAAACCAAGATATCGCTGGTACTGCATATCAAACGCTCTGTGGAGTGGTGAAAACACCAGATAACGTGTTTCTCGCATTAAATAGCTCGAAAAGAGCGATCTCGATGATTCTGCATACATCGGACAGAAGTCTCACCAAGATTATCGTAAAAAATGCATATCTCAGCTTAAAACCCCACGAAAGCCAAGATATCGCTGTTTCTGCATATCAAACGCTCTGTGGAGTGGTGAAAACACCAGATATGGTTTTTCTCGCATTAACCAGCTCGAAAAGAGCGATCTCGATGATTCAGCATACTTCGGACAAAAGTATCACCAAGATTATCGCAGAAAATACATATTTCAGCTGGAAACCCCACGAAAACCATGTGATCGGCGGTTCTACATATCAAACGCTCTGTGGAGTGGTCAAAACACTAGAAAACTTGTTTTTTCGCATTAAATAGCTCGAAAAGAACGTTCTAGATGATTCTGCATACTTCTGACTGAAGACTCACCAAGATTATCGCAGAAAATGCATATCTCAGCTGGAAACACCACGAAAATCAAGATATCGCCGGTTCTGCATATCAAACGCACTGTGGAATGTTAAAAACACATGAAAACGTGTTTCTCGCTTTAACTAGCTCGAAAAGAGCGATCTCGATGTTTCTGCATACTTCTCATAGATGAAACACCAAGATTATCGTTGAAAATGCATATCTCAGCTTGAAACCCGACGAAAACCAAAATATCTCCGGTTCTGCATATCATACGCACTGTGGAGTGGTGAAAACACCAGATAACGTGTTTCTCGCATTCAATAGCACGAAACGAGCGATCTCGATGATTAAGCATACTTCGGACAGAAGTCTCACCAAGATTATCGCAGAAAATGCATATCTCAGCTTGAATCCCCACGAAAACCTGGATATCGCTAGTTCTGCATATCAAACGCACTGTGGAGTGCTGAAAACACCAGATAACGTGTTTCGCGCATTAAATAGCTCGAACAGAGCGATCTCGATGATTAAGCATACTTCGGACAAAAGTCTCACCAAGATTATCGCAGAAAATACATATTTCAGCTGGAAACCCCACGAAAACCATGTGATCGGCGGCTCTACATATCAAACGCTCTGTGGAGTGGTCAAAACACTAGAAAACTTGTTTTTTCGCATTAAATAGCTCGAAAAGAACGTTCTAGATGATTCTGCATACTTCTGACTGAAGACTCACCAAGATTATCGCAGAAAATGCATATCTCAGCTGGAAACACCACGAAAATCAAGATATCGCCGGTTCTGCATATCAAACGCACTGTGGAATGTTGAAAACACATGAAAACGTGTTTCTCGCTTTAACTAGCTCGAAAAGAGCGATCTCGATGTTTCTGCATACTTCTCATAGATGAAACACCAAGATTATCGTTGAAAATGCATATCTCAGCTGGAAACACCACGAAAATCAAGATATCGCCGGTTCTGCATATCAAACGCACTGTGGAATGTTGAAAACACATGAAAACGTGTTTCTCGCTTTAACTAGCTCGAAAAGAGCGATCTCGATGATTCAGCATACTTCGGACAGGAGTCTCTCCAAGTTTATCGCAGAAAATGCATATCTCAGCTTGAAACCCCTCGAAAACCAAGATATCACCTGTTCTGCATATCCAACGAACTGTGGTGTGGTGAAAACCCCCGAAAACGTGTTTCTCGCATTAAATAGCTCGAAAAGAGCGATCTCGATGATTCGGCACACTTGGGACAGAGGTCTCACCAAGATTATCGCAGACAATGCATATCTGAGCTTGAAACCCCACGAAAACCAAGATATCGTCGGTTCTGCATATCATACGCACTGTGGAGTGGTGAAAACACCAGATAACGTGTTTCTCGCATTCAATAGCACGAAACGAGCGATCTCGATGATTAAGCATACTTCGGACAGAAGTCTCACCAAGATTATCGCAGAAAATGCATATCTCAGCTTGAATCCCCACGAAAACCTGGATATCGCTAGTTCTGCATATCAAACGCACTGTGGAGTGCTGAAAACACCAGATAACGTGTTTCGCGCATTAAATAGCTCGAACAGAGCGATCTCGATGATTAAGCATACTTCGGACAAAAGTCTCACCAAGATTATCGCAGAAAATACATATTTCAGCTGGAAACCCCACGAAAACCATGTGATCGGCGGCTCTACATATCAAACGCTCTGTGGAGTGGTCAAAACACTAGAAAACTTGTTTTTTCGCATTAAATAGCTCGAAAAGAACGTTCCAGATGATTCTGCATACTTCTGACTGAAGACTCACCAAGATTATCGCAGAAAATGCATATCTCAGCTGGAAACACCACGAAAATCAAGATATCGCCGGTTCTGCATATCAAACGCACTGTGGAATGTTGAAAACACGTGAAAACGTGTTTCTCGCATTAACTAGCTCGAAAAGAACGATCTCGATGTTTCTGCATACTTCTCATAGATGAAACACCAACATTATCGTTGAAAATGCATATCTCAGCTTGAAACCCGACGAAAACCAATATATCTCCGGTTCTGCATATCCAACGCACTGTGGAGTGGTGAAAACACCGGATAACGTGTTTCGCGCAATAAATAGCTCGAAAAGAGCGATCTCGATGTTTCTGCATACTTCTCATAGATGAAACACCAAGATTATCGTTGAAAATGCATATCTCAGCTTGAAACCCGACGAAAACCAAAATATCTACGGTTCTGCATATCCAACGCTCTGTGGAGTGGTGAAAACACCAGATATGGTTTTTCTCGCATTAACCAGCTCGAAAAGAGCGATCTCGATGATTCAGCATACTTTGGACAGGAGTCTCTCCAAGTTTATCGCAGAAAATGCATATCTCAGCTTGAAACCCCTCGAAAACCAAGATATCACCTGTTCTGCATATCCAACGAACTGTGGTGTGGTGAAAACCCCCGAAAACGTGTTTCTCGCATTAAATAGTTCGAAAAGAGCGATCTCGATGATTCGGCACACTTCGGACAGAGGTCTCACCAAGATTACCGCAGACAATGCATATCTGAGCTTGAAACCCCACGAAAACCAAGATATCGTCGGTTCTGCATATCATACGCACTGTGGAGTGGTGAAAACACCAGATAACGTGTTTCTCGCATTCAATAGCACGAAACGAGCGATCTCGATGATTCTGCATACTTCTAACTGAAGTCTCACCAATATTATCGTAAAAAATACATATGTCAGCTTGAAACCCCACGAAAACCATGATATCGCCGGTTCTGCATATCATACGCACTGTGGATTGGTGAAAACACCAGATAACGTGTTTCTCGCATTAAATAGATCGAAAAGAGCGATCTCGATGATTCTGCATACTTCTAACAGAAGTCTCACCAAGATTATCGTAAAAAATGCATATCTCAGCTTGAAACACCACGAAAACAAAGATACCGCTGGTACTGCATATCAAACGCACTGTGGAGTGCTGAAAACACCAGATAACGTGTTTCTCGCATTAAATAGCTCGAAAAGAGCGATATCGATGATTCTGCATACTTCGGACAGAAGTCTCACCAAGATTATCGCAGAAAATGCATATCTGAGCTTGAAGCCCCACGAAAACCGAGATATCGTCGGTTCTGCATATCATACGCACTGTGGAGTGGTGAAAACACCGGAAAACGTTTTGTCGCATTAAATAGCTCGAATAGAGCGATCTCGATGATTCTGCATACTTCTAACTGAAGTCTCACCAATATTATCGCAGAAAATGCATATCTCAGCTTGAAACCCGACCGAAATCAAGGTATCTCCGTTTCTGCATGTCAAACGTACTGTGGAGTGAAGAAAACACCAGATAACGTGTTTCTCGCATTAAATAGCTCGAATAGAGCGATCTCGATGATTCTGCATACTTCTAACTGAAGTCTCACCAATATTATCGCAGAAAATGCATATCTCAGCTTGAAACCCGACCGAAATCAAGGTATCTCCGTTTCTGCATGTCAAACGTACTGTGGAGTGGTGAATACTCCAGAAAACGTGTTTCTCGCATTAAGCAGCTCGAAAAGAGCGATCTAGATGATTCTGCATACTTCGGACAGAAGTCTCACCAATATTATCGCAGAAAATGCATATCTCAGCTTGAAACCTCACGAAAATCAAGATGTCGCCGGTTCTGCATATCAAACGCACTGTGGAGTGGTGAAAGCAACCAGATAACGTGTTTCTCGCATTAAATAGCTCGAAACGAGAGAACTAGATCATTCTGCATACTTCTGACTGAAGTCTCACCAATATTATCGCAGAAAATGCATATCTCAGCTTGAAACCCGTCGAAAAAAAAGATGTCGCCGGTTCTGCATATCAAACGCACTGTGGGGTGGTGAAAACACCAGAAAACGTGTTTCTCGCATTAAATAGCTCCAAAAGAGCGATCTCGAAGATTCTGCATACTTCGGACAGAAGTCTCACCAAGATTATCGCAGAAAATGCATATCTCAGCTTGATACCCCACGAAAACCAAGATATCGTCGGTTCTGCGTATCATACGCACTGTGGAGTAGTGACAACACCGGATAACGTTTTGTCGCATTAAATAGCTCGAATAGAGCGATCTCGATGATTCTGCATACTTCGGACAGAAGTCTCACCAAGATTATCGTAAAAAATGCATATCTCAGCTTGAAACCCCACGAAAACCAAGATATCGCCGGTTCTGCATATCATACGCACTGTGGTGTGGTGAAAACACCAGATAACGTGTTTCTCGCATTAAATAGCTCGAAAAGAGCGATCTCGATGATTCTGCATACTTCTAACAGAAGTCTCACCAAGGTTATCGCAGAAAATGCATATCTCTGCTTGAAACCCGACGCAAACCAAGATATCTCCTCTTCTGCAAATCCAAAGAACTGTGGTGTGGTGAAAAACCCAGAAAACGTGTTTCGCGCATTAAATAGCTCGAAAAGAGCGCTCCCGATGTTTCTGCATACTTCGGACAAATGTCTCACCAATATTATCGCAGAAAATGCATATCTCAGCTTGAAACCTCACGAAAATCAAGATGTCGCCGGTTCTGCATATCAAACGCACCGTGGAGTGGTGAAAGCAACCAGATAACGTGTTTCTCACATTAAATAGCTCGAAACGAGCGAACTAGATGATTCTGCATACTTCTGACTGAAGTCTCACCAAGTTTATCGCAGAAAATCCATATCTCAGCTTGAAACCCCTCGAAACCCAAGATATCACCTGTTCTGCATATCCAACGAACTGTGGTGTGGTGAAAGCCCCAGAACACGTGTTTCTCGCATTAAATAGCTTGAAAAGTGCGATCTCGATGATTCTGCACACTTCGGACAGAAGTCTCACCAAGATTATCGCAGATAATGCATATCTCAGCTTGAAACCCCACGAAAACCAAGATATCGCCGGTTCTGCATATCATACGCACTGTGGTGTGGTGAAAACACCAGATAACGTGTTTCTCGCATTAAATAGCTCGAAAAGAGCGATCTCGATGATTCTGCATACTTCTAACAGAAGTCTCACCAAGGTTATCGCAGAAAATGCATATCTCTGCTTGAACCCCCACGCAAACCAAGATATCTCCTCTTCTGCATATCCAAAGAACTGTGGAGTGGTGAAAAACCCAGAAAACGTGTTTCGCGCATTAAATAGCTCGAAAAGAGCGCTCCCGATGTTTCTGCATACTTCGGACAAATGTCTCACCAAGCTTATCGCAGAAAATGCATATCTCAGCTTGAAACCCCACGAAAGCCAAGATATCGCTGGTTCTGCATATCAAACGCCCTGTGGAGTGATGAAAACACCAGATAACGTGTTTCTCGCATTAAATAGCTCGAAAAGAGCGATCTCGATGATTCTGCATACTTCTAACAGAAGTCTCACCAAGGTTATCGCAGAAAATGCATATCTCTGCTTGAAACCCCACGAAAGCCAAGATATCGCCGGTTCTGCATATCAAACGCACTGTGGAGTGGTGAAAACACCAGATAACGTGTTTCTCGCATTAAATAGTTCGAAAAGAGCGTTCTCGATGATTCTGCATACTTCGGACAGAAGTCTCACCAAGATTATCGCAGAAAATGCATATCTGAGCTTGAAACCCCACGAAAACCAAGATATCGTCGGTTCTGCATATCATACGCACTGTGGAGTGGTGAAAACACCGGATAACGTTTTGTCGCATTAAATAGCTCGAATAGAGCGATCTCGATGATTCTGCACACTTCAGACAGAAGTCTCACCAAGATTATCGCAGATAATGCATATCTCAACTTGAAACCCCTCGAAACCCAAGATATCACCTGTTCTGCATATCCAACGAACTGTGGTGTGGTGAAAGCCCCAGAAAACTTGTTTCTCGCATTAAATAGCGTGAAAAGAGCGATCTCGATGATTCTGCACACTTCGGACAGAAGTCTCACCAAGATTATCGCAGATAATGCATATCTCAGCTTGAAACCCCACGAAAACCAAGATATCGCCGGTTCTGCATATCATACGCACTGTGGAGTGGTGAATACACCAGAAAACGTGTTTCTCGCATTAAATAGCTCGAATAGAGCGATATCGATGATTCTGCATACTTCTAACTGAAGTCTCACCTATTTTATCGCAGAAAATGCATATCTCAGCTTGAAACCCGACCGAAACCAAGGTATCTCCGTTTCTGCATGTCAAACGTACTGTGCAGTGGTGAATACACCAGAAAACGTGTTTCTCGCATTAAATAGCTCGAAAAGAGCGATCTAGATGATTCTGCCTACTTCGGACAGAAGTCTCACCAATATTATCGCAGAAAATGCATATCTCAGCTTGAAACCTCACGAAAATCAAGATGTCGCCGGTTCTGCATATCAAACGCACTGTGGAGTGGTGAAAGCAACCAGATAACGTGTTTCTCGCTTTAAATAGCTCGAAACGAGCGAACAAGATGATTCTGCATACTTCTGACTGAAGTCTCACCAATATTATCGCAGAAAATGCATATCTCAGCTTGAAACCCGTCGAAAAAAAAGATGTCGCCGGTTCTGCATATCAAACGCACTGTGGGGTGGTGAAAACACCAGAAAACGTGTTTCTCGCATTAAATAGCTCGAAAAGAGCGATCTCGATGATTCCGCATAGTTCGGACAGAAGTCTCACCAAGATTATCCTAAAAAATTCATATCTCAGCTTGAAACCCCACGAAAACCAAGATATCGCTGGTACTGCATATCAAACGCACTGTGGAGTGGTGAAAACACCAGATAACGTGTTTCTCGCATTAAATAGCTCGAATCGAGCGATCTCGATGATTCTGCATACTTCTAACTGAAGTCTCACCAATTTTATCGCAGAAAATGCATATCTCAGCTTGAAACCCGACCGAAACCAAGGTATCTCCGTTTCTGCATGTCAAACGTACTGTGGAGTGGTCAGAACACCAGAAAACTTGTTTTTTCGCATTAAGTAGCTCGAAACGAGCGATCTAGATGATTCTGCATACTTCTGACTGAAGTCTCACCAAGATTATCGCAGGAAATGCATATCTCAGATGGAAACCCCACGAAAACCAAGATATCGCCGGTTCTGCATATCAAACGCCCTGTGGAGTGATGAAAACACCAGATAACGTGTTTCTCGCATTAAATAGCTCGAATAGAGCGATCTCGATGATTCTGCATACTTCTAACTGAAGTCTCACCTATATTATCGCAGAAAATGCATATCTCAGCTTGAAACCCGACCGAAACCAAGGTATCTCCGTTTCTGCATGTCAAACGTACTGTGGAGTGGTCAAAACACCAGAAAACTTGTTTTTTCCCATTAAATAGCTCGAAACGAGCGATCTAGATGATTCTGCATACTTCAGACTGAAGTCTCACCAAGATTATCGCAGGAAATGCATATCTCAGATGGAAACCCCACGAAAACCAAGATATCGCCGGTTCTGCATATCAAACGCCCTGTGGAGTGATGAAAACACCAGATAACGTGTTTCTCGCATTAAATAGCTCGAATAGAGCGATCTCGATGATTCTGCATACTTCTAACTGAAGTCTCACCAATATTATCGTAAAAAATACATATGTCAGCTTGAAACCCCACGAAAACCATGATATCGCCGGTTCTGCATATCATACGCACTGTGGATTGGTGAAAACACCAGATAACGTGTTTCTCGCATTAAATAGATCGAAAAGAGTGATCTCGATGATTCTGCATACTTCTAACAGAAGTCTCACCGAGATTATCGCAGAAAATGCATATCTCTGCTTGACACCCCACGCAAACCAAGATATCTCCTGTTCTGCATATCCAAAGAACTGTGGAGTGGTGAAAACCCCAGAAAACGTGTTTCTCGCATTAAATAGGTCGAAAAGAGCGCTCTCGATGCTTCTGCATACTTCGGACAAACGTCTCACCAAGCTTATCGCAGAAAATGCATATCTCAGCTTGAAACCCCACGAAAGCCAAGATATCGCTGGTTCTGCATATCATACGCACTGTGGAGTGGTGAAAACACCAGATAACGTGTTTGTCGCATTAAATAGCTCGAATAGAGCGATCTCGATGATTCTGCATACTTCGACAGAAGTCTCACCAAGATTATCGTAAAAAATGCATATCTCAGCTTGAAACACCACGAAAACCAAGATATCGCTGGTACTGCATATCAAACGCACTGTGGAGTGCTGAAAACACCAGATAACGTGTTTCTCGCATTAAATAGCTCGAAAAGAGCGATATCGATGATTCTGCATACTTCGGACAGAAGTCTCACCAAGATTATCGCAGAAAATGCATATCTGAGCTTGAAACCCCACGAAAACCGAGATATCGTCGGTTCTGCATATCATACGCACTGTGGAGTGGTGAAAACACCGGAAAACGTTTTGTCGCATTAAATAGCTCGAATAGAGCGATCTCGATGATTCTGCATACTTCGGACAGAAGTCTCACCAAGATTATCGCAGAAAATGCATATCTCAGCTTGAAACCCCACGAAAACCAAGATATCGCTGGTACTGCATATCAAACGCTCTGTGGAGTGGTGAAAACACCAGATAACGTGTTTCTCGCATTAAATAGCTCGAAAAGAGCGATCTCGATGATTCAGCATACTTCGGACAGAAGTCTCACCAAGATTATCGCAGAAAATGCATATCTCAGCTTGAAACCACACGAAAACCAAGATATCGCTGGTTCTGCTTAACAAACGCACTGTGGAGTGGTGAAAACACCAGATAACGTGTTTCTCGCAATAAATAGCTCGAAAAGAGCGATCTAGATGATTCAGCATACTTCGGACAGAAGTCTCACCAAGATTATCGCAGAAAATGCATATCTCAGCTTGAAACCCCACGAAAACCGAGATATCGTCGGTTCTGCATATCATACGCACTGTGGAGTGGTGAAAACACCGGAAAACGTTTTGTCGCATTAAATAGCTCGAATAGAGCGATCTCGATGATTCTGCATACTTCGGACAGAAGTCTCACCAAGATTATCGCAGAAAATGCATATCTCAGCTTGAAACCACACGAAAACCAAGATATCGCTGGTTCTGCTTAACAAACGCACTGTGGAGTGGTGAAAACACCAGATAACGTGTTTCTCGCAATAAATAGCTCGAAAAGAGCGATCTAGATGATTCAGCATACTTCGGACAGAAGTCTCACCAAGATTATCGCAGAAAATGCATATCTCAGCTTGAAACCCCACGAAAACCAAGATATCGCTGGTACTGCATATCAAACGCTCTGTGGAGTGGTGAAAACACCAGATAACGTGTTTCTCGCATTAAATAGCTCGAAAAGAGCGATCTCGATGATTCTGCATACTTCGGACAGAAGTCTCACCAAGATTATCGTAAAAAATGCATATCTCAGCTTGAAACCACACGAAAACCAAGATATCGCTGGTACTACATATCAAACGCTCTGTGGAGTGGTGAAAACACCAGATAACGTGTTTCTCGCATTAAATAGCTCGAAAAGAGCGATCTCGATGATACTGCATACTTCGGACAGAAGTCTCACCATGATTATCGCAGAAAATGCATATCTCAACTTGAAACCCGACGAAAACCAAACATCGCCGGTTCTGCATATCAAACCAACTGTGGAGTGGTGAAAACACCAGACAACGTGTTTCTCGCATTAAATAGATCGAAAAGTGCGATCTCGATGATTCTGCATACTTCTAACAGAAGTCTCACCATGATTATCGCAGAAAATGCATATCTCTGCAAGAAAACCCCACGAAATCCAAGATATCTCCTGTTCTGCATATCCAACGAACTGTGGAGTGGTGAAAACCCCAGAAAACGTGTTTCTCGCATTAAATAGCTCGAGAAGAGCGCTCTTGATGTTTCTGCATACTTCGGACAGAAGTTTCACCAAGATTATCGTAAAAAATGCATATCTCAGCTTGAAACCACACGAAAACCAAGATATCGCTGGTTCTGCTTAACAAACGCACTGTGGAGTAGTGAAAACACCAGATAACGTGTTTCTCGCATTAAATAGCTCGAAAAGAGCGATCTCGATGATTCTGCATACATCGGACAGAAGTCTCACCAAGATTATCGTAAAAAATGCATATCTCAGCTTGAAACCCCACGAAAACCAAGATATCGCTGGTACTGCATATCAAACGCTCTGTGGAGTAGTGAAAACACCAGATAACGTGTTTCTCGCATTAAATAGCTCGAAAAGAGCGATCTCGATGATTCCGCATACTTCGGACAGATGTCTCACCAAGCTTACCGTAGAAAATGCATATCTCAGCTTGAAACCCCACGAAAACCAAGATATCGCTGGTTCTGCATATCAAACGCTCTGTGGAGTGGTGAAACCCCAGAAAACGTGTTTCTCGCATTAAATAGCTCGAAAAGAGCGATCTCGATGATTCCGCATACTTCGGACAGATGACTCACCAAGCTTACCGTAGAAAATGCATATCTCAGCTTGAAACCCGACGAAAACCAAAATATCTCCGGTTCTGCATATATAACGCACTGTGGAGTGGTGAAAACACCAGATAACGTGTTTCTCGCATTAAATAGCTCGAAAAGTGCGATCTCGATGATTCTGCGTACTTCTAACAGAAGTCTGACCATGATTATCGCAGAAAATGCATATCTCTGCAAGAAAACCCCACGAAAACCAAGATATCTACTGTTCTGCATATCCAACGAACTGTGGAGTGGAGAAAACCCCAGAAAACGTGTTTCTCGCATTAAATAGCTCGAAACGAGCGATCTCGATGATTCTGCATACTTCGGACAGAAGTCTCACCAAGATTATCGCAGAAAATGCATATCTCAGCTCGAAACCCCACGAAAACCAAGATATCGCTGGTTCTGCATATCAAACGCTCTGTGGAGTGGTGAAAACACCAGATAACGTGTTTCTCGCATTAAATAGCTCGAAAAGAGCGATCTCGATGATTCTGCATACATCGGACAGAAGTCTCACCAAGATTATCGTAAAAAATGCATATCTCAGCTTAAAACCCCACGAAAGCCAAGATATCGCTGTTTCTGCATATCAAACGCTCTGTGGAGTGGTGAAAACACCAGATATGGTTTTTCTCGCATTAACCAGCTCGAAAAGAGCGATCTCGATGATTCAGCATACTTCGGACAAAAGTATCACCAAGATTATCGCAGAAAATACATATTTCAGCTGGAAACCCCACGAAAACCATGTGATCGGCGGTTCTACATATCAAACGCTCTGTGGAGTGGTCAAAACACTAGAAAACTTGTTTTTTCGCATTAAATAGCTCGAAAAGAACGTTCTAGATGATTCTGCATACTTCTGACTGAAGACTCACCAAGATTATCGCAGAAAATGCATATCTCAGCTGGAAACACCACGAAAATCAAGATATCGCCGGTTCTGCATATCAAACGCACTGTGGAATGTTGAAAACACATGAAAACGTGTTTCTCGCTTTAACTAGCTCGAAAAGAGCGATCTCGATGTTTCTGCATACTTCTCATAGATGAAACACCAAGATTATCGTTGAAAATGCATATCTCAGCTTGAAACCCGACGAAAACCAAAATATCTCCGGTTCTGCATATCCAACGCTCTGTGGAGTGGTGAAAACACCAGATATGGTTTTTCTCGCATTAACCAGCTCGAAAAGAGCGATCTCGATGATTCAGCATACTTCGGACAGGAGTCTCTCCAAGTTTATCGCAGAAAATGCATATCTCAGCTTGAAACCCCTCGAAAACCAAGATATCACCTGTTCTGCATATCCAACGAACTGTGGTGTGGTGAAAACCCCCGAAAACGTGTTTCTCGCATTAAATAGCTCGAAAAGAGCGATCTCGATGATTCGGCACACTTCGGACAGAGGTCTCACCAAGATTATCGCAGACAATGCATATCTGAGCTTGAAACCCCACGAAAACCAAGATATCGTCGGTTCAGCATATCATACGCACTGTGGAGTGGTGAAAACACCAGATAACGTGTTTCTCGCATTCAATAGCACGAAACGAGCGATCTCGATGATTAACCATACTTCGGACAGAAGTCTCACCAAGATTATCGCAGAAAATGCATATCTCAGCTTGAATCCCCACGAAAACCTGGATATCGCTAGTTCTGCATATCAAACGCACTGTGGAGTGCTGAAAACACCAGATAACGTGTTTCGCGCATTAAATAGCTCGAACAGAGCGATCTCGATGATTAAGCATACTTCGGACAAAAGTCTCACCAAGATTATCGCAGAAAATACATATTTCAGCTGGAAACCCCACGAAAACCATGTGATCGGCGGCTCTACATATCAAACGCTCTGTGGAGTGGTCAAAACACTAGAAAACTTGTTTTTTCGCATTAAATAGCTCGAAAAGAACGTTCTAGATGATTCTGCATACTTCTGACTGAAGACTCACCAAGATTATCGCAGAAAATGCATATCTCAGCTGGAAACACCACGAAAATCAAGATATCGCCGGTTCTGCATATCAAACGCACTGTGGAATGTTGAAAACACGTGAAAACGTGTTTCTCGCCTTAACTAGCTCGAAAAGAACGATCTCGATGTTTCTGCATACTTCTCATAGATGAAACACCAACATTATCGTTGAAAATGCATATCTCAGCTTGAAACCCGACGAAAACCAATATATCTCCGGTTCTGCATATCCAACGCACTGTGGAGTGGTGAAAACACCGGATAACGTGTTTCGCGCAATAAATAGCTCGAAAAGAGCCATCTCGATGTTTCTGCATACTTCTCATAGATGAAACACCAAGATTATCGTTGAAAATGCATATCTCAGCTTGAAACCCGACGAAAACCAAAATATCTCCGGTTCTGCATATCCAACGCTCTGTGGAGTGGTGAAAACACCAGATATGGTTTTTCTCGCATTAACCAGCTCGAAAAGAGCGATCTCGATGATTCAGCATACTTCGGACAGGAGTCTCTCCAAGTTTATCGCAGAAAATGCATATCTCAGCTTGAAACCCCTCGAAAACCAAGATATCACCTGTTCTGCATATCCAACGAACTGTGGTGTGGTAAAAACCCCCGAAAACGTGTTTCTCGCATTAAATAGCTCGAAAAGAGCGATCTCGATGATTCGGCACACTTCGGACAGAGGTCTCACCAAGATTATCGCAGACAATGCATATCTGAGCTTGAAACCCCACGAAAACCAAGATATCGTCGGTTCTGCATATCATACGCACTGTGGAGTGGTGAAAACACCAGATAACGTGTTTCTCGCATTCAATAGCACGAAACGAGCGATCTCGATGATTAAGCATACTTCGGACAGAAGTCTCACCAAGATTATCGCAGAAAATGCATATCTCAGCTTGAATCCCCACGAAAACCTGGATATCGCTAGTTCTGCATATCAAACGCACTGTGGAGTGCTGAAAACACCAGATAACGTGTTTCGCGCATTAAATAGCTCGAACAGAGCGATCTCGATGATTAAGCATACTTCGGACAAAAGTCTCACCAAGATTATCGCAGAAAATACATATTTCAGCTGGAAACCCCACGAAAACCATGTGATCGGCGGCTCTACATATCAAACGCTCTGTGGAGTGGTCAAAACACTAGAAAACTTGTTTTTTCGCATTAAATAGCTCGAAAAGAACGTTCTAGATGATTCTGCATACTTCTGACTGAAGACTCACCAAGATTATCGCAGAAAATGCATATCTCAGCTGGAAACACCACGAAAATCAAGATATCGCCGGTTCTGCATATCAAACGCACTGTGGAATGTTGAAAACACGTGAAAACGTGTTTCTCGCATTAACTAGCTCGAAAAGAACGATCTCGATGTTTCTGCATACTTCTCATAGATGAAACACCAACATTATCGTTGAAAATGCATATCTCAGCTTGAAACCCGACGAAAACCAATATATCTCCGGTTCTGCATATCCAACGCACTGTGGAGTGGTGAAAACACCGGATAACGTGTTTCGCGCATTAAATAGCTTGAATAGAGCGATCTCGATGTATCTGCATACTTCTCATAGATGAAACACCAAGATTATCGTTGAAAATGCATATCTCAGCTTGAAACCCGACGAAAACCAAAATATCTCCGGTTCTGCATATCCAACGCTCTGTGGAGTGGTGAAAACACCAGATATGGTTTTTCTCGCATTAACCAGCTCGAAAAGAGCGATCTCGATGATTCAGCATACTTCGGACAGGAGTCTCTCCAAGTTTATCGCAGAAAATGCATATCTCAGCTTGAAACCCCTCGAAAACCAAGATATCACCTGTTCTGCATATCCAACGAACTGTGGTGTGGTGAAAACCCCCGAAAACGTGTTTCTCGCATTAAATAGCTCGAAAAGAGCGATCTCGATGATTCGGCACACTTCGGACTGAGGTCTCACCAAGATTATCGCAGACAATGCATATCTGAGCTTGAAACCCCACGAAAACCAAGATATCGTCGGTTCTGCATAGCATACGCACTGTGGAGTGGTGAAAACACCAGATAACGTGTTTCTCGCATTCAATAGCACGAAACGAGCGATCTCGATGATTAAGCATACTTCGGACAGAAGTCTCACCAAGATTATCGCAGAAAATGCATATCTCAGCTTGAATCCCCACGAAAACCTGGATATCGCTAGTTCTGCATATCAAACGCACTGTGGAGTGCTGAAAACACCAGATAACGTGTTTCGCGCATTAAATAGCTCGAACAGAGCGATCTCGATGATTAAGCATACTTCGGACAAAAGTCTCACCAAGATTATCGCAGAAAATACATATTTCAGCTGGAAACCCCACGAAAACCATGTGATCGGCGGCTCTACATATCAAACGCTCTGTGGAGTGGTCAAAACACTAGAAAACTTGTTTTTTCGCATTAAATAGCTCGAAAAGAACGTTCTAGATGATTCTGCATACTTCTGACTGAAGACTCACCAAGATTATCGCAGAAAATGCATATCTCAGCTGGAAACACCACGAAAATCAAGATATCGCCGGTTCTGCATATCAAACGCACTGTGGAATGTTGAAAACACGTGAAAACGTGTTTCTCGCATTAACTAGCTCGAAAAGAACGATCTCGATGTTTCTGCATACTTCTCATAGATGAAACACCAAGTTTATCGCAGAAAATGCATATCTCAGCTTGAAACCCCTCGAAAACCAAGATATCACCTGTTCTGCATATCCAACGAACTGTGGTGTGGTGAAAACCCCCGAAAACGTGTTTCTCGCATTAAATAGCTCGAAAAGAGCGATCTCGATGATTAAGCATACTTCGGACAGAAGTCTCACCAATATTGTCGCAGAAAATGCATATCTCAGCTTGAAACCCGACGAAAACCAAGATATCGTCGGTTCTGCATATCAGACGCACTGTGGAATGTTGAAAACACCAGAAAACGTGTTTCTCGCATTAACTATCTCGAAAAGAGCGTTCTCGATTATTCTGCATACTTCTCATAGATGAAGCACCAAGATTATCGCAGAAAATGCATATTTCAGCTGGAAACCCCACGAAAACCAAGTTATCGGCGGCTCTACATATCAAACGCACTGTGGAGTGGTCAAAACACCAGATAACGTGTATCTCGCATTAAATAGCCCGAAAAGAGCGATATCTATAATTCTGCATACTTCGGACAGAAGTCTCACCAATATTATCGCAGAAAATGCATATCTCAGCTTGAAACCTCACGAAAATCAAGATGACGCCGGTTCTGCATATCAAACGCACTGTGGAGTGGTGAAAACAACCAGATAACGTGTTTCTCGCATTAAATAGCTCGAAACGAGCGATTTAGGTGATTCTGCATACTTCTGACTGAAGTCCCACCAATATTATCGCAGAAAATGCATATCTCAGCTTGAAACCCGACGAAAACCAAGATATCGTCGGTTCTGCATATCAGACGCACTGTGGAGTGGTTAAAACACCAGAAAACGTGTTTTTCGCGTTAGCTAGCTCGAAAAGAGCGTTCTCGATGATTCTGCATACTTCTCATAGATGAAACACCAAGATTATCGCAGAAAATGCATATTTCAGCTGGAAACCCCACGAAAACCAAGTTATCGGCGGCTCTACATATCAAACGCACTGTGGAGTGGTCAAAACACCAGATAACGTGTTTCTCGCATTAAGTAGCTCGAAAAGAGCGATATCGATGATTCTGCATACTTCTGACTGAAGTCTCACCAATATTATCGCAGAAAATGCATATCTCAGCTTGAAACCCGACGAAAACCAAGATGTCGACGGTTCTGCATATCAAACGCACTGTGGGGTGGTGAAAACACCAGAAAACCTGTTACTCGCATTAAATAGCTCGAAAAGAGCGATCTAGATGATTCTGCATACTTCTGACAGAAGACACACCAAGGTTATCGCAGAAGGTGCATATCTCAGCTTGTAACCTCACGAAAACCAAGATATCACCGGTTCTGCACATCAAACGTACTGTGGAGTGGTGAAAACACCAGAAAACGTGTTTCTCGCATTAAATAGCTCGAAAAGAGCGATCTAGATGATTCTGCATACTTCTGACAGAAGACTCACCAAATTATCGCAGAAAATGCATATCTCAGCTGGAAACCCTACGAAAACCAAGATATCGCCGGTTCTACATAACAGACGCACTGTGGAGTGGTTAAAACACCAGAAAACGTGTTTTTCGCGTTAACTAGCTCGAAAAGAGCGTTCTCGATGATTCTGCATACTTCTCATAGATGAAGCACCAAGATTATCGCAGAAAATGCATATTTCAGCTGGAAACCCCACGAAAACCAAGTTATCGGCGGCTCTACATATCAAACGCACTGTTGAGTGGTCAAAACACCAGATAACGTGTATCTCTCATTAAATAGCTCGAAAAGAGCGTTCTCGAAAATTCTGCATACTTCTGACAGAAGTCTCACCAAGGTTATCGTAGAAAATGCATATCTCAGCTTGAAACCCGACCGAAACCAAGATATCTCCGGTTCTGCATGTCAAACGTACTGTGGAGTGGTGAAAACACCAGAAAACGTGTTTTTTCGCATTAAATAGATCGAAAAGAGCGATCTAGATGATTCTGCATACTTCTGACTGAAGTCTCACCAATATTATCGCAGAAAATGCATTTCTCAGCTTGAAACCCCACGAAAGCCAAGATATCGCTGGTTCTGCATATCAAACGCACTGTGGAGTGGTGAAAACACCAGATAACGTGTTTCTCGCATTAAGTAGCTCGAAACGAGCGTTCTCGATGATTCTGCATACGTCTCATAGATGAAACACCAAGATTATCGCAGAAAATGCATATATCAGCTGGAAACCCCATGAAAACCAAGTTATCGGCGGATCTACATATCAAACGCACTGTGGAGTGGTCAAAACACCAGAAAACTTGTTTTTTCGCATTAAATAGCTCGAAAAGAGCGATCTAGATGATTCTGCATACTTCGGACAGAAGTCTCACCAAGATTATCGTAAAAAATGCATATCTCAGCTTGAAACCCCACGAAAACCAAGATATCGCTGGTACTGCATATCAAACGCACTGTGGAGTGGTGAAAACACCAGATAACGTGTTTCTCGCATTAAATAGCTCGAAAAGAGCGTTCTCGAAGATCCTGCATACTTGTGACAGAAGTCTCTCCAAGATTATCGTAGAAAATGCATATCTCAGCTTGAAACCCGACGATAACCGAGTTATCTCCGGTTCTGCACACCAAACGTACCGTGGAGTGGTGAAAACACCAGAAAACGTGTTTCGCGCATTAAGTAGCTCGAAAAGAGCGTTCTCGAAGATTCTGCATACTTCTGACAGAAGTCTCACCAACATTATCGTAGAAAATGCATATCTCAGCTGGAAACACCACGAAAATCAAGATATCGCCGGTTCTGCATATCAAACGCACTGTGGAGTGGTGAAAACACCAGATAACGTGTTTCTCGCATTAAATAGCACGAAAAGAGCGTTCTCGAAGATCCTGCATACTTCTGACAGAAGTCTCACCAAGATTATCGTAGAAAATGCATATCTCAGCTTGAAACCCGACAAAAACCGAGTTATCTCCGGTTCTGCACACCAAACGTACCTTGGAGTGGTGAAAACACCAGAAAACGTGTTTCGCGCATTAAGTAGCTCGCAAAGAGCGTTCTCGAAGATTCTGCATACTTCTTGCAGAAGTCTCACCAGGGTTATCGTAGAAAATGCATATCTCAGCTTGAAATCCGACCGAAACCAAGATATCTCCGGTTCTGCATGTCAAACGTACTGTGATGTGGTGAAAACAACAGAAAACGTGTTTCGTGCATTAAGTAGCTCGAAAAGAACGATCAAGATGATTCTGCATACTTCTGACAAAAGACCCACAAAGATTATCGCAAAAAATGCATATCTCAGTTGGAAACACCACGAAAATCAAGATATCGCCTGTTCTGCAGATCAAACGCACTGTGGAGTGGTGAAAACAACCAGAGAACGTGTTTCTCGCATTAAATAGCTCGAAAAGAGCGATATCGATGATTCAGCATACTTCGGACAGAAGTCTCACCAAGATTATCGTAAAAAATGCATATCTCAGCTTGAAACCCCATGAAAACCAAGATATCGCTGGTACTGCATATCAAACGCAGTGTGGAGTGGTCAATACACCAGATAACGTGTTTCTCGCATTAAATAGCTCGAAACGAACGATCTAGATTATTCTGCATACTTCTGACAGAAGTCTCACCAAGATTATCGTAGAAAATGTATATCTCAGCTTGAAACCCGACGAAAACCGAGTTATCTCCGGTTCTGCGAACCAAACGTACCTTGGACTGGTGAAAACACCAGAAAACGTGTTTCGCGCATTAAGTAGCTCGAAAAGAGCGTTCTCGAAGATTCTGCATACTTCTGACAGAAGTCTCACCAGGGTTATCGTAGAAAATGCATATCTCAGCCTAAAACCCGACCGAAACCAAGATATCTCCGGTTCTGCATTTCAAACGTACTGTGGAGTGGTGAAAACACCAGAAAACCTGTTTCGTGCATTAAGTAGCTCGAAAAGAGCGATCAAGATGATTCTGCATTCTTCTGACAAAAGACACACCAAGATTATCGCAGAAAATGCATATCTCAGCTTGAAACCCCACGAAAACCAAGATATGTACTGTTCTGCATATCAAACGCACTGTGGAGTGTTGAAAACACCAGATAACGTGTTTCTCGCACTAGCTAGCTCGAAACGAGCGATCAAGATGATTCTGCATTCTTCTGACAAATGACCCACCAAGAATATCGCAGAAAATGCATATCTCAGCTGGTAACACCACGAAAATCAAGATATCGCCGGTTCTGCATATCAGACGCACTGTGGAGTGCTGAAAACACCAGAAAACGTGTTTCTCGCATTAACTATCTCGAAAAGAGCGTTCTCGATGATTGTGCATACTTCTCATAGATGAAACACCAAGAGTATCGCAGAAAATGCATATTTCAACTGGAAACCCCACGAAAACCAAGTTATCGGCGGCTCTACATATCAAACGCACTGTGGAGTGGTCAAAACACCAGAAAACGTGTTTCTCGCATTACAGAGCTCCAATAGAGCTATCTCGATGATTCTTCATACTTCGGACAGAAGTCTCAACAAGATTATCGTACAAAATGCATATCTCAGCTTGAAACCCCACGAAAACCAAGTTATCGGCGGCTCTACATATCAAACGCACAGTGGAGTGGTCAAAACACCAGATAACGTGTTTCTCGCATTAAGTAGCTCGAATAGAGCGTTCTCGAAGATTCTGCATACTTCTGACAGAGGTCTCACCAATACTATCGTAGAAAATGCATATCTCAGCTTGAAACTCGACCGAAACCAAGATATCTCCGGTTCTGCATGTCAAACGTACACTGGAGTGGTGAATACACCAGAAAACGTGTTTCTCGCATTAAATAGCTCGAAAAGAGCGATCTAGATGGTTCTGCATACTTCTGACAGAAGACTCACCAAGATTATCGCAGAAAATGCATATCTCAGCTGGAAACACCACGAAAATCAAGATATTGCCGGTTCTGCATATCAAACGCAGTGTGGAGTGGTCAATACACCAGATAACGTGTTTCTCGCATTAAATAGCTCGAAAAGAGCGATATCGATGATTATGCATACTTCTGACAGAAGACTCACCAAGATTATCGCAGAAAATGCATATCTCAGCTCGAAACACCACGAAAATCAAGATGTCGCCGGTTCTGCATATCAAACGCACTGTGGGGTGGTGAAAACACCAGAAATAGTGTTACTCGCATTAAATAGTTCGAAAAGTGCGATCTAGATGATTCTGCATACTTCTGACAGAAGACTCACCAAGATTATCGCAGAAAATGCATATCTCAGCTGGAAACTCTACGAAAACCAAGATATCGCCGGTTCTCCATAACAGACGCACTGTGGAGTGGTGAAAACACCAGAAAACGTGTTTCTCGCATTAACTAGCTCGAAAAGAGCGTTCTCGATGATTCTGCATACTTCTCATAGATGAAACACCAAGATTATCGCAGAAAATGCATATTTCAGCTGGAAACCCCACGAAAACCAAGTTATCGGCGGCTCTACATATCAAACGCACTGTGGAGTGGTCAAAACACCAGATAACGTGTTTCTCGCATTAAATAACTCGAAAAGAGCGATATCGATGATTATGCATACTTCTGACAGAAGACTCACCAAGATTATCGCAGAAAATGCATATTTCAGCTGGAAACCCCACGAAAACCAAGTTATCGGCGGCTCTACATATCAAACGCACTGTGGAGTGTTCAATACACCAGATAACGTGTTTCTCGCATTAAATAGCTCGAAAAGAGCGATATCTATAATTCTGCATACTTCGGACAGAAGTCTCACCAATATTATCGCAGAAAATGCATATCTCAGCTTGAAACCTCACGAAAATCAAGATGACGCCGGTTCTGCATATCAAACGCACTGTGGAGTGGTGAAAACAACCAGATAACGTGTTTCTCGCATTAAATAGCTCGAAACGAGCGATCTAGGTGATTCTGCATACTTCTGACTGAAGTCTCACCAATATTATCGCAGAAAATGCATATCTCAGCTTGAAACCCGACGAAAACCAAGATATCGTCGGTTCTGCATATCAGACGCACTGTGGAATGTTGAAAACACCAGAAAACGTGTTTCTCGCATTAACTATCTCGAAAAGAGCGTTCTCGATGATTGTGCATACTTCTCATAGATGAAACACCAAGAGTATCGCAGAAAATGCATATTTCAACTGGAAACCCCACGAAAACCAAGTTATCGGCGGCTCTACATATCAAACGCACTGTGGAGTGGTCAAAACACCAGAAAACGTGTTTCTCGCATTACAGAGCTCCAATAGAGCTATCTCGATGATTCTTCATACTTCGGACAGAAGTCTCAACAAGATTATCGTACAAAATGCATATCTCAGCTTGAAACCCCACGAAAGCCAAGATATCGCTGGTTCTGCATATCAAACGCACTGTGGAGTGGTGGAAACACCGGATAAGATTTTTCTCGCATTAACTAGCTCGAAATGAGCGATCTCGATGATTCTGCATACTTCTGACAGAAGACTCACCAAATTATCGCAGAAAATGCATATCTCAGCTGGAAACCCTACGAAAACCAAGATATCGCCGGTTCTACATAACAGACGCACTGTGGAGTGGTTAAAACACCAGAAAACGTGTTTTTCGCGTTAACTAGCTCGAAAAGAGCGTTCTCGATGATTCTGCATACTTCTCATAGATGAAGCACCAAGATTATCGCAGAAAATGCATATTTCAGCTGGAAACCCCACGAAAACCAAGTTATCGGCGGCTCTACATATCAAACGCACTGTGGAGTGGTCAAAACACCAGATAACGTGTATCTCGCATTAAATAGCTCGAAAAGAGCGATATCTATAATTCTGCATACTTCGGACAGAAGTCTCACCAATATTATCGCAGAAAATGCATATCTCAGCTTGAAACCTCACGAAAATCAAGATGACGCCGGCTCTACATATCAAACGCACTGTGGAGTGGTCAAAACACCAGATAACGTGTTTCTCGCATTAAGTAGCTCGAAAAGAGCGATATCGATGATTCTGCATACTTCTGACTGAAGTCTCACCAATATTATCGCAGAAAATGCATATCTCAGCTTGAAACCCGACGAAAACCAAGATGTCGACGGTTCTGCATATCAAACGCACTGTGGGGTGGTGAAAACACCAGAAAACCTGTTACTCGCATTAAATAGCTCGAAAAGAGCGATCTAGATGATTCTGCATACTTCTGACAGAAGACACACCAAGGTTATCGCAGAAGGTGCATATCTCAGCTTGTAACCTCACGAAAACCAAGATATCACCGGTTCTGCACATCAAACGTACTGTGGAGTGGTGAAAACACCAGAAAACGTGTTTCTCGCATTAAATAGCTCGAAAAGAGCGATCTAGATGATTCTGCATACTTCTGACAGAAGACTCACCAAATTATCGCAGAAAATGCATATCTCAGCTGGAAACCCTACGAAAACCAAGATATCGCCGGTTCTACATAACAGACGCACTGTGGAGTGGTTAAAACACCAGAAAACGTGTTTTTCGCGTTAACTAGCTCGAAAAGAGCGTTCTCGATGATTCTGCATACTTCTCATAGATGAAGCACCAAGATTATCGCAGAAAATGCATATTTCAGCTGGAAACCCCACGAAAACCAAGTTATCGGCGGCTCTACATATCAAACGCACTGTTGAGTGGTCAAAACACCAGATAACGTGTATCTCTCATTAAATAGCTCGAAAAGAGCGATATCTATAATTCTGCATACTTCGGACAGAAGTCTCACCAATATTATCGCAGAAAATGCACATCTCAGCTTGAAACCTCACGAAAATCAAGATGACGCCGGTTCTGCATATCAAACGCACTGTGGAGTGGTGAAAACAACCAGATAACGTGTTTCTCGCATTAAATAGCTCGAAACGAGCGATTTAGGTGATTCTGCATACTTCTGACTGAAGTCTCACCAATATTATCGCAGAAAATGCATATCTCAGCTTGAAACCCCACAAATACCGAGATATCGCCGGTTCTGCATATCAAACGCACTGTGGAGTGGTGAAAACACCAGATAACGTGTTTCTCGCATTAAATAGCTCGAAAAGAGCGTTCTCGAAGATCCTGCATACTTCTGACGGAAGTCTCACCAAGATTATCGTAGAAAATGCATATCTCAGCTTGAAACCTGACGAAAACCGAGTTATCTCCGGTTCTGCACATCAAACGTACCGTGGAGTGGGGAAAACACCAGAAAACGTGTTTCGCGCATTAAGTAGCTCGAAAAGAGCGTTCTCGAAAATTCTGCATACTTCTGACAGAAGTCTCACCAAGGTTATCGTAGAAAATGCATATCTCAGCTTGAAACCCGACCGAAACCAAGATATCTCCGGTTCTGCATGTCAAACGTACTGTGGAGTGGTGAAAACACCAGAAAACGTGTTTTTTCGCATTAAATAGATCGAAAAGAGCGATCTAGATGATTCTGCATACTTCTGACTGAAGTCTCACCAATATTATCGCAGAAAATGCATTTCTCAGCTTGAAACCCCACGAAAGCCAAGATATCGCTGGTTCTGCATATCAAACGCACTGTGGAGTGGTGAAAACACCAGATAACTTGTTTCTCGCATTAAGTAGCTCGAAACGAGCGTTCTCGATGATTCTGCATACGTCTCATAGATGAAACACCAAGATTATCGCAGAAAATGCATATATCAGCTGGAAACCCCATGAAAACCAAGTTATCGGCGGATCTACATATCAAACGCACTGTGGAGTTGTCAAAACACCAGAAAACTTGTTTTTTCGCATTAAATAGCTCGAAAAGAGCGATCTAGATGATTCTGGATACTTCTGACTGAAGTCTCACCAATATTATCGCAGAAAATGCATATCTCAGCTCGAAACCTCACGAAAATCAAGATGTTGCCGGTTCTGCATATCAAACGCACTGTGGAGTGGTGAAAACAACCAGAGAACGTGTTTCTCGCATTAAATAGCTCGAATAGAGCGATCTCGATGATTCTGCATACTTCGGACAGAAGTCTCACCAAGATTATCGTAAAAAATGCATATCTCAGCTTGAAACCCCACGAAAACCAAGATATCGCTGGTACTGCATATCAAACGCACTGTGGAGTGGTGAAAACACCAGATAACGTGTTTCTCGCATTAAATAGCTCGAAAAGAGCGTTCTCGAAGATCCTGCATACTTGTGACAGAAGTCTCTCCAAGATTATCGTAGAAAATGCATATCTCAGCTTGAAACCCGACGAAAACCGAGTTATCTCCGGTTCTGCACACCAAACGTACCGTGGAGTGGTGAAAACACCAGAAAACGTGTTTCGCGCATTAAGTAGCTCGAAAAGAGCGTTCTCGAAGATTCTGCATACTTCTGACAGAAGTCTCACCAACATTATCGTAGAAAATGCATATCTCAGCTGGAAACACCACGAAAATCAAGATATCGCCGGTTCTGCATATCAAACGCACTGTGGAGTGGTGAAAACACCAGATAACGTGTTTCTCGCATTAAATAGCACGAAAAGAGCGTTCTCGAAGATCCTGCATACTTCTGACAGAAGTCTCACCAAGATTATCGTAGAAAATGCATATCTCAGCTTGAAACCCGACGAAAACCGAGTTATCTCCGGTTCTGCACACCAAACGTACCTTGGAGTGGTGAAAACACCAGAAAACGTGTTTCGCGCATTAAGTAGCTCGCAAAGAGCGTTCTCGAAGATTCTGCATACTTCTTGCAGAAGTCTCACCAGGGTTATCGTAGAAAATGCATATCTCAGCTTGAAATCCGACCGAAACCAAGATATCTCCGGTTCTGCATGTCAAACGTACTGTGATGTGGTGAAAACAACAGAAAACGTGTTTCGTGCATTAAGTAGCTCGAAAAGAACGATCAAGATGATTCTGCATACTTCTGACAAAAGACCCACAAAGATTATCGCAAAAAATGCATATCTCAGTTGGAAACACCACGAAAATCAAGATATCGCCTGTTCTGCAGATCAAACGCACTGTGGAGTGGTGAAAACAACCAGAGAACGTGTTTCTCGCATTAAATAGCTCGAAAAGAGCGATATCGATGATTCAGCATACTTCGGACAGAAGTCTCACCAAGATTATCGTAAAAAATGCATATCTCAGCTTGAAACCCCATGAAAACCAAGATATCGCTGGTACTGCATATCAAACGCAGTGTGGAGTGGTCAATACACCAGATAACGTGTTTCTCGCATTAAATAGCTCGAAACGAACGATCTAGATTATTCTGCATACTTCTGACAGAAGTCTCACCAAGATTATCGTAGAAAATGTATATCTCAGCTTGAAACCCGACGAAAACCGAGTTATCTCCGGTTCTGCACACCAAACGTACCTTGGACTGGTGAAAACACCAGAAAACGTGTTTCGCGCATTAAGTAGCTCGAAAAGAGCGTTCTCGAAGATTCTGCATACTTCTGACAGAAGTCTCACCAGGGTTATCGTAGAAAATGCATATCTCAGCCTAAAACCCGACCGAAACCAAGATATCTCCGGTTCTGCATTTCAAACGTACTGTGGAGTGGTGAAAACACCAGAAAACCTGTTTCGTGCATTAAGTAGCTCGAAAAGAGCGATCAAGATGATTCTGCATTCTTCTGACAAAAGACACACCAAGATTATCGCAGAAAATGCATATCTCAGCTTGAAACCCCACGAAAACCAAGATATGTACTGTTCTGCATATCAAACGCACTGTGGAGTGTTGAAAACACCAGATAACGTGTTTCTCGCACTAGCTAGCTCGAAACGAGCGATCAAGATGATTCTGCATTCTTCTGACAAATGACCCACCAAGAATATCGCAGAAAATGCATATCTCAGCTGGTAACACCACGAAAATCAAGATATCGCCGGTTCTGCATATCAGACGCACTGTGGAGTGCTGAAAACACCAGAAAACGTGTTTCTCGCATTAACTATCTCGAAAAGAGCGTTCTCGATGATTGTGCATACTTCTCATAGATGAAACACCAAGAGTATCGCAGAAAATGCATATTTCAACTGGAAACCCCACGAAAACCAAGTTATCGGCGGCTCTACATATCAAACGCACTGTGGAGTGGTCAAAACACCAGAAAACGTGTTTCTCGCATTACAGAGCTCCAATAGAGCTATCTCGATGATTCTTCATACTTCGGACAGAAGTCTCAACAAGATTATCGTACAAAATGCATATCTCAGCTTGAAACCCCACGAAAACCAAGTTATCGGCGGCTCTACATATCAAACGCACAGTGGAGTGGTCAAAACACCAGATAACGTGTTTCTCGCATTAAGTAGCTCGAATAGAGCGTTCTCGAAGATTCTGCATACTTCTGACAGAGGTCTCACCAATACTATCGTAGAAAATGCATATCTCAGCTTGAAACTCGACCGAAACCAAGATATCTCCGGTTCTGCATGTCAAACGTACACTGGAGTGGTGAATACACCAGAAAACGTGTTTCTCGCATTAAATAGCTCGAAAAGAGCGATCTAGATGGTTCTGCATACTTCTGACAGAAGACTCACCAAGATTATCGCAGAAAATGCATATCTCAGCTGGAAACACCACGAAAATCAAGATATTGCCGGTTCTGCATATCAAACGCAGTGTGGAGTGGTCAATACACCAGATAACGTGTTTCTCGCATTAAATAGCTCGAAAAGAGCGAAATCGATGATTATGCATACTTCTGACAGAAGACTCACCAAGATTATCGCAGAAAATGCATATCTCAGCTCGAAACACCACGAAAATCAAGATGTCGCCGGTTCTGCATATCAAACGCACTGTGGGGTGGTGAAAACACCAGAAATAGTGTTACTCGCATTAAATAGTTCGAAAAGTGCGATCTAGATGATTCTGCATACTTCTGACAGAAGACTCACCAAGATTATCGCAGAAAATGCATATCTCAGCTGGAAACTCTACGAAAACCAAGATATCGCCGGTTCTCCATAACAGACGCACTGTGGAGTGGTGAAAACACCAGAAAACGTGTTTCTCGCATTAACTAGCTCGAAAAGAGCGTTCTCGATGATTCTGCATACTTCTCATAGATGAAACACCAAGATTATCGCAGAAAATGCATATTTCAGCTGGAAACCCCACGAAAACCAAGTTATCGGCGGCTCTACATATCAAACGCACTGTGGAGTGGTCAAAACACCAGATAACGTGTTTCTCGCATTAAATAACTCGAAAAGAGCGATATCGATGATTATGCATACTTCTGACAGAAGACTCACCAAGATTATCGCAGAAAATGCATATTTCAGCTGGAAACCCCACGAAAACCAAGTCATCGGCGGCTCTACATATCAAACGCACTGTGGAGTGTTCAATACACCAGATAACGTGTTTCTCGCATTAAATAGCTCGAAAAGAGCGATATCTATAATTCTGCATACTTCGGACAGAAGTCTCACCAATATTATCGCAGAAAATGCATATCTCAGCTTGAAACCTCACGAAAATCAAGATGACGCCGGTTCTGCATATCAAACGCACTGTGGAGTGGTGAAAACAACCAGATAACGTGTTTCTCGCATTAAATAGCTCGAAACGAGCGATCTAGGTGATTCTGCATACTTCTGACTGAAGTCTCACCAATATTATCGCAGAAAATGCATATCTCAGCTTGAAACCCGACGAAAACCAAGATATCGTCGGTTCTGCATATCAGACGCACTGTGGAATGTTGAAAACACCAGAAAACGTGTTTCTCGCATTAACTATCTCGAAAAGAGCGTTCTCGATGATTGTGCATACTTCTCATAGATGAAACACCAAGAGTATCGCAGAAAATGCATATTTCAACTGGAAACCCCACGAAAACCAAGTTATCGGCGGCTCTACATATCAAACGCACTGTGGAGTGGTCAAAACACCAGAAAACGTGTTTCTCGCATTACAGAGCTCCAATAGAGCTATCTCGATGATTCTTCATACTTCGGACAGAAGTCTCAACAAGATTATCGTACAAAATGCATATCTCAGCTTGAAACCCCACGAAAGCCAAGATATCGCTGGTTCTGCATATCAAACGCACTGTGGAGTGGTGGAAACACCGGATAAGATTTTTCTCGCATTAACTAGCTCGAAATGAGCGATCTCGATGATTCTGCATACTTCTGACAGAAGACTCACCAAATTATCGCAGAAAATGCATATCTCAGCTGGAAACCCTACGAAAACCAAGATATCGCCGGTTCTACATAACAGACGCACTGTGGAGTGGTTAAAACACCAGAAAACGTGTTTTTCGCGTTAACTAGCTCGAAAAGAGCGTTCTCGATGATTCTGCATACTTCTCATAGATGAAGCACCAAGATTATCGCAGAAAATGCATATTTCAGCTGGAAACCCCACGAAAACCAAGTTATCGGCGGCTCTACATATCAAACGCACTGTGGAGTGGTCAAAACACCAGATAACGTGTATCTCGCATTAAATAGCTCGAAAAGAGCGATATCTATAATTCTGCATACTTCGGACAGAAGTCTCACCAATATTATCGCAGAAAATGCATATCTCAGCTTGAAACCTCACGAAAATCAAGATGACGCCGGTTCTGCATATCAAACGCACTGTGGAGTGGTGAAAACAACCAGATAACGTGTTTCTCGCATTAAATAGCTCGAAACGAGCGATTTAGGTGATTCTGCATACTTCTGACTGAAGTCTCACCAATATTATCGCAGAAAATGCATATCTCAGCTTGAAACCCGACGAAAACCAAGATATCGTCGGTTCTGCATATCAGACGCACTGTGGAATGTTGAAAACACCAGAAAACGTGTTTCTCGCATTAACTATCTCGAAAAGAGCGTTCTCGATGATTCTGCATACTTCTCATAGATGAAACACCAAGAGTATCGCAGAAAATGCATATTTCAACTGGATACCCCACGAAAACCAAGTTATCGGCGGCTCTACATATCAAACGCACTGTGGAGTGGTCAAAACACCAGAAAACGTGTTTCTCGCATTAAATAGCTCGAATAGAGCGATCTCGATGATTCTTCATACTTCGGACAGAAGTCTCAACAAGATTATCGTACAAACTGCATATCTCAGCTTGAAACCTCACGAAAATCAAGATGACTCCGGTTCTGCATATCAAACGCACTGTGGAGTGGTGAAAACAACCAGATAACGTGTTGCTCGCATTAAATAGCTCGAAACCCGCGATCTAGGTGATTCTGCATACTTCTGACTGAAGTCTCACCAATATTATCGCAGAAAATGCATATCTCAGCTTGAAACTCGACTAAAACCAAGATATCTCCGGTTCTGCATATCCAACGCACTGTGGAATGTGGAAAACACCAGAAAACTTGTTTTTTCACATTAATTAGCTCGAAGAGAGCGATCTCGATGATTAAGCATACTTCTGACTGAAGTGTCACGAAGATTATCCCAGAAAATCCATATCTCAGCTTGAAACCTCACGAAAACCAAGTTATCTCCGGTTCTGCACATCAAACGTACTGTGGAGTGGTGAATACACCAGAAAACGTGTTTCTCGCATTAACTAGCTCGAAAAGAGCGATCCCGATGATTCTGCATACTTCTGACAGAAGTCTCACCAAGATTATCGCAGAAAATGCATATCTCAGCTTGAAACCTCACGAAAATCAAGATGTCGCCGGTTCTGCATATAAAACGCACTGTGGAATGTGGAAAACACCAGAAAACTTGTTTTTTCACATTAATTAGCTCGAATAGAGCGATCTCGATGATTAAGCATACTTCTGACTGAAGTGTCACGAAGATTATCGCAGAAAATCCATATCTCAGCTTGAAACCTCACGAAAACCAAGTTATCTCCGGTTCTGCACATCAAACGTACTGTGGAGTGGTGAATACACCAGAAAACGTGTTTCTCGCATTAACTAGCTCGAAAAGAGCGATCTAGATGATTCTGCATACTTCTGACAGAAGACTCACCAATATTATGTCAGAAAATGCATATCTCAGCTTGAAACCTCACGAAAATCAAGATGTTGCCGGTTCTGCATATCAAACGCACTGTGGAGTGGTGAAAACACCAGATATCGTGTTTCTCGCATTAAATAGCTCGCAAAGAGGGATCTCGATGATTCTGCATACTTCTGACAGAAGACTCACCAAGATTATCGCAGAAAATGCATATCTCAGCTGGAAACACCACGAAAATCAAGATATCGCCGGTTCTGCATATCAAACGCACTGTGGAATGTTGAAAACACCAGAAAACTTGTTTTTTCGCATTACATAGCTTGAAAACAGCGATCTAGATGATTCTGCATACTTCTGACTGAAGTGTCACCAAGATTATCGCAGAAAATCCATATCTCAGCTTGAAACATCACGAAAATTAAGATTTCGCCGGTTCTGCATATCAAACGCTCTGTGGAGTCGTGAAAACAACCAGACAACGTGTTTCTCGCATTAAATAGCTCGAAAAGAGCGATCCCGATGATTCTGCACACTTCGGACAGAAGTCTCACCAAGATTATCGCAGACAATGCATATCTCAGCTTGAAACCCCACGAAAACCAAGATATCGCTGGTTCTGCATATCAAACGCACTGTGGAGTGGTGAAAACACCAGATAACGTGTTTCTCGCATTAAATAGGTCGAAAAGAGCGATCTCGATGTTTCTGCATACTTCGGACAGAAGTCTCACCAAGATTATCGCAGACAATGCATATCTCAGCTTGAAACCCCACGAAAACCCAGATATCGCCGGTTCTGCATATCAAACGCACTGTGGGGTGGGGAAAACACCAGATAAGGTTTTTCTCGCATTAACTAGCTCGAAAAGTGCGATCTCGACGATTCAGCATACTTCGGACAGAAGTGTCTCCAAGTTTATCGCAGAAAATGCATATCTCAGCTTGAAACCCCTCGAAAACCAAGATATCACCTGTTCTGCATATCCAACGAATTGTGGTGTGGTGAAAACCCCAGAAAACGTGTTTCTCGCATTAAATAGCTCGAAAAGAGCGATCTCGATGATTCTGCACACTTCGGACAGAAGTCTCACCAAGATTATTTCAGACAATGCATATCTCAGCTTGAAACCCCACGAAAACCAAGATATCGCCGGTTCTGCATATCAAACGCACTGTGGAGTGGTGAAAACACCAGATAAGGTTTTTCTCGCATTAACTAGCTCGAAAGGTGCTATCTCGATGATTCAGCATACTTCTGACAGAAGTCTCACCATGATTATCGTAAAAAATGCATATCTCAGCTTGAACCCCCACGAAAACCAAGATATCGCTGGTTCTGCATATCAAACGCACTGTGGAGTGGTGAAAACACCAGATAACGTGTTTCTCGCATTAAATAGGTCGAAAAGAGCGATCTCGATGTTTCTGCATCCTTCGGACAGAAGTCTCACCAAGATTATCGCAGACAATGCATATCTCAGCTTGAAACCCCACGAAAACCAAGATATCGCCGGTTCTGCATATCGTACGCACTGTGGAGTGCTGAAAACACCAGATATCGTGTTTCTCGCATTAAATAGCTCGAAAACAGAAACTCGATGATTCTGCATACTTCGGACAGAAGTCTCACCATGATTATCGTCAAAAATGCATATCTCATCTTGAAACCCCACGAAAACCAAGATATCGCTGGCTCTGCATATCAAACGCACTGTGGAATGGTGAAAACACCAGATAACGTGTTTCTCGCATTAAATAGCTCGAAAAGAGCGATCTCGATGATTCTGCACACTTCGGACAGAAGTCTCACCAAGATTATTTCAGACAATGCATATCTCAGCTTGAAACCCCACGAAAACCCAGATATCGCCGGTTCTGCATATCAAACGCACTGTGGAGTGGTGAAAACACCAGATAAGGTTTTTCTCGCATTAACTAGCTCGAAAGGTGCTATCTCGATGATTCAGCATACTTCTGACAGAAGTCTCACCATGATTATCGTAAAAAATGCATATCTCAGCTTGAACCCCCACGAAAACCAAGATATCGCTGGTTCTGCATATCAAACGCACTGTGGAGTGGTGAAAACACCAGATAACGTGTTTCTCGCATTAAATAGGTCGAAAAGAGCGATCTCGATGTTTCTGCATCCTTCGGACAGAAGTCTCACCAAGATTATCGCAGACAATGCATATCTCAGCTTGAAACCCCACGAAAACCAAGATATCGCCGGTTCTGCATATCGTACGCACTGTGGAGTGCTGAAAACACCAGATATCGTGTTTCTCGCATTAAATAGCTCGAAAACAGAAACTCGATGATTCTGCATACTTCTAACAGAAGTCTCACCATGATTATCGCAGAAAATGCATATCTCTGCTAGAAAACCCACGAAAACCAAGATATCTCCTGTTCTGCATATCCAACGAACTGTGCAGTGGTGAAAACCCCAGAAAACGTGTTTCTCGCATAAAATAGCTCGAAATGTACGATCTCGAAGATTCTGCATACTTCTAACAGAAGTCTCAACATGATTATCGCAGATAATGCATATCTCTGCTAGAAACCCCACGAAAACCAAGATATCTCCTGTTCTGCATATACAACGAACTGTGGAGTGGTGAAAACACCAGATAACGTGTTTCTCGCATTAACTAGCTCGAAATGAGCGATCTCGATGATTCTGCATACTTCTGACAGAAGACTCCCCAAGATTATCGCTGAAAATGCATATCTCAGCAAGAAAAACCACGAAAATCAAGATATCGCCGGTTCTGCATATCAAACGCGCTGTGGAGTGGTGAAAACACCAGATAACGTGTTTCTCGCATTAACTAGCTCGAAATGAGCGATCTCGAAGGTTCTGCATACTTCTGACAGAAGACTCACCAAGATTATCGTAGAAAATGCATATCTCAGCTTGATACCCTACGACAGCCAAGATGTCGCCGGTTCTGCATATCGTACGCACTGTGGAGTGCTGAAAACACCAGATATCGAGTTTCTCGCATTAAATAGCTCGAAAACTGCGATCTCGATGATTCTGCATACTTCGGACAAATGTCTCACCATGATTATCGTAAAAAATGCATGTCTCTGCTTGAAACCCCACGAAAACCAAGATATCGCTGGTTCTGCATATCCAACGAACTGTGGTGTGGTGAAAACCCCAGAAAACGTGTTTCTCGCATTAAATAGCTCGAAAAGAGCGATCTCGATGATTCTGCACACTTCGGACAGAAGACTTACCAAGATTATCGCAGAAAATGCATATCTCAGCTGGAAACACCACGAAAATCAAGATATCGCCGGTTCTGCACATCAAACGTACTGTGGAGTGGTGAATACACCAGAAAACGTGTTTCTCGCATTAACTAGCTCGAAAAGAGCGATCTAGATGATTCTGCATACTTCTGACAGAAGACTCACCAAGATTATCGTGGAAAATGCATATCTCAGCTTGATGCCCGACGAAAGCCAAGATGTCGCCGGTTCTGCATATCAAACGCACTGTGGAGTGGTGAATACACCAGAAAACGTGTTTCTCGCATTAACTAGCTCGAAAAGAGCGATCTAGATGATTCTGCATACTTCTGACAGAAGACTCACCAAGATTATCGTGGAAAATGCATATCTCAGCTTGATGCCCGACGAAAGCCAAGATGTCGCCGGTTCTGCATATCAAACGCACTGTGGAGTGGTGAAAACACCAGATAACGTGTTTCTCGCATTAAATAGCTCGCAAAGAGCGATCTAGATGATTCTGCATACTTCTGACTGAAGTCTCACCAAGATTATCGCAGAAAATCCATATCTCAGCTGGAAAACATCACGAAAATCAAGATGTCGCCGGTTCTGCATATCAAACGCACTGTGGAGTGGTGAAAACACCAGATAACGTGTTTCTCGCATTATGTAGCTCGAAAAGTGCGATCCCGATGATTCTGCATACTTCTGACAGAAGTCTCACCAAGATTATCGTAGAAAATGCATATCTCAGCATGAAACCCGACGAAATCCAAGATGTCGCTGGTTCTGCATATCAAACGCACTGTGGAGTGGTGAAAACACCAGATAACGTGTTTCTCGCATTATGTAGCTCAAAAAGCGCGATCTCGATGATTCTGCATACTTCTAACAGAAGTCTCACGAAGATTATCGCAGAAAATGCATATCTCTGCTTGAAACCCGACGAAAACCAAGATATCTACTGTTCTGCATATCCAACGAACTGTGGAGTGGTGAAAACCCCAGAAAACGAGTTTCTCGCATTAAATAGCTCGAAAAGAGCGCTCTCGATGTTTCTGCATACTTCGGACAGATGTTTCACCAAGATTATCGTAGAAAATGCATATCTCAGCTTGAAACCGCACGAAAGCCAAGATATCGCTGGTTCTGCATATCAAACGCACTGTGGAGCGGTGAATACACCGGATAAGGTTTTTCTCGCATTAACTAGCCCGAAAAGAGCGATCTCGATGTTTCAGCATACTTCGGACAGAAGTCTCACCAAGATTATCGCAGAAAATGCATATCTCAGCTTGAAACCCCTCGAAAACCAAGATATCACCTGTTCTGCATATCCAACGAACTGTGGTGTGGTGAAAACCCCAGAAAACGTATTTCTCGCATTAAATAGCTCGAAAAGAGCGATCTCGATGATTCTGCACACTTCGGACAGAAGTCTCACCAAGATTATCGCAGACAATGCATATCTCAGCTTGAAACCCCACGAAAACCAAGATATCGCCGGTTCTGCATTTCATACGCACTGTGGAGTGCTGAAAACACCAGATATCGTGTTTCTCGCATTAAATAGCTCGTAAAGTGCGATCTCGATGATTCTGCATACTTCTGACAGAAGTCTCACCATGATTATCGTAAAAAATGCATATCTCAGCTTGAAACCCCACGAAAAACATGATATCGCTGGTTCTGCATATCAAACGCACTGTGGAGTGGTGGAAACCCCAGAAAACGTGTTTGTCGCATTAAATAGCTCGAAAAGAGCGATCTCGATGATTCTGCACACTTCGGACAGAAGTCTCACCAAGATTATCGAAGACAATGCATATCTCAGCTTGAAACCCCACGAAAACCAAGATATCGCCGGTTCTGCATTTCATACGCACTGTGGAGTGCTGAAAACACCAGATATCGTGTTTCTCGCATTAAATAGCTCGAAAAGTGCGATCTCGATGATTCTGCATACTTCTGACAGAAGTCTCACCAAGATTATCGCAGACAATGCATATCTCAGCTTGAAACCCCACGAAAACCAAGATATCGCCGGTTCTGCATATCATACGCACTGTGGAGTGCTGAAAACACCAGATATCGTGTTTCTCGCATTAAATAGCTCGAAAAGTGCGATCTCGATGATTCAGCATACTTCGGACAGAAGTCTCTCCAAGTTTATCGCAGAAGATGCATATCTCAGCTTGAAACCCCTCGAAAACCAAGATATCACCTGTTCTGCATATCCAACGGACTGTGGTGTGGTGAAAACCCCAGAAAACGTGTTTCTCGCATTAAATAGCTCGAAGAGAGCGATCTCGATGATTCTGCACACTTCGGACAGAAGTCTCACCAAGATTATCGCAGACAATGCATATCTCAGCTTGAAACCCCACGAAAACCAAGATATCGCCGGTTCTGCATTTCATACGCACTGTGGAGTGCTGAAAACACCAGATATCGTGTTTCTCGCATTAAATAGCTCGAAAAGTGCGATCTCGATGATTCTGCATACTTCTGACAGAAGTCTCACCATGATTATCGTAAAAAATGCATATCTCAGCTTGAAACCCCACGAAAACCAAGATATCGCTGGTTCTGCATATCAAACGCACTGTGGAGTGGTGAAAACACCAGATAACGTGTTTCTCGCATTAAATAGGTCGAATAGAGCGATCTCGATGTTTCTGCATACTTCGGACAGAAGTCTCACCAAGATTATCGCAGACAATGCATATCTCAGCTTGAAACCCCACGAAAACCAAGATATCGCCGGTTCTGCATATCATACGCACTGTGGAGTGCTGAAAACACCAGATATCGTGTTTCTCGCATTAAATAGCTCGAAAAGAGCGATCTCGATGATTCTGCACACTTCGGACAGAAGTCTCACCAAGATTATCGCAGACAATGCATATCTCAGCTTGAAACCCCACGAAAACCAAGATATCGCCGGTTCTGCATTTCATACGCACTGTGGAGTGCTGAAAACACCAGATATCGTGTTTCTCGCATTAAATAGCTCGAAAAGTGCAATCTCGATGATTCTGCATACTTCTGACAGAAGTCTCACCATGATTATCGTAAAAAATGCATATCTCAGCTTGAAACCCCACGAAAACCAAGATATCGCTGGTTCTGCATATCAAACGCACTGTGGAGTGGTGAAAACACCAGATAACGTGTTTCTCGCATTAAATAGGTCGAAAAGAGCGATCTCGATGTTTCTGCATACTTCGGACAGAAGTCTCACCAAGATTATCGCAGACAATGCATATCTCAGCTTGAAACCCCACGAAAACCAAGATATCGCCGGTTCTGCATATCATACGCACTGTGGAGTTCTGAAAACACCAGATATCGTGTTTCTCGCGTTAAATAGCTCGAAAAGTGCGATCTCGATGATTCAGCATACTTCGGACAGAAGTCTCTCCAAGTTTATCGCAGAAGATGCATATCTCAGCTTGAAACCCCTCGAAAACCAAGATATCACCTGTTCTGCATATCCAACGAACTGTGGTGTGGTGAAAGCCCCAGAAAACGTGTTTCTCGCATTAAATAGCTTGAAAAGTGCGATCTCGATGATTCTGCACACTTCGGACAGAAGTCTCACCAAGATTATCGCAGATAATGCATATCTCAGCTTGAAACCCTACGAAAACCAAGATATCTCCGGTTCTGCATATCATGCGCACTGAGGAGTGGTGAAAACACCAGATAACGTGTTTCTCGCATTAAATAGCTCGAAAAGAGCGATCTCGATGATTCTGCATACTTCTAACAGAAGTCTCACAAAGGTTATCTCAGAAAATGCATATCTCTGCTTGAAAACCCACGCAAACCAAGATATCTCCTGTTCTGCATATCCAACGAACTGTGGTCTGGTGAAAGCCCCAGAAAACGTGTTTCTCGCATTAAATAGCTTGAAAAGTGCGATCTCGATGATTCTGCACACTTCGGACAGAAGTCTCACCAAGATTATCGCAGATAATGCATATCTCAGCTTGAAATCCTACGAAAACCAAGATATCTCCGGTTCTGCATATCATGCGCACTGAGGAGTGGTGAAAACACCAGATAACGTGTTTCTCGCATTAAATAGCTCGAAAAGAGCGATCTCGATGATTCTGCATACTTCTAACAGAAGTCTCACAAAGGTTATCTCAGAAAATGCATATCTCTGCTTGAAAACCCACGCAAACCAAGATATCTCCTGTTCTACATATCCAAAGAACTGTGGAGTGGTGAAAAAACCTGAAAACGTGTTTCTCGCATTAAATAGCTCGAAAAGAGCGCTCCCGATGTTTCTGCATACTTCGGACAAATGTCTCGCCAAGCTTATCGCAGAAAATGCATATCTCAGCTTGAAACCCCACGAAAGCCAAGATATCGCTGGTTCTGCATATCAAACGCACTGTGGAGTGGCGAATACACCAGAAAACGTGTTTCTCGCATTAAATAGCTCGAATAGAGCGATCTCGATAATTCTGCATACTTCGGACAGAAGTCTCACCAAGATTATCCTAAAAAATTCATTTCTCAGCTTGAAACCCCACGAAAACCAAGATATCGCTGGTACTGCATATCAAACGCACTGTGGAGTGGTGAAAACACCAGATAACGAGTTTCTCGCATTAAATAGCTCGAAAAGAGCGATGTCGATGATTCTGCATACTTCGGACAGAAGTCTCACCAAGCTTATCGCAGAAAATCCATATCTCATCTTGAAACCCTACGAAAACCAAGATATCTCCGGTTCTGCATATCATGCGCACTGTGGAGTGGTGAAAGCACCAGATAACGTGTTTCTCGCATTAAATAGCTCGAAACGAGCGATCTCGATGATTCTGCATACTTCTAACTGAAGTCTCACCAATATTATCGCAGAAAATGCATATCTCAGCTTGAAACCCGACCGAAATCAAGGTATCTCCGTTTCTGCATGTCAAACGTACTGTGGAGTGGTGAATACACCAGAAAACGTGTTTCTCGCATTAAGTAGCTCGAAAAGAGCGATCTAGATGATTCTGCATACTTCGGACAGAAGTCTCACCAAGCTTATCGCAGAAAATCCATATCTCAGCTTGAAACCCCTCCAAACCCAAGATATCACCTGTTCTGCATATCCAACGAACCGTGGTGTGGTGAAAGCCCCAGAAAACGTGTTTCTCGCATTAAATAGCTTGAAAAGTGCGATCTCGATGATTCTGCACACTTCGGACAGAAGTCTCACCAAGATTATCTCAGAAAATGCATATCTCTGCTTGAAAACCCACGCAAACCAAGATATCTCCTGTTCTACATATCCAAAGAACTGTGGAGTGGTGAAAAAACCAGAAAACGTGTTTCTCGCATTAAATAGCTCGAAAAGAGCGCTCCCGATGTTTCTGCATACTTCGGACAAATGTCTCACCATGCTTATCGCAGAAAATGCATATCTCAACTTGAAACCCCACGAAAGCCAAGATATCGCTGGTTCTGCATATCAAACGCACTGTGGTGTGGTGAAAACCCCAGAAAACGAGTTTCTCGCATTAAATAGCTCGAATAGAGCGATCTCGATGATTCTGCATACTTCTAACTGAAGTCTCACCAATATTATCGCAGAAAATGCATATCTCAGCTTGAAACCCGACCGAAACCAAGGTATCTCCGTTTCTGCATGTCAAACGTACTGTTGAGTGGTCAAAACTCCACAAAACTTGTTTTTTCGCATTAAATAGCTCGAAACGAGCGATCTAGATGATTCTGCATACATCTGACTGATGTCTCTCCAAGATTATCGCAGGAAATGCATATCTCAGATGGAAACCCCACGAAAACCAAGATATCACCGGTTCTGCATATCAAACGCCCTGTGGAGTGATGAAAACACCAGATAACGTGTTTCTCGCATTAAATAGCTCGAATAGAGCGATCTCGATGATTCTGCATACTTCTAACTGAAGTCTCACCAATATTATCGCAGAAAATGCATATCTCAGCTTGAAACCCGACCGAAATCAAGGTATCTCCGTTTCTGCATGTCAAACGTACTGTGGAGTGGTGAATACACCAGAAAACGTGTTTCTCGCATTAAGTAGCTCGAAAAGAGCGATCTAGATGATTCTGCATACTTCGGACAGAAGTCTCACCAATATTATCGCAGAAAATGCATATCTCAGCTTGAAACCTCACGAAAATCAAGATGTCGCCGGTTCTGCATATCAAACGCACTGTGGAGTGGTGAAAGCAACCAGATAACGTGTTTCTCGCATTAAATAGCTCGAAACGAGCGAACTAGATCATTCTGCATACTTCTGACTGAAGTCTCACCAATATTATCGCAGAAAATGCATATCTCAGCTTGAAACCCGTCGAAAAAAAAGATGTCGCCGGTTCTGCATATCAAACGCACTGTGGGGTGGTGAAAACACCAGAAAACGTGTTTCTCGCATTAAATAGCTCCAAAAGAGCGATCTCGAAGATTCTGCATACTTCGGACAGAAGTCTCACCAAGATTATCGCAGAAAATGCATATCTCAGCTTGATACCCCACGAAAACCAAGATATCGTCGGTTCTGCGTATCATACGCACTGTGGAGTAGTGACAACACCAGATAACGTGTTTCTCGCATTAAATAGCTCGAAAAGAGCGATCTCGATGATTCTGCATACTTCTAACAGAAGTCTCACCAAGGTTATCGCAGAAAATGCATATCTCTGCTTGAAACCCCACGCAAACCAAGATATCTCCTCTTCTGCATATCCAAAGAACTGTGGAGTGGTGAAAAACCCAGAAAACGTGTTTCGCGCATTAAATAGCTCGAAAAGAGCGCTCCCGATGTTTCTGCATACTTCGGACAAATGTCTCACCAATATTATCGCAGAAAATGCATATCTCTGCTTGAAACCTCACGAAAATCAACATGTCGCCGGTTCTGCATATCAAACGCACTGTGGAGTGGTGAAAGCAACCAGATAACGTGTTTCTCACATTAAATAGCTCGAAACGAGCAAACTAGATGATTCTGCATACTTCTGACTGAAGTCTCACCAAGATTATCGCAGATAATGCATATCTCAGCTTGAAACCCCACGAAAACCAAGATATCGCCGGTTCTGCATATCATACGCACTGTGGTGTGGTGAAAACACCAGATAACGTGTTTCTCGCATTAAATAGCTCGAAAAGAGCGATCTCGATGATTCTGCATACTTCTAACAGAAGTCTCACCAAGGTGATCGCAGAAAATGCATATCTCTGCTTGAAACCCCACGCAAACCAAGATATCTCCTCTTCTGCATATCCAAAGAACTGTGGAGTGGTGAAAAACCCAGAAAACGTGTTTCGCGCATTAAATATCTCGAAAAGAGCGCTCCCGATGTTTCTGCATACTTCGGACAAATGTCTCACCAAGCTTATCGCAGAAAATGCATATCTCAGCTTGAAACCCCACGAAAGCCAAGATATCGCTGGTTCTGCATATCAAACGCCCTGTGGAGTGATGAAAACACCAGATAACGTGTTTCTCGCATTAAATAGCTTGAAAAGTGCGATCTCGATGATTCTGCACACTTCGGACAGAAGTCTCACCAAGATTATCGCAGAAAATGCATATCTCTGCTTGAAACCCCACGCAAACCAAGATATCTCCTCTTCTGCATATCCAAAGAACTGTGGAGTGGTGAAAAACCCAGAAAACGTGTTTCGCGCATTAAATATCTCGAAAAGAGCGCTCCCGATGTTTCTGCATACTTCGGACAAATGTCTCACCAAGCTTATCGCAGAAAATGCATATCTCAGCTTGAAACCCCACGAAAGCCAAGATATCGCTGGTTCTGCATATCAAACGCCCTGTGGAGTGATGAAAACACCAGATAACGTGTTTCTCGCATTAAATAGCTTGAAAAGTGCGATCTCGATGATTCTGCACACTTCGGACAGAAGTCTCACCAAGATTATCGCAGATAATGCATATCTCAGCTTGAAACCCCACAAAAACCAAGATATCGCCGATTCTGCATATCATACGCACTGTGGTGTGGTGAAAACACCAGATAACGTGTTTCTCGCATTAAATAGTTCGAAAAGAGCGATCTCGATGATTCTGCATACTTCGGAGAGAAGTCTCACAAAGATTATCGCAGAAAATGCATATCTGAGCTTGAAACCCCACGAAAACCAAGATATCGTCGGTTCTGCATATCATACGCACTGTGGAGTGGTGAAAACACCGGATAACGTTTTGTCGCATTAAATAGCTCGAATAGAGCGATCTCGATGATTAAGCATACTTCGGACAAAAGTCTCACCAAGATTATCGCAGAAAATGCATATCTCAGCTTGAAACCTCACGAATATCAAGATGTCGCCGGTTCTGCATATCAAACGCACTGTGGAGTGGTGAAAGCAACCAGATAACGTGTTTCTCGCTTTAAATAGCTCGAAACGAGCGAACCCAGATGATTCTGCATACTTCTGATTGAAGTCTCACCAATATTATCGCAGAAAATGCATATCTCAGCTTGAAACCCGTCGAAAAAAAAGATGTCGCCGGTTCTGCATATCAAACGCACTGTGGGGTGGTGAAAACACCAGAAAACGTGTTTCTCGCATTAAATAGCTCGAAAAGAGCGATCTCGATGATTCCGCATACTTCGGACAGAAGTCTCACCAAGATTATCCTAAAAAATTCATATCTCAGCTTGAAACCCCACGAAAACCAAGATATCGCTGGTACTGCATATCAAACGCACTGTGGAGTGGTGAAAACACCAGATAACGTGTTTCTCGCATTCAATAGCTCGAATAGAGCGATCTCGATGATTCTGTATACTTCTAACTGAAGTCTCACCAATTTTATCGCAGAAAATGCATATCTCAGCTTGAAACCCGACCGAAACCAAGGTATCTCCATTTCTGCATGTCAAACGTACTGTGGAGTGGTCAGAACACCAGAAAACTTGTTTTTTCGCACTAAATACCTCGAAACGAGCGATCTAGATGATTCTGCATACTTCTGACTGAAGTCTCACCAAGATTATCGCAGGAAATGCATATCTCAGATGGAAACCCCACGAAAACCAAGATATCGCCGGTTCTGCATATCAAACGCCCTGTGGAGTGATGAAAACACCAGATAACGTGTTTCTCGCATTAAATAGCTCGAATAGAGCGATCTCGATGATTCTGCATACTTCTAACTGAAGTCTCACCAATATTATCGCAGAAAATGCATATCTCAGCTTGAAACCCGACCGAAACCAAGGTATCTCCGTTTCTGCATGTCAAACGTACTGTGGAGTGGTCAAAACACCAGAAAACTTGTTTTTTCGCATTAAATAGCTCGAAACGAGCGATCTAGATGATTCTGCATACTTCAGACTGAAGTCTCACCAAGATTATCGCAGGAAATGCATATCTCACATGGAAACCCCACGAAAACCAAGATATCGCCGGTTCTGCATATCAAACGCCCTGTGGAGTGATGAAAACACCAGATAACGTGTTTCTCGCATTAAATAGCTCGAATAGAGCGATCTCGATGATTCTGCATACTTCTAACTGAAGTCTCACCAATATTATCGTAAAAAATACATATGTCAGCTTGAAACCCCACGAAAACCATGATATCGCCGGTTCTGCATATCATACGCACTGTGGATTGGTGAAAACACCAGATAACGTGTTTCTCGCATTAAATAGATCGAAAAGAGCGATCTCGATGATTCTGCATACTTCTAACAGAAGTCTCACCAAGATTATCGTAAAAAATGCATATCTCAGCTTGAAACACCACGAAAACCAAGATATCGCTGGTACTGCATATCAAACGCACTGTGGAGTGCTGAAAACACCAGATAACGTGTTTCTCGCATTAAATAGCTCGAAAAGAGCGATATCGATGATTCTGCATACTTCGGACAGAAGTCTCACCAAGATTATCGCAGAAAATGCATATCTGAGCTTGAAACCCCACGAAAACCGAGATATCGTCGGTTCTGCATATCATACGCACTGTGGAGTGGTGAAAACACCGGAAAACGTTTTGTCGCATTAAATAGCTCGAATAGAGCGATCTCGATGATTCTGCATACTTCTAACTGAAGTCTCACCAATATTATCGCAGAAAATGCATATCTCAGCTTGAAACCCGACCGAAATCAAGGTATCTCCGTTTCTGCATGTCAAACGTACTGTGGAGTGATGAAAACACCAGATAACGTGTTTCTCGCATTAAATAGCTCGAATAGAGCGATCTCGATGATTCTGCATACTTCTAACTGAAGTCTCACCAATATTATCGCAGAAAATGCATATCTCAGCTTGAAACCCGTCGAAAACCAAGATATCGTCGGTTCTGCGTATCATACGCACTGTGGAGTAGTGACAACACCGGATAACGTTTTGTCGCATTAAATAGCTCGAATAGAGCGATCTCGATGATTCTGCATACTTCGGACAGAAGTCTCACCAAGATTATCGTAAAAAATGCATATCTCAGCTTGAAACCTCACGAAAATCAAGATGTCGCCGGTTCTGCATATCAAACGCACCGTGGAGTGGTGAAAGCAACCAGATAACGTGTTTCTCACATTAAATAGCTCGAAACGAGCGAACTAGATGATTCTGCATACTTCTGACTGAAGTCTCACCAAGGTTATCGCAGATAATGCATATCTCAGCTTGAAACCCCAAGAAAACCAAGATATCGCCGGTTCTGCATATCATACGCACTGTGGTGTGGTGAAAACACCAGATAACGTGTTTCTCGCATTAAATAGCTCGAAAAGAGCGATCTCGATGATTCTGCATACTTCTAACAGAAGTCTCACCAAGGTTATCGCAGAAAATGCATATCTCTGCTTGAACCCCCACGCAAACCAAGATATCTCCTCTTCTGCATATCCAAAGAACTGTGGAGTGGTGAAAAACCCAGAAAACGTGTTTCGCGCATTAAATAGCTCGAAAAGAGCGCTCCCGATGTTTCTGCATACTTCGGACAAATGTCTCACCAAGCTTATCGCAGAAAATGCATATCTCAGCTTGAAACCCCACGAAAGCCAAGATATCGCTGGTTCTGCATATCAAACGCCCTGTGGAGTGATGAAAACACCAGATAACGTGTTTCTCGCATTAAATAGCTCGAAAAGAGCGATCTCGATGATTCTGCATACTTCTAACAGAAGTCTCACCAAGGTTATCGCAGAAAATGCATATCTCTGCTTGAAACCCCACGAAAGCCAAGATATCGCCGGTTCTGCATATCAAACGCACTGTGGAGTGGTGAAAACACCAGATAACGTGTTTCTCGCATTAAATAGTTCGAAAAGAGCGATCTCGATGATTCTGCATACTTCGGACAGAAGTCTCACCAAGATTATCGCAGAAAATGCATATCTGAGCTTGAAACCCCACGAAAACCAAGATATCGTCGGTTCTGCATATCATACGCACTGTGGAGTGGTGAAAACACCGGATAACGTTTTGTCGCATTAAATAGCTCGAATAGAGCGATCTCGATGATTCTGCACACTTCAGACAGAAGTCTCACCAAGATTATCGCAGATAATGCATATCTCAACTTGAAACCCCTCGAAACCCAAGATATCACCTGTTCTGCATATCCAACGAACTGTGGTGTGGTGAAAGCCCCAGAAAACTTGTTTCTCGCATTAAATAGCGTGAAAAGAGCGATCTCGATGATTCTGCACACTTCGGACAGAAGTCTCACCAAGATTATCGCAGAAAATGCATATCTCAGCTTGAAACCCGACCGAAACCAAGGTATCTCCGTTTCTGCATGTCAAACGTACTGTGCAGTGGTGAATACACCAGAAAACGTGTTTCTCGCATTAAATAGCTCGAAAAGAGCGATCTCGATGATTCTGCCTACTTCGGACAGAAGTCTCACCAATATTATCGCAGAAAATGCATATCTCAGCTTGAAACCTCACGAAAATCAAGATGTCGCCGGTTCTGCATATCAAACGCACTGTGGAGTGGTGAAAACACCAGAAAACGTGTTTCTCGCATTAAATAGCTCGAAAAGAGCGATCTCGATGATTCCGCATAGTTCGGACAGAAGTCTCACCAAGATTATCCTAAAAAATTCATATCTCAGCTTGAAACCCCACGAAAACCAAGATATCGCTGGTACTGCATATCAAACGCACTGTGGAGTGGTGAAAACACCAGATAACGTGTTTCTCGCATTAAATAGCTCGAATCGAGCGATCTCGATGATTCTGCATACTTCTAACTGAAGTCTCACCAATATTATCGCAGAAAATGCATATCTCAGCTTGAAACCCGACCGAAACCAACGTATCTCCGTTTCTGCATGTCAAACGTACTGTGGAGTGGTCAAAACACCAGAAAACTTGTTTTTTCCCATTAAATAGCTCGAAACGAGCGATCTAGATGATTCTGCATACTTCAGACTGAAGTCTCACCAAGATTATCGCAGGAAATGCATATCTCAGATGGAAACCCCACGAAAACCAAGATATCGCCGGTTCTGCATATCAAACGCCCTGTGGAGTGATGAAAACACCAGATAACGTGTTTCTCGCATTAAATAGCTCGAATAGAGCGATCTCGATGATTCTGCATACTTCTAACTGAAGTCTCACCAATATTATCGTAAAAAATACATATGTCAGCTTGAAACCCCACGAAAACCATGATATCGCCGGTTCTGCATATCATACGCACTGTGGATTGGTGAAAACACCAGATAACGTGTTTCTCGCATTAAATAGATCGAAAAGAGCGATCTCGATGATTCTGCATACTTCTAACAGAAGTCTCACCGAGATTATCGCAGAAAATGCATATCTCTGCTTGACACCCCACGCAAACCAAGATATCTCCTGTTCTGCATATCCAAAGAACTGTGGAGTGGTGAAAACCCCAGAAAACGTGTTTCTCGCATTAAATAGGTCGAAAAGAGCGCTCTCGATGCTTCTGCATACTTCGGACAAACGTCTCACCAAGCTTATCGCAGAAAATGCATATCTCAGCTTGAAACCCCACGAAAGCCAAGATATCGCTGGTTCTGCATATCATACGCACTGTGGAGTGGTGAAAACACCAGATAACGTGTTTGTCGCATTAAATAGCTCGAATAGAGCGATCTCGATGATTCTGCATACTTCGACAGAAGTCTCACCAAGATTATCGTAAAAAATGCATATCTCATCTTGAAACACCACGAAAACCAAGATATCGCTGGTACTGCATATCAAACGCACTGTGGAGTGCTGAAAACACCAGATAACGTGTTTCTCGCATTAAATAGCTCGAAAAGAGCGATATCGATGATTCTGCATACTTCGGACAGAAGTCTCACCAAGATTATCGCAGAAAATGCATATCTGAGCTTGAAACCCCACGAAAACCGAGATATCGTCGGTTCTGCATATCATACGCACTGTGGAGTGGTGAAAACACCGGAAAACGTTTTGTCGCATTAAATAGCTCGAATAGAGCGATCTCGATGATTCTGCATACTTCGGACAGAAGTCTCACCAAGATTATCGCAGAAAATGCATATCTCAGCTTGAAACCCCACGAAAACCAAGATATCGCTGGTACTGCATATCAAACGCTCTGTGGAGTGGTGAAAACACCAGATAACGTGTTTCTCGCATTAAATAGCTCGAAAAGAGCGATCTCGATGATTCTGCATACTTCGGACAGAAGTCTCACCAAGATTATCGTAAAAAATGCATATCTCAGCTTGAAACCCCACGAAAACCAAGATATCGCTGGTACTACATATCAAACGCTCTGTGGAGTGGTGAAAACACCAGATAACGTGTTTCTCGCATTAAATGGCTCGAAAAGAGCGATCTCGATGATTCTGCATACTTCGGACAGAAGTCTCACCATGATTATCGCAGAAAATGCATATCTCAACTTGAAACCCGACGAAAACCAAACATCGCCGGTTCTGCATATCAAACCAACTGTGGAGTGGTGAAAACACCAGACAACGTGTTTCTCGCATTAAATAGATCGAAAAGTGCGATCTCGATGATTCTGCATACTTCTAACAGAAGTCTCACCATGATTATCGCAGAAAATGCATATCTCTGCAAGAAAACCCCACGAAAACCAAGATATCTCCTGTTCTGCATATCCAACGAACTGTGGAGTGGTGAAAACCCCAGAAAACGTGTTTCTCGCATTAAATAGCTCGAGAAGAGCGCTCTTGATGTTTCTGCATACTTCGGACAGAAGTTTCACCAAGATTATCGTAAAAAATGCATATCTCAGCTTGAAACCACACGAAAACCAAGATATCGCTGGTTCTGCTTAACAAACGCACTGTGGAGTGGTGAAAACACCAGATAACGTGTTTCTCGCATTAAATAGCTCGAAAAGAGCGATCTCGATGATTCCGCATACTTCGGACAGATTTCTCACCAAGCTTACCGTAGAAAATGCATATCTCAGCTTGAAACCCCACGAAAACCAAGATATCGCTGGTTCTGCATATCAAACGCTCTGTGGAGTGGTGAAACCCCAGAAAACGTGTTTCTCGAATTAAATAGCTCGAAAAGAGCGATCTCGATGATTCCGCATACTTCGGACAGATGTCTCACCAAGCTTACCGTAGAAAATGCATATCTCAGCTTGAAACCCGACGAAAACCAAAATATCTCCGGTTCTGCATATATAACGCACTGTGGAGTGGTGAAAACACCAGATAACGTGTTTCTCGCATTAAATAGCTCGAAAAGTGCGATCTCGATGATTCTGCGTACTTCTAACAGAAGTCTGACCATGATTATCGTAAAAAATGCATATCTCAGCTTGAAACACCACGAAAACCAAGATATCGCTGGTACTGCATATCAAACGCACTGTGGAGTGCTGAAAACACCAGATAACGTGTTTCTCGCATTAAATAGCTCGAAAAGAGCGATATCGATGATTCTGCATACTTCGGACAGAAGTCTCACCAAGATTATCGCAGAAAATGCATATCTGAGCTTGAAACCCCACGAAAACCGAGATATCGTCGGTTCTGCATATCATACGCACTGTGGAGTGGTGAAAACACCGGAAAACGTTTTGTCGCATTAAATAGCTCGAATAGAGCGATCTCGATGATTCTGCATACTTCGGACAGAAGTCTCACCAAGATTATCGCAGAAAATGCATATCTCAGCTTGAAACCCCACGAAAACCAAGATATCGCTGGTACTGCATATCAAACGCTCTGTGGAGTGGTGAAAACACCAGATAACGTGTTTCTCGCATTAAATAGCTCGAAAAGAGCGATCTCGATGATTCTGCATACTTCGGACAGAAGTCTCACCAAGTTCATCGCAGAAAATGCAGATCTCAGCTTGAAACCCCCCGAAAACAAAGATATCTCCTGTTCTGCATATCCAACGAACTGTGGTGTGGTGAAAACTCCAGAAAACGTGTTTCTCGCATTAAATAGCTCGAGAAGAGCGCTCTTGATGTTTCTGCATACTTCGGACAGAAGTTTCACCAAGATTATCGTAAAAAATGCATATCTCAGCTTGAAACCACACGAAAACCAAGATATCGCTGGTTCTGCTTAACAAACGCACTGTGGAGTGGTGAAAACACCAGATAACGTGTTTCTCGCAATAAATAGCTCGAAAAGAGCGATCTAGATGATTCAGCATACTTCGGACAGAAGTCTCACCAAGATTATCGCAGAAAATGCATATCTCAGCTTGAAACCCCACGAAAACCAAGATATCGCTGGTACTGCATATCAAACGCTCTGTGGAGTGGTGAAAACACCAGATAACGTGTTTCTCGCATTAAATAGCTCGAAAAGAGCGATCTCGATGATTCTGCATACTTCGGACAGAAGTCTCACCAAGATTATCGTAAAAAATGCATATCTCAGCTTGAAACCACACGAAAACCAAGATATCGCTGGTTCTGCTTAACAAACGCACTGTGGAGTCGTGAAAACACCAGATAACGTGTTTCTCGCATTAAATAGCTCGAAAAGAGCGATCTCGATGATTCCGCATACTTCGGACAGATGTCTCACCAAGCTTACCGTAGAAAATGCATATCTCAGCTTGAAACCCCACGAAAACCAAGATATCGCTGGTTCTGCATATCAAACGCTCTGTGGAGTGGTGAAACCCCAGAAAACGTGTTTCTCGCATTAAATAGCTCGAAAAGAGCGATCTCGATGATTCCGCATACTTCGGACAGATGACTCACCAAGCTTACCGTAGAAAATGCATATCTCAGCTTGAAACCCGACGAAAACCAAACTATCTCCGGTTCTGCATATATAACGCACTGTGGAGTGGTGAAAACACCAGATAACGTGTTTCTCGCATTAAATAGCTCGAAAAGTGCGATCTCGATGATTCTGCGTACTTCTAACAGAAGTCTGACCATGATTATCGCAGAAAATGCATATCTCTGCAAGAAAACCCCACGAAAACCAAGATATCTCCTGTTCTGCATATCCAACGAACTGTGGAGTGGAGAAAACCCCAGAAAACGTGTTTCTCGCATTAAATAGCTCGAAACGAGCGATCTCGATGATTCTGCATACTTCGGACAGAAGTCTCACCAAGATTATCGCAGAAAATGCATATCTCAGCTCGAAACCCCACGAAAACCAAGATATCGCTGGTTCTGCATATCAAACGCTCTGTGGAGTGGTGAAAACACCAGATAACGTGTTTCTCGCATTAAATAGCTCGAACAGAGCGATCTCGATGATTCTGCATACTTCGGACAGAAGTCTCACCAAGATTATCGTAAAAAATGCATATCTCAGCTTGAAACCCCACGAAAACCAAGATATCGCTGGTACTGCATATCAAACGCTCTGTGGAGTGGTGAAAACACCAGATAACGTGTTTCTCGCATTAAATAGCTCGAAAAGAGCGATCTCGATGACTCTGCATACATCGGACAGAAGTCTCACCAAGATTATCGCAGAAAATGCATATCTGAGCTTGAAACCCCACGAAAACCGAGATATCGTCGGTTCTGCATATCATACGCACTGTGGAGTGGTGAAAACACCGGAAAACGTTTTGTCGCATTAAATAGCTCGAAAAGTGCGATCTCGATGATTCTGCATACTTCGGACAGAAGTCTCACCAAGATTATCGCAGAAAATGCATATCTCAGCTTGAAACCCCACGTAAACCAAGATATCTCCTGTTCTGCATATCCAACGAACTGTGGAGTGGAGAAAACCCCAGAAAACGTGTTTCTCGCATTAAATAGCTCGAAACGAGCGATCTCGATGATTCTGCATACTTCGGACAGAAGTCTCACCAAGTTCATCGCAGAAAATGCAGATCTCAGCTTGAAACCCCCCGAAAACAAAGATATCTCCTGTTCTGCATATCCAACGAACTGTGGTGTGGTGAAAACTCCAGAAAACGTGTTTCTCGCATTAAATAGCTCGAGAAGAGCGCTCTTGATGTTTCTGCATACTTCGGACAGAAGTTTCACCAAGATTATCGTAAAAAATGCATATCTCAGCTTGAAACCACACGAAAACCAAGATATCGCTGGTTCTGCTTAACAAACGCACTGTGGAGTGGTGAAAACACCAGATAACGTGTTTCTCGCAATAAATAGCTCGAAAAGAGCGATCTAGATGATTCAGCATACTTCGGACAGAAGTCTCACCAAGATTATCGCAGAAAATGCATATCTCAGCTTGAAACCCCACGAAAACCAAGATATCGCTGGTACTGCATATCAAACGCTCTGTGGAGTGGTGAAAACACCAGATAACGTGTTTCTCGCATTAAATAGCTCGAAAAGAGCGATCTCGATGATTCTGCATACTTCGGACAGAAGTCTCACCAAGATTATCGTAAAAAATGCATATCTCAGCTTGAAACCACACGAAAACCAAGATATCGCTGGTACTACATATCAAACGCTCTGTGGAGTGGTGAAAACACCAGATAACGTGTTTCTCGCATTAAATAGCTCGAAAAGAGCGATCTCGATGATTCTGCATACTTCGGACAGAAGTCTCACCATGATTATCGCAGAAAATGCATATCTCAACTTGAAACCCGACGAAAACCAAACATCGCCGGTTCTGCATATCAAACCAACTGTGGAGTGGTGAAAACACCAGACAACGTGTTTCTCGCATTAAATAGATCGAAAAGTGCGATCTCGATGATTCTGCATACTTCTAACAGAAGTCTCACCATGATTATCGCAGAAAATGCATATCTCTGCAAGAAAACCCCACGAAAACCAAGATATCTCCTGTTCTGCATATCCAACGAACTGTGGAGTGGTGAAAACCCCAGAAAACGTGTTTCTCGCATTAAATAGCTCGAGAAGAGCGCTCTTGATGTTTCTGCATACTTCGGACAGAAGTTTCACCAAGATTATCGTAAAAAATGCATATCTCAGCTTGAAACCACACGAAAACCAAGATATCGCTGGTTCTGCTTAACAAACGCACTGTGGAGTCGTGAAAACACCAGATAACGTGTTTCTCGCATTAAATAGCTCGAAAAGAGCGATCTCGATGATTCCGCATACTTCGGACAGATGTCTCACCAAGCTTACCGTAGAAAATGCATATCTCAGCTTGAAACCCCACGAAAACCAAGATATCGCTGGTTCTGCATATCAAACGCTCTGTGGAGTGGTGAAACCCCAGAAAACGTGTTTCTCGCATTAAATAGCTCGAAAAGAGCGATCTCGATGATTCCGCATACTTCGGACAGATGTCTCACCAAGCTTACCGTAGAAAATGCATATCTCAGCTTGAAACCCGACGAAAACCAAACTATCTCCGGTTCTGCATATATAACGCACTGTGGAGTGGTGAAAACACCAGATAACGTGTTTCTCGCATTAAATAGCTCGAAAAGTGCGATCTCGATGATTCTGCGTACTTCTAACAGAAGTCTGACCATGATTATCGCAGAAAATGCATATCTCTGCAAGAAAACCCCACGAAAACCAAGATATCTCCTGTTCTGCATATCCAACGAACTGTGGAGTGGAGAAAACCCCAGAAAACGTGTTTCTCGCATTAAATAGCTCGAAACGAGCGATCTCGATGATTCTGCATACTTCGGACAGAAGTCTCACCAAGATTATCGCAGAAAATGCATATCTCAGCTCGAAACCCCACGAAAACCAAGATATCGCTGGTTCTGCATATCAAACGCTCTGTGGAGTGGTGAAAACACCAGATAACGTGTTTCTCGCATTAAATAGCTCGAACAGAGCGATCTCGATGATTCTGCATACTTCGGACAGAAGTCTCACCAAGATTATCGTAAAAAATGCATATCTCAGCTTGAAACCCCACGAAAACCAAGATATCGCTGGTACTGCATATCAAACGCTCTGTGGAGTGGTGAAAACACCAGATAACGTGTTTCTCGCATTAAATAGCTCGAAAAGAGCGATCTCGATGACTCTGCATACATCGGACAGAAGTCTCACCAAGATTACCGTAAAAAATGCATATCTCAGCTTAAAACCCCACGAAAGCCAAGATATCGCTGTTTCTGCATATATAACGCACTGTGGAGTGGTGAAAACACCAGATAACGTGTTTCTCGCATTAAATAGCTCGAAAAGTGCGATCTCGATGATTCTGCGTACTTCTAACAGAAGTCTGACCATGATTATCGCAGAAAATGCATATCTCTGCAAGAAAACCCCACGTAAACCAAGATATCTCCTGTTCTGCATATCCAACGAACTGTGGAGTGGAGAAAACCCCAGAAAACGTGTTTCTCGCATTAAATAGCTCGAAACGAGCGATCTCGATGATTCTGCATACTTCGGACAAAAGTATCACCAAGATTATCGCAGAAAATACATATTTCAGCTGGAAACCCCACGAAAACCATGTGATCGGCGGTTCTACACATCAAACGCTCTGTGGAGTGGTCAAAACACTAGAAAACTTGTTTTTTCGCATTAAATAGCTCGAAAAGAACGTTCTAGATGATTCTGCATACTTCTGACTGAAGACTCACCAAGATTATCGCAGAAAATGCATATCTCAGCTGGAAACACCACGAAAATCAAGATATCGCCGGTTCTGCATATCAAACGCACTGTGGAATGTTGAAAACACATGAAAACGTGTTTCTCGCTTTAACTAACTCGAAAAGAGCGATCTCGATGTTTCTGCATACTTCTCATAGATGAAACACCAAGATTATCGTTGAAAATGCATATCTCAGCTTGAAACCCGACGAAAACCAAAATATCTCCGGTTCTGCATATCCAACGCTCTGTGGAGTGGTGAAAACACCAGATATGGTTTTTCTCGCATTAACCAGCTCGAAAAGAGCGATCTCGATGATTCAGCATACTTCGGACAGGAGTCTCTCCAAGTTTATCGCAGAAAATGCATATCTCAGCTTGAAACCCCTCGAAAACCAAGATATCACCTGTTCTGCATATCCAACGAACTGTGGTGTGGTGAAAACCCCCGAAAACGTGTTTCTCGCATTAAATAGCTCGAAAAGAGCGATCTCGATGATTCGGCACACTTCGGACAGAGGTCTCACCAAGATTATCGCAGACAATGCATATCTGAGCTTGAAACCCCACGAAAACCAAGATATCGTCGGTTCTGCATATCATACGCACTGTGGAGTGGTGAAAACACCAGATAACGTGTTTCTCGCATTCAATAGCACGAAACGAGCGATCTCGATGATTAAGCATACTTCGGACAGAAGTCTCACCAAGATTATCGCAGAAAATGCATATCTCAGCTTGAATCCCCACGAAAACCTGGATATCGCTAGTTCTGCATATCAAACGCACTGTGGAGTGCTGAAAACACCAGATAACGTGTTTCGCGCATTAAATAGCTCGAACAGAGCGATCTCGATGATTAAGCATACTTCGGACAAAAGTCTCACCAAGATTATCGCAGAAAATACATATTTCAGCTGGAAACCCCACGAAAACCATGTGATCGGCGGCTCTACATATCAAACGCTCTGTGGAGTGGTCAAAACACTAGAAAACTTGTTTTTTCGCATTAAATAGCTCGAAAAGAACGTTCTAGATGATTCTGCATACTTCTGACTGAAGACTCACCAAGATTATCGCAGAAAATGCATATCTCAGCTGGAAACACCACGAAAATCAAGATATCGCCGGTTCTGCATATCAAACGCACTGTGGAATGTTGAAAACACGTGAAAACGTGTTTCTCGCATTAACTAGCTCGAAAAGAACGATCTCGATGTTTCTGCATACTTCTCATAGATGAAACACCAACATTATCGTTGAAAATGCATATCTCAGCTTGAAACCCGACGAAAACCAATATATCTCCGGTTCTGCATATCCAACGCACTGTGGAGTGGTGAAAACACCGGATAACGTGTTTCGCGCATTAAATAGCTCGAAAAGAGCGATCTCGATGTTTCTGCATACTTCTCATAGATGAAACACCAAGATTATCGTTGAAAATGCATATCTCAGCTTGAAACCCGACGAAAACCAAAATATCTCCGGTTCTGCATATCCAACGCTCTGTGGAGTGGTGAAAACACCAGATATGGTTTTTCTCGCATTAACCAGCTCGAAAAGAGCGATCTCGATGATTCAGCATACTTCGGACAGGAGTCTCTCCAAGTTTATCGCAGAAAATGCATATCTCAGCTTGAAACCCCTCGAAAACCAAGATATCACCTGTTCTGCATATCCAACGAACTGTGGTGTGGTGAAAACCCCCGAAAACGTGTTTCTCGCATTAAATAGCTCGAAAAGAGCGATCTCGATGATTCGGCACACTTCGGACAGAGGTCTCACCAAGATTATCGCAGACAATGCATATCTGAGCTTGAAACCCCACGAAAACCAAGATATCGTCGGTTCTGCATATCATACGCACTGTGGAGTGGTGAAAACACCAGATAACGTGTTTCTCGCATTCAATAGCACGAAACGAGCGATCTCGATGATTAAGCATACTTCGGACAGAAGTCTCACCAAGATTATCGCAGAAAATGCATATCTCAGCTTGAATCCCCACGAAAACCTGGATATCGCTAGTTCTGCATATCAAACGCACTGTGGAGTGCTGAAAACACCAGATAACGTGTTTCGCGCATTAAATAGCTCGAACAGAGCGATCTCGATGATTAAGCATACTTCGGACAAAAGTCTCACCAAGATTATCGCAGAAAATACATATTTCAGCTGGAAACCCCACGAAAACCATGTGATCGGCGGCTCTACATATCAAACGCTCTGTGGAGTGGTAAAAACACTAGAAAACTTGTTTTTTCGCATTAAATAGCTCGAAAAGAACATTCTAGATGATTCTGCATACTTCTGACTGAAGACTCACCAAGATTATCGCAGAAAATGCATATCTCAGCTGGAAACACCACGAAAATCAAGATATCGCCGGTTCTGCATATCAAACGCACTGTGGAATGTTGAAAACACGTGAAAACGTGTTTCTCGCATTAACTAGCTCGAAAAGAACGATCTCGATGTTTCTGCATACTTCTCATAGATGAAACACCAAGATTATCGTTGAAAATGCATATCTCAGCTTGAAACCCGACGAAAACCAAAATATCTCCGGTTCTGCATATCCAACGCTCTGTGGAGTGGTGAAAACACCAGATATGGTTTTTCTCGCATTAACCAGCTCGAAAAGAGCGATCTCGATGATTCAGCATACTTCGGACAGGAGTCTCTCCAAGTTTATCGCAGAAAATGCATATCTCAGCTTGAAACCCCTCGAAAACCAAGATATCACCTGTTCTGCATATCCAACGAACTGTGGTGTGGTGAAAACCCCCGAAAACGTGTTTCTCGCATTAAATAGCTCGAAAAGAGCGATCTCGATGATTCGGCACACTTCGGACAGAGGTCTCACCAAGATTATCGCAGACAATGCATATCTGAGCTTGAAACCCCACGAAAACCAAGATATCGTCGGTTCTGCATATCATACGCACTGTGGAGTGGTGAAAACACCAGATAACGTGTTTCTCGCATTCAATAGCACGAAACGAGCGATCTCGATGATTAAGCATACTTCGGACAGAAGTCTCACCAAGATTATCGCAGAAAATGCATATCTCAGCTTGAATCCCCACGAAAACCTGGATATCGCTAGTTCTGCATATCAAACGCACTGTGGAGTGCTGAAAACACCAGATAACGTGTTTCGCGCATTAAATAGCTCGAACAGAGCGATCTCGATGATTAAGCATACTTCGGACAAAAGTCTCACCAAGATTATCGCAGAAAATACATATTTCAGCTGGAAACCCCACGAAAACCATGTGATCGGCGGCTCTACATATCAAACGCTCTGTGGAGTGGTCAAAACACTAGAAAACTTGTTTTTTCGCATTAAATAGCTCGAAAAGAACGTTCTAGATGATTCTGCATACTTCTGACTGAAGACTCACCAAGATTATCGCAGAAAATGCATATCTCAGCTGGAAACACCACGAAAATCAAGATATCGCCGGTTCTGCATATCAAACGCACTGTGGAATGTTGAAAACACGTGAAAACGTGTTTCTCGCATTAACTAGCTCGAAAAGAACGATCTCGATGTTTCTGCATACTTCTCATAGATGAAACACCAACATTATCGTTGAAAATGCATATCTCAGCTTGAAACCCGACGAAAACCAATATATCTCCGGTTCTGCATATCCAACGCACTGTGGAGTGGTGAAAACACCGGATAACGTGTTTCGCGCATTAAATAGCTTGAATAGAGCGATCTCGATGTTTCTGCATACTTCTCATAGATGAAACACCAAGATTATCGTTGAAAATGCATATCTCAGCTTGAAACCCGACGAAAACCAAAATATCTCCGGTTCTGCATATCCAACGCTCTGTGGAGTGGTGAAAACACCAGATATGGTTTTTCTCGCATTAACCAGCTCGAAAAGAGCGATCTCGATGATTCAGCATACTTCGGACAGGAGTCTCTCCAAGTTTATCGCAGAAAATGCATATCTCAGCTTGAAACCCCTCGAAAACCAAGATATCACCGGTTCTGCATATCCAACGAACTGTGGTGTGGTGAAAACCCCCGAAAACGTGTTTCTCGCATTAAATAGCTCGAAAAGAGCGATCTCGATGATTCGGCACACTTCGGACAGAGGTCTCACCAAGATTATCGCAGACAATGCATATCTGAGCTTGAAACCCCACGAAAACCAAGATATCGTCGGTTCTGCATATCATACGCACTGTGGAGTGGTGAAAACACCAGATAACGTGTTTCTCGCATTCAATAGCACGAAACGAGCGATCTCGATGATTAAGCATACTTCGGACAGAAGTCTCACCAAGATTATCGCAGAAAATGCATATCTCAGCTTGAATCCCCACGAAAACCTGGATATCGCTAGTTCTGCATATCCAACGCACTGTGGAGTGGTGAAAACACCGGATAACGTGTTTCGCGCATTAAATAGCTTGAATAGAGCGATCTCGATGTTTCTGCATACTTCTCATAGATGAAACACCAAGATTATCGTTGAAAATGCATATCTCAGCTTGAAACCCGACGAAAACCAAAATATCTCCGGTTCTGCATATCCAACGCTCTGTGGAGTGGTGAAAACACCAGATATGGTTTTTCTCGCATTAACCAGCTCGAAAAGAGCGATCTCGATGATTCAGCATACTTCGGACAGGAGTCTCTCCAAGTTTATCGCAGAAAATGCATATCTCAGCTTGAAACCCCTCGAAAACCAAGATATCACCTGTTCTGCATATCCAACGAACTGTGGTGTGGTGAAAACCCCCGAAAACGTGTTTCTCGCATTAAATAGCTCGAAAAGAGCGATCTCGATGATTCGGCACACTTCGGACAGAGGTCTCACCAAGATTATCGCAGACAATGCATATCTGAGCTTGAAACCCCACGAAAACCAAGATATCGTCGGTTCTGCATATCATACGCACTGTGGAGTGGTGAAAACACCAGATAACGTGTTTCTCGCATTCAATAGCACGAAACGAGCGATCTCGATGATTAAGCATACTTCGGACAGAAGTCTCACCAAGATTATCGCAGAAAATGCATATCTCAGCTTGAATCCCCACGAAAACCTGGATATCGCTAGTTCTGCATATCAAACGCACTGTGGAGTGCTGAAAACACCAGATAACGTGTTTCGCGCATTAAATAGCTCGAACAGAGCGATCTCGATGATTAAGCATACTTCGGACAAAAGTCTCACCAAGATTATCGCAGAAAATACATATTTCAGCTGGAAACCCCACGAAAACCATGTGATCGGCGGCTCTACATATCAAACGCTCTGTGGAGTGGTCAAAACACTAGAAAACTTGTTTTTTCGCATTAAATAGCTCGAAAAGAACGTTCTAGATGATTCTGCATACTTCTGACTGAAGACTCACCAAGATTATCGCAGAAAATGCATATCTCAGCTGGAAACACCACGAAAATCAAGATATCGCCGGTTCTGCATATCAAACGCACTGTGGAATGTTGAAAACACGTGAAAACGTGTTTCTCGCATTAACTAGCTCGAAAAGAACGATCTCGATGTTTCTGCATACTTCTCATAGATGAAACACCAAGATTATCGTTGAAAATGCATATCTCAGCTTGAAACCCGACGAAAACCAAAATATCTCCGGTTCTGCATATCCAACGCTCTGTGGAGTGGTGAAAACACCAGATATGGTTTTTCTCGCATTAACCAGCTCGAAAAGAGCGATCTCGATGATTCAGCATACTTCGGACAGGAGTCTCTCCAAGTTTATCGCAGAAAATGCATATCTCAGCTTGAAACCCCTCGAAAACCAAGATATCACCTGTTCTGCATATCCAACGCCCTGTGGAGTGGTGAAAACACCAGATAACGTGTTTCTCGCATTAAATAGCTCGAAACGAGCGATCTCGATGATTCTGCATACTTCTGACAAAAGACCCACAAAGATTATCGCAAAAAATGCATATCTCAGTTGGAAACACCACGAAAATCAAGATATCGCCTGTTCTGCAGATCAAACGCACTGTGGAGTGGTGAAAACAACCAGAGAACGTGTTTCTCGCATTAAATAGCTCGAAACGAGCGATCTAGGTGATTCTGCATACTTCTGACTGAAGTCTCACCAAGATTATCGCAGAAAATGCATATCTCTGCCTGAAACCCCACGAAAACCAAGATATCTACTGTTCTGCATATCCAAGGAACTGTGGAGTGGTGAAAACCCCAGAAAACGTGTTTCTAGCATTAAATAGCTCGAAAAGAGCGCTGTCGACATTTCTGCATACTTCGGACAGAAGTCTCACCAAGATTATCGCAGAAAATGCATATCTCAGCTTGAAACCTCACGAAAATCAAGATGACGCCGGTTCTGCATATCAAACGCACTGTGGAGTGGTGAAAACAACCAGATAACGTGTTTCTCGCATTAAATAGCTCGAAACGAGCGATTTAGGTGATTCTGCATACTTCTGACTGAAGTCCCACCAATATTATCCCAGAAAATGCATATCTCAGCTTGAAACCCGACGAAAACCAAGATATCGTCGGTTCTGCATATCAGACGCACTGTGGAATGTTGAAAACACCAGAAAATGTGTTTCTCGCATTAACTATCTCGAAAAGAGCGTTCTCGATGATACTGCATACTTTGGACAGATGTTTCGCCAAGCTTATCGTAGAAAATGCATACCTCAGCTTGAAACCCGACGAAAACCAAAATATCTCCGGTTCTGCATATCCAACGCACTGTGGAGTGGTGAAAACACCAGAAAACGTGTTTCTCGCATTAAGTAGCTCGAAAAGAGCGCTCTCGATGTTTCTGCATACTTTGGACAGATGTTTCGCCAAGCTTATCGTAGAAAATGCATACCTCAGCTTGAAACCCGACGAAAACCAAAATATCTCCGGTTCTGCATATCCAACGCACTGTGGAGTGGTGAAAACACCAGATAACGTGTTTCTCGCATTAAGTAGCTCGAAACTAGCGATCTCGATGATTCTGCATACTTCGGACAGAAGCCTCAAAAAGATTATCGCAGAAAATGCATATCTCAGCTTGAAACCTCACGAAAATCAAGATGACGCCGGTTCTGCATATCAAACGCACTGTGGAGTGGTGAAAACAACCAGATAACGTGTTTCTCGCATTAAATAGCTCGAAACGAGCGATCTAGGTGATTCTGCATACTTCTGACTGAAGTCTCACCAATATTTTCGCAGAAAATGCATATCTCAGCTTGAAACCCGACGTAAAAACCAAAATATCTCCGGTTCTGCATATCCAACGCACTGTGGAGTGGTGAAAACACCAGATAACGTGTTTCTCGCATTAAGTAGCTCGAAACTAGCGATCTCGATGATTCTGCATACTTCGGACAGAAGGCTCAACAAGATTATCGTAAAAAATGCATATCTCAGCTAGAAAACCCCACGAAAGCCAAGATATCGCTGGTTCTGCATGTCAAACGCACTGTGGAGTGGTGAAAACACCGGATAAGGTTTTTCTCGCATTAACTAGCTCGAAAAGAGCGATCTCGATGTTTCAGCATACTGCGGACAGAAGTCTCACCAAGATTATAGCAGAAAATGCATATCTCAGCTTGAAACCCCACGAAAACCAAGATATCGCCGGTTCTGCATATCATACGCACTGTGGAGTGGTGAAAACACCAGACAACGTGTTTCTCGCATTAAATAGCTCGAAACGAACGATCTAGATTATTCTGCATACTTCTGACAGAAGTCTCACCAAGATTATCGTAAAAAATGCATATCTCAGCTTGAAACCCGACGAAAACCGAGTTATCTCCGGTTCTGCACACCAAACGTACCTTGGACTGGTGAAAGCACCAGAAAACGTGTTTCGCGCATTAAGTAGCTCGAAAAGAGCGTTCTCGAAGATTCTGCATACTTCTGACAGAAGTCTCACCAGGGTTATCGTAGAAAATGCATATCTCAGCCAAAAACCCGACCGAAACCAAGATATCTCCGGTTCTGCATTTCAAACGTACTGTGGAGTGGTGAAAACACCAGCAAAACCTGTTTCGTGCATTAAGTAGCTCGAAAAGAGCGATCAAGATGATTCTGCATCCTTCTGACAAAAGATACACCAAGATTATCGCAGAAAATGCATATCTCAGTTGGAAACACCACGAAAATCAGGATATAGCCTGTTCTGCATATCAAACGCACTGCGGAGTGGTGAAAACAACCAGAGAACGTGTTTCTCGCATTAAATAGCTCGAAAAGTGCGATCTCGATGATTCTGCATACTTCAAACAGAAGTCTCACCAAGATTATCGCAGAAAATGCATATCTCTGCCTGAAACCCCACGAAAACCAAGATATCTACTGTTCTGCATATCCAAGGAACTGTGGAGTGGTGAAAACCCCAGAAAACGTGTTTCTAGCATTAAATAGCTCGAAAAGAGCGCTGTCGACATTTCTGCATACTTCGGACAGAAGTCTCCACAAGATTATCGCAGAAAATGCATATCTCAGCTTGAAACCCCACGAAAACCAAGATATGTACTGCTCTGCATATCAAACGCACTGTGGAGTGTTGAAAACACCAGATAACGTGTTTCTCGCACTAACTAGCTCGAAACGAGCGATCTCGATGATTCTGCATACTTCGGACAGAAGTCTCAACAAGATTATCGCAGAAAATGCATATCTCAGCTTGAAACCCCACGAAAACCAAGATATGTACTGTTCTGCATATCAAACGCACTGTGGAGTGGTGAAAACACCAGATAACGTGTTTCTCGCACTAACTAGCTCGAAAAGAGCGTTCTCGAAGATTCTGCATACTTCTGACAGAAGTCTCACCAGGGTTATCGTAGAAAATGCATATCTCAGCCTTAAACCCGACCGAAACCAAGATATCTCCGGTTCTGCATGTCAAACGTACTGTGGAGTGGTGAAAACACCAGAAAACGTGTTTCTTGCATTAAGTAGCTCGAAAAGAGCGATCAAGATGATTCTGCATACTTCTGACAAAAGACCCACCAAGATTATCGCAGAAAATGCATATCTCAGCTGGTAACACCACGAAAATCAAGATATCGCCGGTTCTGCATATCAGACGCACTGTGGAGTGCTGAAAACACCAGAAAACGTGTTTCTCGCATTAACTAGCTCGAAAAGAGCGTTCTCGATTATTCTGCATACTTCTCAAAGATGAAACACCAAGATTATCGCAGAAAATGCATATTTCAGCTGGAAACCCCACGAAAACCAAGTTATCGGCGGCTCTACATATCAAACGCACTGTGGAGTGGTCAAAACACCAGATAACGTGTTTCTCGCATTAAGTAGCTCGAAAAGAGCGTTCTCGAAGATTCTGCATACTTCTGACAGAGGTCTCACAAATACTATCGTAGAAAATGCATATCTCAGCTTGAAACTCGACCGAAACCAAGATATCTCCGGTTCTGCATGTCAAACGTACACTGGAGTGGTGAATACACCAGAAAACGTCTTTCTCGCATTAAATAGCTCGAAAAGAGCGATCAAGATGATTCTGCATACTTCTGACAGAAGAATCACCAAGATTATCGCAGAAAATGCATATCTCAGCTGGAAACACCACGAAAATCAAGATATTGCCGGTTCTGCATATCAAACGCAGTGTGGAGTGGTCAATACACCAGATAACGTGTTTCTCGCATTAAATAGCTCGAAACGAACGATCTAGATTATTCTGCATACTTCTGACTGAAGTCTCACCAAGAGTATCGCAGAAAATGCATATCTCAGCTTGAAACCCCACGAAAACCAAGATATGTACTGTTCTGCATATCAAACGCACTGTGGAGTGGTGAAAACACCAGATAACGTGTTTCTCGCACTAACCAGCTCGAAACGAGCGATCTCGATGATTCTGCATACTTCGGACAGAAGTCTCAACAAGATTATCGCAGAAAATGCATATCTCAGCTTGAAACCTCACGAAAATCAAGATGACGCCGGTTCTGCATATCAAACGCAGTGTGGAGTGGTCAATACACCAGATAACGTGTTTCTCGCATTAAATAGCTCGAAACGAACGATCTAGATTATTCTGCATACTTCTGACTGAAGTCTCACCAAGAGTATCGCAGAAAATGCATATCTCAGCTGGAAACCCTACGAAAACCAAGATATCGCCGGTTCTCCATAACAGACGCACTGTGGAGTGGTGAAAACACCAGAAAACGTGTTTCTCGCATTAACTAGCTCGAAAAGAGCGTTCTCGATGATTCTGCATCCTTCTCATAGATGAAACACCAAGATTATCGCAGAAAATGCTAATTTCAGCTGGAAACCCCACGAAAACCAAGTTATCGGCGGCTCTACATATCAAACGCACTGTGGAGTGGTCAAAACACCAGATAACGTGTTTCTCGCATTAAATAACTCGAAAAGAGCGATATCGATGATTATGCATACTTCTGACAGAAGACTCACCAAGATTATCGCAGAAAATGCATATTTCAGCTGGAAACCCCACGAAAACGAAGTTATCGGCGGCTATACATATCAAACGCACTGTGGAGTGTTCAATACACCAGATAACGTGTTTCTCGCATTAAATAGCTCGAAATGAGCGATATCTATAATTCTGCATACTTCGGACAGAAGTCTCACCAATATTATCGCAGAAAATGCATATCTCAGCATGAAACCTCACGAAAATCAAGATGACGCCGGTTCTGCATATCAAACGCACTGTGGAGTGGTGAAAACAACCAGATAACGTGTTTCTCGCATTAAATAGCTCGAAACGAGCGATCTAGGTGATTCTGCATACTTCTGACTGAAGTCTCACCAATATTATCGCAGAAAATGCATATCTCAGCTTGAAACCCCACGAAAGCCAAGATATCGCTGTTTCTGCATATCAAACGCACTGTGGAGTGGTTAAAACACCAGAAAACGTGTTTTTCGCGTTAACTAGCTCGAAAAGAGCGTTCTCGATGATTCTGCATACTTCTCATAGATGAAGCACCAAGATTATCGCAGAAAATGCATATTTCAGCTGGAAACCCCACGAAAACCAAGTTATCGGCGGCTCTACATATCAAACGCACTGTGGAGTGGTCAAAACACCAGATAACGTGTATCTCGCATTAAATAGCTCGAAAAGAGCGATATCTATAATTCTGCATACTTCGGACAGAAGTCTCACCAATATTATCGCAGAAAATGCATATCTCAGCTTGAAACCTCACGAAAATCAAGATGACGCCGGTTCTGCATATCAAACGCACTGTGGAGTGGTGAAAACAACCAGATAACGTGTTTCTCGCATTAAACAGCTCGAAACGAGCGATTTAGGTGATTCTGCATACTTCTGACTGAAGTCTCACCAATATTATCGCAGAAAATGCATATCTCAGCTTGAAACCCGGCGAAAACCAAGATATCGTCGGTTCTGCATATCAGACGCACTGTGGAGTGGTTAAAACACCAGAAAACGTGTTTTTCGCGTTAACTAGCTCGAAACGAGCGATTTAGGTGATTCTGCATACTTCTGACAGAAGACTCACCAAGATTATCGCAGAAGGTGCATATCTCAGCTTGTAACCTCACGAAAACCAAGATATCACCGGTTCTGCACATCAAACGTACTGTGGAGTGGTGAAAACACCAGAAAACGTGTTTCTCGCATTAAATAGCTCGAAAAGAGCGATCTAGATGATTCTGCATACTTCTGACAGAAGACTCACCAAATTATCGCAGAAAATGCATATCTCAGCTGGAAACCCTACGAAAACCAAGATATCGCCGGTTCTACATAACAGACGCACTGTGGAGTGGTTAAAACACCAGAAAACGTGTTTTTCGCGTTAACTAGCTCGAAAAGAGCGTTCTCGATGATTCTGCATACTTCTCATAGATGAAGCACCAAGATTATCGCAGAAAATGCATATTTCAGCTGGAAACCCCACAAAAACCAAGTTATCGGCGGCTCTACATATCAAACGCACTGTGGAGTGGTCAAAACACCAGATAACGTGTATCTCGCATTAAATAGCTCGAAAAGAGCGATATCTATAATTCTGCATACTTCGGACAGAAGTCTCACCAATATTATCGCAGAAAATGCATATCTCAGCTTGAAACCTCACGAAAATCAAGATGACGCCGGTTCTGCATATCAAACGCACTGTGGAGTGGTGAAAACAACCAGATAACGTGTTTCTCGCATTAAATAGCTCGAAACGAGCGATTTAGGTGATTCTGCATACTTCTGACTGAAGTCTCACCAATATTATCGCAGAAAATGCATATCTCAGCTTGAAACCCGACGAAAACCAAGATATCGTCGGTTCTGCATATCAGACGCACTGTGGAATGTTGAAAACACCAGAAAACGTGTTTCTCGCATTAACTATCTCGAAAAGAGCGTTCTCGATGATTCTGCATACTTCTCATTGATGAAACACCAAGAGTATCGCAGAAAATGCATATTTCAACTGGATACCCCACGAAAACCAAGTTATCGGCGGCTCTACATATCAAACGCACTGTGGAGTGGTCAAAACACCAGAAAACGTGTTTCTCGCATTAAATAGCTCGAATAGAGCGATCTCGATGATTCTTCATACTTCGGACAGAAGTCTCAACAAGATTATCGTACAAAATGCATATCTCAGATTGAAACCTCACGAAAATCAAGATGACGCCGGTTCTGCATATCAAACGTACTGTGGATTGGTGAAAACAACCAGATAACGTGTTGCTCGCATTAAATAGCTCGAAACCCGCGATCTAGGTGATTCTGCATACTTCTGACTGAAGTCTCACCAATATTATCGCAGAAAATGCATATCTCAGCTTGAAACTCGACTAAAACCAAAATATCTCCGGTTCTGCATATCCAACGCACTGTGGAGTGGTGAAAACACCAGATAACGTGTTTCTCGCATTAAGTAGCTCGAAACTAGCGATCTCGATGATTCTGCATACTTCGGACAGAAGGCTCAACAAGATTATCGTAAAAAATGCATATCTCAGCTAGAAAACCCCACGAAAGCCAAGATATCGCTGGTTCTGCATGTCAAACGCACTGTGGAGTGGTGAAAACACCGGATAAGGTTTTTCTCGCATTAACTAGCTCGAAAAGAGCGATCTCGATGTTTCAGCATACTGCGGACAGAAGTCTCACCAAGATTATAGCAGAAAATGCATATCTCAGCTTGAAACCCCACGAAAACCAAGATATCGCCGGTTCTGCATATCATACGCACTGTGGAGTGGTGAAAACACCAGACAACGTGTTTCTCGCATTAAATAGCTCGAAACGAACGATCTAGATTATTCTGCATACTTCTGACAGAAGTCTCACCAAGATTATCGTAAAAAATGCATATCTCAGCTTGAAACCCGACGAAAACCGAGTTATCTCCGGTTCTGCACACCAAACGTACCTTGGACTGGTGAAAACACCAGAAAACGTGTTTCGCGCATTAAGTAGCTCGAAAAGAGCGTTCTCGAAGATTCTGCATACTTCTGACAGAAGTCTCACCAGGGTTATCGTAGAAAATGCATATCTCAGCCAAAAACCCGACCGAAACCAAGATATCTCCGGTTCTGCATTTCAAACGTACTGTGGAGTGGTGAAAACACCAGCAAAACCTGTTTCGTGCATTAAGTAGCTCGAAAAGAGCGATCAAGATGATTCTGTATCCTTCTGACAAAAGATACACCAAGATTATCGCAGAAAATGCATATCTCAGTTGGAAACACCACGAAAATCAGGATATAGCCTGTTCTGCATATCAAACGCACTGCGGAGTGGTGAAAACAACCAGAGAACGTGTTTCTCGCATTAAATAGCTCGAAAAGTGCGATCTCGATGATTCTGCATACTTCAAACAGAAGTCTCACCAAGATTATCGCAGAAAATGCATATCTCTGCCTGAAACCCCACGAAAACCAAGATATCTACTGTTCTGCATATCCAAGGAACTGTGGAGTGGTGAAAACCCCAGAAAACGTGTTTCTAGCATTAAATAGCTCGAAAAGAGCGCTGTCGACATTTCTGCATACTTCGGACAGAAGTCTCCACAAGATTATCGCAGAAAATGCATATCTCAGCTTGAAACCCCACGAAAACCAAGATATGTACTGCTCTGCATATCAAACGCACTGTGGAGTGTTGAAAACACCAGATAACGTGTTTCTCGCACTAACTAGCTCGAAACGAGCGATCTCGATGATTCTGCATACTTCGGACAGAAGTCTCAACAAGATTATCGCAGAAAATGCATATCTCAGCTTGAAACCCCACGAAAACCAAGATATGTACTGTTCTGCATATCAAACGCACTGTGGAGTGGTGAAAACACCAGATAACGTGTTTCTCGCACTAACTAGCTCGAAAAGAGCGTTCTCGAAGATTCTGCATACTTCTGACAGAAGTCTCACCAGGGTTATCGTAGAAAATGCATATCTCAGCCTTAAACCCGACCGAAACCAAGATATCTCCGGTTCTGCATGTCAAACGTACTGTGGAGTGGTGAAAACACCAGAAAACGTGTTTCTTGCATTAAGTAGCTCGAAAAGAGCGATCAAGATGATTCTGCATACTTCTGACAAAAGACCCACCAAGATTATCGCAGAAAATGCATATCTCAGCTGGTAACACCACGAAAATCAAGATATCGCCGGTTCTGCATATCAGACGCACTGTGGAGTGCTGAAAACACCAGAAAACGTGTTTCTCGCATTAACTAGCTCGAAAAGAGCGTTCTCGATTATTCTGCATACTTCTCAAAGATGAAACACCAAGATTATCGCAGAAAATGCATATTTCAGCTGGAAACCCCACGAAAACCAAGTTATCGGCGGCTCTACATATCAAACGCACTGTGGAGTGGTCAAAACACCAGATAACGTGTTTCTCGCATTAAGTAGCTCGAAAAGAGCGTTCTCGAAGATTCTGCATACTTCTGACAGAGGTCTCACAAATACTATCGTAGAAAATGCATATCTCAGCTTGAAACTCGACCGAAACCAAGATATCTCCGGTTCTGCATGTCAAACGTACACTGGAGTGGTGAATACACCAGAAAACGTCTTTCTCGCATTAAATAGCTCGAAAAGAGCGATCAAGATGATTCTGCATACTTCTGACAGAAGAATCACCAAGATTATCGCAGAAAATGCATATCTCAGCTGGAAACACCACGAAAATCAAGATATTGCCGGTTCTGCATATCAAACGCAGTGTGGAGTGGTCAATACACCAGATAACGTGTTTCTCGCATTAAATAGCTCGAAACGAACGATCTAGATTATTCTGCATACTTCTGACTGAAGTCTCACCAAGAGTATCGCAGAAAATGCATATCTCAGCTTGAAACCCCACGAAAACCAAGATATGTACTGTTCTGCATATCAAACGCACTGTGGAGTGGTGAAAACACCAGATAACGTGTTTCTCGCACTAACCAGCTCGAAACGAGCGATCTCGATGATTCTGCATACTTCGGACAGAAGTCTCAACAAGATTATCGCAGAAAATGCATATCTCAGCTTGAAACCTCACGAAAATCAAGATGACGCCGGTTCTGCATATCAAACGCAGTGTGGAGTGGTCAATACACCAGATAACGTGTTTCTCGCATTAAATAGCTCGAAACGAACGATCTAGATTATTCTGCATACTTCTGACTGAAGTCTCACCAAGAGTATCGCAGAAAATGCATATCTCAGCTGGAAACCCTACGAAAACCAAGATATCGCCGGTTCTCCATAACAGACGCACTGTGGAGTGGTGAAAACACCAGAAAACGTGTTTCTCGCATTAACTAGCTCGAAAAGAGCGTTCTCGATGATTCTGCATACTTCTCATAGATGAAACACCAAGATTATCGCAGAAAATGCTAATTTCAGCTGGAAACCCCACGAAAACCAAGTTATCGGCGGCTCTACATATCAAACGCACTGTGGAGTGGTCAAAACACCAGATAACGTGTTTCTCGCATTAAATAACTCGAAAAGAGCGATATCGATGATTATGCATACTTCTGACAGAAGACTCACCAAGATTATCGCAGAAAATGCATATTTCAGCTGGAAACCCCACGAAAACGAAGTTATCGGCGGCTATACATATCAAACGCACTGTGGAGTGTTCAATACACCAGATAACGTGTTTCTCGCATTAAATAGCTCGAAATGAGCGATATCTATAATTCTGCATACTTCGGACAGAAGTCTCACCAATATTATCGCAGAAAATGCATATCTCAGCATGAAACCTCACGAAAATCAAGATGACGCCGGTTCTGCATATCAAACGCACTGTGGAGTGGTGAAAACAACCAGATAACGTGTTTCTCGCATTAAATAGCTCGAAACGAGCGATCTAGGTGATTCTGCATACTTCTGACTGAAGTCTCACCAATATTATCGCAGAAAATGCATATCTCAGCTTGAAACCCCACGAAAGCCAAGATATCGCTGTTTCTGCATATCAAACGCACTGTGGAGTGGTTAAAACACCAGAAAACGTGTTTTTCGCGTTAACTAGCTCGAAAAGAGCGTTCTCGATGATTCTGCATACTTCTCATAGATGAAGCACCAAGATTATCGCAGAAAATGCATATTTCAGCTGGAAACCCCACGAAAACCAAGTTATCGGCGGCTCTACATATCAAACGCACTGTGGAGTGGTCAAAACACCAGATAACGTGTATCTCGCATTAAGTAGCTCGAAAAGAGCGATATCTATAATTCTGCATACTTCGGACAGAAGTCTCACCAATATTATCGCAGAAAATGCATATCTCAGCTTGAAACCTCACGAAAATCAAGATGACGCCGGTTCTGCATATCAAACGCACTGTGGAGTGGTGAAAACAACCAGATAACGTGTTTCTCGCATTAAACAGCTCGAAACGAGCGATTTAGGTGATTCTGCATACTTCTGACTGAAGTCTCACCAATATTATCGCAGAAAATGCATATCTCAGCTTGAAACCCGGCGAAAACCAAGATATCGTCGGTTCTGCACATCAGACGCACTGTGGAGTGGTTAAAACACCAGAAAACGTGTTTTTCGCGTTAACTAGCTCGAAACGAGCGATTTAGGTGATTCTGCATACTTCTGACAGAAGACTCACCAAGATTATCGCAGAAGGTGCATATCTCAGCTTGTAACCTCACGAAAACCAAGATATCACCGGTTCTGCACATCAAACGTACTGTGGAGTGGTGAAAACACCAGAAAACGTGTTTCTCGCATTAAATAGCTCGAAAAGAGCGATCTAGATGATTCTGCATACTTCTGACAGAAGACTCACCAAATTATCGCAGAAAATGCATATCTCAGCTGGAAACCCTACGAAAACCAAGATATCGCCGGTTCTACATAACAGACGCACTGTGGAGTGGTTAAAACACCAGAAAACGTGTTTTTCGCGTTAACTAGCTCGAAAAGAGCGTTCTCGATGATTCTGCATACTTCTCATAGATGAAGCACCAAGATTATCGCAGAAAATGCATATTTCAGCTGGAAACCCCACAAAAACCAAGTTATCGGCGGCTCTACATATCAAACGCACTGTGGAGTGGTCAAAACACCAGATAACGTGTATCTCGCATTAAATAGCTCGAAAAGAGCGATATCTATAATTCTGCATACTTCGGACAGAAGTCTCACCAATATTATCGCAGAAAATGCATATCTCAGCTTGAAACCTCACGAAAATCAAGATGACGCCGGTTCTGCATATCAAACGCACTGTGGAGTGGTGAAAACAACCAGATAACGTGTTTCTCGCATTAAATAGCTCGAAACGAGCGATTTAGGTGATTCTGCATACTTCTGACTGAAGTCTCACCAATATTATCGCAGAAAATGCATATCTCAGCTTGAAACCCGACGAAAACCAAGATATCGTCGGTTCTGCATATCAGACGCACTGTGGAATGTTGAAAACACCAGAAAACGTGTTTCTCGCATTAACTATCTCGAAAAGAGCGTTCTCGATGATTCTGCATACTTCTCATTGATGAAACACCAAGAGTATCGCAGAAAATGCATATTTCAACTGGATACCCCACGAAAACCAAGTTATCGGCGGCTCTACATATCAAACGCACTGTGGAGTGGTCAAAACACCAGAAAACGTGTTTCTCGCATTAAATAGCTCGAATAGAGCGATCTCGATGATTCTTCATACTTCGGACAGAAGTCTCAACAAGATTATCGTACAAAATGCATATCTCAGATTGAAACCTCACGAAAATCAAGATGACGCCGGTTCTGCATATCAAACGTACTGTGGATTGGTGAAAACAACCAGATAACGTGTTGCTCGCATTAAATAGCTCGAAACCCGCGATCTAGGTGATTCTGCATACTTCTGACTGAAGTCTCACCAATATTATCGCAGAAAATGCATATCTCAGCTTGAAACTCGACTAAAACCAAAATATCTCCGGTTCTGCATATCCAACGCACTGTGGAGTGGTGAAAACACCAGAAAACGTGTTTCTCGCATTAAGTAGCTCGAAAAGAGCGCTCTCGATGTTTCTGCATACTTTGGACAGATGTTTCGCCAAGCTTATCGTAGAAAATGCATATCTCAGCTTGAAACCCGACGAAAACCAAAATATCTCCGGTTCTGCATATCCAACGCACTGTGGAGTGGTGAAAACACCAGATAACGTGTTTCTCGCATTAAGTAGCTCTAAACTAGCGATCTCGATGATTCTGCATACTTCGGACAGAAGGCTCAACAAGATTATCGTAAAAAATGCATATCTCAGCTAGAAAACCCCACGAAAGCCAAGATATCGCTGGTTCTGCATGTCAAAAGCACTGTGGAGTGGTGAAAACACCGGATAAGGTTTTTCTCGGATTAACTAGCTCGAAAAGAGCGATCTCGATGTTTCAGCATACTTCGGACCGAAGTCTCACCAAGATTATAGCAGAAAATGCATATCTCAGCTTGAAACCCCACGAAAACCAAGATATCGCCGGTTCTGCATATCATACGCACTGTGGAGTGGTGAAAACACCAGACAACGTGTTTCTCGCATTAAATAGCTCGAAACGAACGATCTAGATTATTCTGCATACTTCTGACAGAAGTCTCACCAAGATTATCGTAGAAAATGCATATCTCAGCTTGAAACCCGACGAAAACCGAGTTATGTCCGGTTCTGCACACTAAACGTACCTTGGACTGGTGATAACACCAGAAAACGTGTTTCGCGCATTAAGTAGCTCGAAAAGAGCGTTCTCGAAGATTCTGCATACTTCTGACCGAGGTCTCACCAATACTATCGTAGAAAATGCATATCTCAGCTTGAAACTCGACCGAAACCAAGATATCTCCGGTTCTGCATGTCAAACGTACACTGGAGAGGTGAATACACCAGAAAACGTGTTTCTCGCATTAAATAGCTCGAAAAGAGCGATCTAGATGATTCTGCATACTTCTGACAGAAGACTCACCAAGATTATCGCAGAAAATGCATATCTCAGCTGGAAACACCACGAAAATCAAGATATTGCCGGTTCTGCATATCAAACGCAGTGTGGAGTGGTCAATACACCAGATAACGTGTTTCTCGCATTAAATAGCTCGAAACGAACGATCTAGATTATTCTGCATACTTCTGACTGAAGTCTCACCAAGAGTATCGCAGAAAATGCATATCTCAGCTTGAAACCCCACGAAAACCAAGATATGTACTGTTCTGCATATCAAACGCACTGTGGAGTGTTGAAAACACCAGATAACGTGTTTCTCGCACTAACTAGCTCGAAACGAGCGATCTCGATGATTCTGCATACTTCGGACAGAAGTCTCAACAAGATTATCGCAGAAAATGCATATCTCAGCTTGAAACCTCACGAAAATCAAGATGACGCCGGTTCTGCATATCAAACGCAGTGTGGAGTGGTCAATACACCAGATAACGTGTTTCTCGCATTAAATATCTCGAAACGAACGATCTAGATTATTCTGCATACTTCTGACTGAAGTCTCACCAAGAGTATCGCAGAAAATGCATATCTCAGCTGGAAACCCTACGAAAACCAAGATATCGCCGGTTCTCCATAACAGACGCACTGTGGAGTGGTGAAAACACCAGAAAACGTGTTTCTCGCATTAACTAGCTCGAAAAGAGCGTTCTCGATGATTCTGCATACTTCTCATAGATGAAACACCAAGATTATCGCAGAAAATGCATATTTCAGCTGGAAACCCCACGAAAACCAAGTTATCGGCGGCTCTACATATCAAACGCACTGTGGAGTGGTCAAAACACCAGATAACGTGTTTCTCGCATTAAATAACTCGAAAAGAGCGATATCGATGATTATGCATACTTCTGACAGAAGACTCACCAGGATTATCGCAGAAAATGCATATTTCAGCTGGAAACCCCACGAAAACCAAGTTATCGGCGGCTCTACATATCAAACGCACTGTGGAGTGTTCAATACACCAGATAACGTGTTTCTCGCATTAAATAGCTCGAAAAGAGCGATATCTATAATTCTGCATACTTCGGACAGAAGTCTCACCAATATTATCGCAGAAAATGCATATCTCAGCTTGAAACCTCACGAAAATCAAGATGACGCCGGTTCTGCATATCAAACGCACTGTGGAGTGGTGAAAACAACCAGATAACGTGTTTCTCGCTTTAAATAGCTCGAAACGAGCGATCTAGGTGATTCTGCATACTTCTGACTGAAGTCTCACCAATATTATCGCAGAAAATGCATATCTCAGCTTGAAACCCGACGAAAACCAAGATATCGTCGGTTCTGCATATCAGACGCACTGTGGAATGTTGAAAACACCAGAAAACGTGTTTCTCGCATTAACTATCTCGAAAAGAGCGTTCTCGATGATTGTGCATACTTCTCATAGATGAAACACCAAGAGTATCGCAGAAAATGCATATTTCAACTGGAAACCCCACGAAAACCAAGTTATCGGCGGCTCTACATATCAAACGCACTGTGGAGTGTTCAATACACCAGATAACGTGTTTCTCGCATTAAATAGCTCGAAAAGAGCGATATCTATAATTCTGCATACTTCGGACAGAAGTCTCACCAATATTATCGCAGAAAATGCATATCTCAGCTTGAAACCTCACGAAAATCAAGATGACGCCGGTTCTGCATATCAAACGCACTGTGGAGTGGTGAAAACAACCAGAGAACGTGTTGCTCGCATTAAATAGCTCGAAACCCGCGATCTAGGTGATTCTGCATACTTCTGACTGAAGTCTCACCAATATTATCGCAGAAAATGCATATCTCAGCTTGAAACCTCACGAAAATCAAGATGACGCCGGTTCTGCACATCAAACGTACTGTGGAGTGGTGAAAACACCAGAAAACCTGTTACTCGCATTAAACAGCTCGAAAAGAGCGATCTAGATGATTCTGCATACTTCTGACAGAAGACTCACCACGATTATCGCAGAAGGAGCATATCTCAGCTTGTAACCTCACGAAAACCAAGATATCACCGGTTCTGCACATCAAACGTACTGTGGAGTGGTGAAAACACCAGAAAACGTGTTTCTCGCATTAAATAGCTCGAAATGAGCGATCTAGATGATTCTGCATACTTCTGACAGAAGACTCACCAAATTATCGCAGAAAATGCATATCTCAGCTGGAAACCCTACGAAAACCAAGATATCGCCGGTTCTACATAACAGACGCACTGTGGAGTGGTTAAAACACCAGAAAACGTGTTTTTCGCGTTAACTAGCTCGAAATGAGCGTTCTCGATGATTCTGCATACTTCTCATAGATGAAGCACCAAGATTATCGCAGAAAATGCATGTTTCAGCTGGAAACCCCACGAAAACCAAGTTATCGGCGGCTCTACATATCAAACGCACTGTGGAGTGGTCAAAACACCAGATAACGTGTATCTCGCATTAAATAGCTCGAAAAGAGCGATATCTATAATTATGCATACTTCGGACAGAAGTCTCACCAATATTATCGCAGAAAATGCATATCTCAGCTTGAAACCTCACGAAAATCAAGATGACGCCGGTTCTGCATATCAAACGCACTGTGGAGTTGTGAAAACACCGGATATGGTTTTTCTCGCATTATCTAGCTCGAAAAGAGCGATCTCGATGTTTCAGCATACTTCGTACAGAAGTCTCACCAAGATTATCGCAGAAAATGCATATCTCAGCTTGAAACCCCACGAAAACCAAGATGTCGCCGGTTCTGCATATTAAACGCACTGTGGAGTGGTGAAAACACCAGAAAACGTGTTTCTCGCATTAAGTAGCTCGAAAAGAGCGTTCTCGAAGATCCTGCATACTTCTGACAGAAGTCTCACCAAGATTATCGTAGAAAATGCATATCTCAGCTTGAAACCCGACCGAAACCGAGTTATCTCCGGTTCTGCACATCAAACGTACCGTGGAGTGGTGAAAACACCAGCAAACGTGTTTCGCGCATTAAGTAGCTCGAAAAGAGCGTTCTCGAAGATTCTGCATACTTCTGACAGAAGTCTCACCAGGGTTATCGTAGAAAATGCATATCTCAGCTTGAAACCCGACCGAAACCAAGATATCTCCGGTTCTGCATGTCAAAGGTACTGTGGAGTGGTGAAAACACCAGAAAACGTGTTTCGTGCATTAAGTAGCTCGAAAAGAGCGATCTAGATGATTCTGCATACTTCTGACAAAAGACCCACCAAGATTAGCGCAGAAAATGCATATCTCAGCTGGAAACTCCACGAAAATCAAGATATCGCCTGTTCTGCACATCAAACGCACTGTGGAGTGGTGAAAACAACCAGAGAACGTGTTTCTCGCATTAAATAGCTCGAAAAGAGCGATCCCGATGATTCAGCAAACTTCGAACAGGAGTCTCACCAAGATTGTCGCAGGAAGTGCATATCTCAGCTTGAAACCCCACGAAAACATAGATATCTCCGGTTCTGCGTATCCAACGAACTGTGGAGTGGTGAAAACCCCAGAAAACGAGTTTCTCGCATTAAATAGCTCGAAAAGAGCGCTATTGCTGTTTCTGCATACTTCGGACACATGTTTCACCAAGATTATCGTAGAAAATGCATATCTCAGCTTGAAACCCGACGAAAACCAAAATATCGCCGGTTCTGCAAATCAAACCAACTGTGGAGTGGTGAAAACACCAGATAACGTATTTCTCGCATTAAATAGCTCGAAAAGTGCGATCCCGATGCTTCAGCATACTTCGGACAGAAGTCTCACCAAGATTATCGCAGGAAATGCATATCTCAGCTTGAAACCCGACCGAAACCAAGATATCTCCGGTTCTGCATGTCTAACGTACTGTAGAGTGGTGAAAACACCAGAAAACGTGTTTCGTGCATTAAGTAGCTCGAAAAGAGCGATCTAGATGATTCTGCATACTTCTGACTGAAGTCTCACCAATATTATCGCAGAAAATGCATATCTCAGCTCGAAACCTCATGAAAATCAAGATGTTGCCGGTTCTGCATATCAAACGCACTGTGGAGTGGTGAAAACAACCAGAGAACGTGTTTCACGCATTAAATAGCTCGAAAAGAGCGATCCCGATGATTCAGCAAACTTCGAACAGGAGTCTCACCAAGATTATCGCAGGAAGTGCATATCTCAGCTTGAAACCCCACGAAAACATAGATATCTCCGGTTCTGCATATCCAACGAACTGTGGAGTGGTGAAAACCCCAGAAAACGAGTTTCTCGCATTAAATAGCTCGAAAAGAGCGCTCTTGCTGTTTCTGCATACTTCGGACACATGTTTCACCAAGATTTTCGTAGAAAATGCATATCTCAGCTTGAAACCCGACGAAAACCAAAATATCGCCGGTTCTGCAAATCAAACCAACTGTGGAGTGGTGAAAACACCAGATAACGTATTTCTCGCATTAAATAGCTGGAAAAGTGCGATCTCGATGATTCTGCATACTTCTAACAGAAGTCTCACCAAGATTATCGCAGAAAATGCATATCTCTGCTTAAAACCCCACGAAAACCAAGATATCTACTGTTCTGCATATCCAACGAACTGTGGAGTGGTGAAAACCCCAGAAATTGAGTTTCTCGCATCAAATAGCTCGAAAAGAGCGCTGTTGATGTTTCTGCATACTTCTGACAGATGTTTCACTAAGATTATCGTAGAGAATGCATATCTCTGCTTGAAACCCGACCGAAACCAAGATATCTCCAGTTTTGCATGTCAAACGTACCGTGGAGTGGTGAAAACAACAGAAACCGTGTTTCGTGCATTAAGTAGTTCGAAAAGAGCGATCTAGATGATTCTGCATCCTTCTGACAAAAGACCCACCAAGATTATCGCAGAAAATGCATATCTCTGCTGGAAACACCACAAAACTCAAGATATCGCCTGTTCTGCACATCAAACGCACTGTGGAGTGGTGAAAACAACCAGAGAACGTGTTTCTCGCATTAAATTGCTCGAAAAGGGCTATGCCAATGATTCAGCATACTTCGGACAGAAGTCTCACCAAGAATATCGCAGGAAAAGCATATCTCAGCTTGAAACCCGACCGAAACCAAGATATCTGCGGTTCTGCATGTTAAACGTACTGTGGAGTGGTGAAAACACCTGAAAGCGTGTTTCGTGCATTAAGTAGCTCGAAAAGAGCGATCTAGATGATTCTGCATACTTCTGACCGAAGTCTCACCAAGATTATCGCAGAAAATGCATATCTCTGCTTGAAACCTCACGAAAACCAAGATATCTACTGTTCTGCATATCCAAGGAACGGTGGAGTGGTGAAAACCCCAGAAAACCTGTTTCTCGGATTAAATAGCTCGAAAAGAGCGCTCTCGACGTTTCTGCATACTTCGGACAGATGTTTCACCAAGCTTATCGTAGAAAATGCATATCTCAGCTGGAAACCCGACCGAAACCAAGATATCGCCGGTTCTGCATGTCAAACGTACTGTGGAGTGGTGAAAACACCAGAAAACGTGTTTCGTGCATTAAGTAGCTCGAAAAGACCGATCTGGATGATTCTGCATACTTCTGACTGAAGTCTCATCAATATTATCGCAGAAAATGCATATCTCAGCTTGAAACCCCCCGAAAACCAAGATATCTACTGTTCTGCATATCAAACGCACTGTGGAGTGGTGAAAACACAAGATAACGTGTTTCTCGCACTAACTAGCACGAAAAGAGCGATCTCGATGATTCTGCATACTTCTAACAGAAGTCTCACCAAGATTATCGCAGAAAATGCATATCTCTGCTTGAAACCCCACGAAAACCAAGATATCTACTGTTCTGCATATCCAACGAACTGTGGAGTGGTGAAACCCCCAGATAACGTGTTTCTCGCACTTGCTAGCTCGAAAAGAGCGATCTCGATGATTCAGCATACTTCGGACAGAAGTCTCACCAAGATTATCACAGAAAATACATATCTCAGCTTGAATCCCCACGAAAACCAAGATATCGCCGGTTCTGCATATCAAACGCACTGTGGAGTGGTGAAACACCAGATAACGTGTTTCTCGCATTAAGTAGCTCGAAACGAGCGATCTCGATGATTCTGGATACTTCGGACAGAAGTCTCACCAAAATTATCGTAAAAAATGCATATCTCAGCTTGAAACCCCACGAAAACCAAGATATCGCTGTGTTCTGCATATCAAACGCACTGTGGAGTGGTGAAAACCCCAGAAAACGTGTTTCTCGCATTAAATAGCTCGAGTAGAGCGATCTCGATGATTCTTCATACTTCGGACAGAAGTCTCATCAAGATTACCGTAAAAAATGCATATCTCAGCTGAAAAACCCCACGAAAGCCAAGATATCGCTGGTTCTGGATATCAAACGCACTGTGGAGTGGTGAAAACAGCGGATAAGTTTTTTCTCCCATTAACTAGCTCGAAAAGAGCGATCTCGATGTTTCAGCCTACTTCGGACAGAAGTCTCACCAAGATTATCGCAGAAAATGCATATCTCAGCATGAAACCCCACGAAAACCAAGATATCGCCAGTTCTGCATATCAAACGCACTGTGGAGTGGTGAAAACAACCAGAGAACGTGTTTCTCGCGTTAAATAGCTCGAAAAGGCCGATCACGATGATTCTGCATACTTCTGACAGTAGTCTCACCAAGATTATCGTAGAAAATGCATATCTCAACTTGAAACCCCACGAAAGCCAAGATATCGCTGGTTCTGCATATCAAACGCACTGTGCAGTGGTGAAAACAGCGGATAAGTTTTTTCTCGCATTAACTAGCTCGAAAAGAGCGATCTCGATGTTTCAGCCTACTTCGGACAGAAGTCTCAACAAGATTATCGCAGAAAATGCATATCTCAGCTTGAAACCCCACGAAAACCAAGATATCTACTGTTCTGCATATCAAACGCACTGTGGAGTGGTGAAAACACCAGATAACGTGTTTCTCGCACTAACTAGCTCGAATAGAGCGATCTCGATGATACTGCATACTTCTAACAGAAGTCTCACCAAGATTATCGCAGAAAATGCATATCTCTGCTTGAAACCCCACGAAAACCAAGATATCTACTGTTCTGCATATCCAACGAACTGTGGAGTGGTGAAACCCCCAGATAACGTGTTTCTCGCACTAGCTAGCTCGAAAAGAGCGATCTCGATGATTCAGCATACTTCGGACAGAAGTCTCACCAAGATTATCACAGAAAATACATATCTCAGCTTGAATCCCCACGAAAACCAAGATATCTCCTGTTCTGCATATCAAACGCACTGTGGAGTGGTGAAAACACCGGATAAGGTTTTTCTCGCATTAACTAGCTCGAAAAGAGCGATCTCGAATATTCTGCATACTTCTGACAGAAGTCTCACCAGGATTATCGTAGAAAATGCATATCTCAGCTTGAAACCCGACCGAAACCAAGATATCTCCGGTTCTGCATATCCAACGCACTGTGGAGTGGTGAAAACACCAGATAACGTGTTTCTCGCATTAAATAGCTCGAAACGAGCGATCTCGATGATTAAGCATACTTCGGACAGAAGTCTAACCAAGATTATCGTAAAAAATGCATATCCCAGCTTGAAACCCCACGAAAACCAAGATATCTACGGTTCTGCATATCCAAGGCACTCTGGAGTGGTGAAAACACCAGATAACGTGTATCTCGCATTAAATAGCTCGAAACGAGCGATCTCGATGATTAAGCATACTTCGGACAGAAGTCTCACGAAGATTATCGTAAAAAATGCATATCTCAGCTTGAAACCCCACCAAAACCAAGATATCGCTGGTTCTGCATATCAACCGCACTGTGGGGTGGTGAAAACACCGGATAAGTTTTTTCTCGCACTAGCTAGCTCGAAAAGTGCGATCTCGATGATTCAGCATACTTCGGACAGAAGTCTCACCAAGATTATCACAGAAAATACATATCTCAGCTTGAATCCCCACGAAAACCAAGATATCGCTGTGTTCTGCATATCAAACGCACTGTGGAGTGGTGAAAACCCCAGAAAACGTGTTTCTCGCATTAAATAGCTCGAGTAGAGCGATCTCGATGATTCTTCATACTTCGGACAGAAGTCTCACCAAGATTACCGTAAAAAATGCATATCTCAGCTGAAAAACCCCACGAAAGCCAAGATATCGCTGGTTCTGGATATCAAACGCACTGTGGAGTGGTGAAAACAGCGGATAAGTTTTTTCTCCCATTAACCAGCTCGAAAAGAGCGATCTCGATGTTTCAGCCTACTTCGGACAGAAGTCTCACCAAGATTATCGCAGAAAATGCATATCTCAGCATGAAACCACACGAAAACCAAGATATCGCCGGTTCTGCATATCAAACGCACTGTGGAGTGGTGAAAACAACCAGAGAACGTGTTTCTCGCGTTAAATAGCTCGAAAAGGCCGATCACGATGATTCTGCATACTTCTGACAGAAGTCTCACCAAGATTATCGTAGAAAATGCATATCTCAGCTTGAAACCCCACGAAAGCCAAGATATCGCTGGTTCTGCATATCAAACGCACTGTGCAGTGGTGAAAACAGCGGATAAGTTTTTTCTCGCATTAACTAGCTCGAAAAGAGCGATCTCGATGTTTCAGCCTACTTCGGACAGAAGTCTCAACAAGATTATCGCAGAAAATGCATATCTCAGCTTGAAACCCCACGAAAACCAAGATATCTACTGTTCTGCATATCAAACGCACTGTGGAGTGGTGAAAACACCAGATAACGTGTTTCTCGCACTAACTAGCTCGAAAAGAGCGATCTCGATGATTCTGCATACTTCTAACAGAAGTCTCACCAAGATTATCGCAGAAAATGCATATCTCTGCTTGAAACCCCACGAAAACCAAGATATCTACTGTTCTGCATATCCAACGAACTGTGGAGTGGTGAAACCCCCAGATAACGTGTTTCTCGCACTAGCTAGCTCGAAAAGAGCGATCTCGATGATTCAGCATACTTCGGACAGAAGTCTCACCAAGATTATCACAGAAAATACATATCTCAGCTTGAATCCCCACGAAAACCAAGATATCTCCTGTTCTGCATATCAAACGCACTGTGGAGTGGTGAAAACACCGGATAAGGTTTTTCTCGCATTAACTAGCTCGAAAAGAGCGATCTCGAATATTCTGCATACTTCTGACAGAAGTCTCACCAGGATTATCGTAGAAAATGCATATCTCAGCTTGAAACCCGACCGAAACCAAGATATCTCCGGTTCTGCATGTCCAACGCACTGTGGAGTGGTGAAAACACCAGATAACGTGTTTCTCGCATTAAATAGCTCGAAACGAGCGATCTCGATGATTAAGCATACTTCGGACAGAAGTCTACCCAAGATTATCGTAAAAAATGCATATCCCAGCTTGAAACACCACGAAAACCAAGATATCTACGGTTCTGCATATCCAAAGCACTCTGGAGTGGTGAAAACACCAGATAACGTGTATCTCGCATTAAATAGCTCGAAACGAGCGATCTCGATGATTAAGCATACTTCGGAAAGAAGTCTCACGAAGATTATCGTAAAAAATGCATATCTCAGCATGAAACCCCACCAAAACCAAGATATCGCTGGTTCTGCATATCAAACGCACTGTGGAGTGGTGAAAACACCGGATAAGTTTTTTCTCGCATTAACTAGGTCGAAAAGAGCGATTTCGATGTTTCAGCATACATCGGACAGAAGTCTCACCAAGCTTATCGTAGAAAATGCATATCTCAGCTTGAAACCCGACGAATACCAAAATATCTCCGGTTCTGCATATCCAACGCACTGTGGAGTTGTGAAAACACTAGATAACGTGTTTCTCGCATTAGATAGCTCGAAACGAGCGATCTCGATGATTCTGCATACTTCGGACAGAAGTCTCAACAAGATTATCGCAGAAAATGCATATCTCAGCTTGAAACCCCACGAAAGCCAAGATATCGCTGGTTCTGCATATCAAACGCACTGTGGAGTGGTGAAAACACCAGATAACGTGTATCTCGCATTAAATAGCTCGAAACGAACGATCTCGATGATTAAGCATACTTCGGACAGAAGTCTCACGAAGATTATCGTAAAAAATGCATATCTCAGCTTGAAACCCCACCAAAACCAAGATATCGCTGGTTCTGCATATCAAACGCACTGTGGAGTGGTGAAAACACAGGATAAGTTTTTTCTCGCATTAACTAGGTCGAAAAGAGCGATCTCGATGTTTCAGCATACTTCTGACTGAAGTCTCACCAATATTATTGCAGGAAATGCATATCTCAGCTTGAAGCCCCACGAAAACCAAGATATCGCTGGTTCTGCATATCAAACGCACTGCGGAGTGGTGAAAACCCTAGAAAACGAGTTTCTCGCATTAAATAGCTCGAAAAGAGCGCTCTCGACGTTTCTGCATACTTCGGACAGATGTTTCACCAAGCTTATCGTAGAAAATGCATATCTCAGCTTGAAACCCGACGAAAACCAAAATATCTCCGGTTCTGCATATCCAACGAACTGTGGAGTGGTGAAAACCCCAGAAATTGAGTTTCTCGCATCAAATAGCTCGAAAAGAGCGCTGTTGATGTTTCTGCATACTTCTGACAGATGTTTCACTAAGATTATCGTAGAGAATGCATATCTCTGCTTGAAACCCGACCGAAACAAAGATATCTCCGGTTCTGCATGTCAAACGTACCGTGGAGTGGTGAAAACAACAGAAAACGTGTTTCGTGCATTAAGTAGCTCGAAAAGAGCGATCTAGATGATTCTGCATCCTTCTGACAAAAGACCCACCAAGATTATCGCAGAAAATGCATATCTCTGCTGGAAACACCACAAAACTCAAGATATCGCCTGTTCTGCACATCAAACGCACTGTGGAGTGGTGAAAACAACCAGAGAACGTGTTTCTCGCATTAAATTGCTCGAAAAGGGCTATCCCAATGATTCAGCATTCTTCGGACAGAAGTCTCACCAAGAATATCGCAGGAAAAGCATATCTCAGCTTGAAACCCGACCGAAACCAAGATATCTGCGGTTCTGCATGTCAAACGTACTGTGGAGTGGTGAAAACACCTGAAAGCGTGTTTCGTGCATTAAGTAGCTCGAAAAGAGCGATCTAGATGATTCTGCATACTTCTGACTGAAGTCTCATCAATATTATCGCAGAAAATGCATATCTCAGCTTGAAACCCCCCGAAAACCAAGATATCTACTGTTCTGCATATCAAACGCACTGTGGAGTGGTGAAAACACAAGATAACGTGTTTCTCGCACTAACTAGCACGAAAAGAGCGATCTCGATGATTCTGCATACTTCTAACAGAAGTCTAACCAAGATTATCGCAGAAAATGCATATCTCTGCTTGAAACCCCACGAAAACCAAGATATCTACTGTTCTGCATATCCAACGAACTGTGGAGTGGTGAAACCCCCAGATAACGTGTTTCTCGCACTAGCTAGCTCGAAAAGAGCGATCTCGATGATTCAGCATACTTCGGACAGAAGTCTCACCAAGATTATCACAGAAAATACATATCTCAGCTTGAATCCCCACGAAAACCAAGATATCGCCGGTTCTGCATATCAAACGCACTGTGGAGTGGTGAAACACCAGATAACGTGTTTCTCGCATTAAGTAGCTCGAAACTAGCGATCTCGATGATTCTGGATACTTCGGACAGAAGTCTCACCAAGATTACCGTAAAAAATGCATATCTCAGCTGAAAAACCCCACGAAAGCCAAGATATCGCTGGTTCTGGATATCAAACGCACTGTGGAGTGGTGAAAACAGCGGATAAGTTTTTTCTCCCATTAACTAGCTCGAAAAGAGCGATCTCGATGTTTCAGCCTACTTCGGACAGAAGTCTCACCAAGATTATCGCAGAAAATGCATATCTCAGCATGAAACCCCACGAAAACCAAGATATCGCCGGTTCTGCATATCAAACGCACTGTGGAGTGGTGAAAACAACCAGAGAACGTGTTTCTCGCGTTAAATAGCTCGAAAAGGCCGATCACGATGATTCTGCATACTTCTGACAGAAGTCTCACCAAGATTATCGTAGAAAATGCATATCTCAGCTTGAAACCCCACGAAAGCCAAGATATCGCTGGTTCTGCATATCAAACGCACTGTGCAGTGGTGAAAACAGCGGATAAGTTTTTTCTCGCATTAACTAGCTCGAAAAGAGCGATCTCGATGTTTCAGCCTACTTCGGACAGAAGTCTCAACAAGATTATCGCAGAAAATGCATATCTCAGCTTGAAACCCCACGAAAACCAAGATATCTACTGTTCTGCATATCAAACGCTCTGTGGAGTGGTGAAAACACCAGATAACGTGTTTCTCGCACTAACTAGCTCGAAAAGAGCGATCTCGATGATTCTGCATACTTCTAACAGAAGTCTCACCAAGATTATCGCAGAAAATGCATATCTCTGCTTGAAACCCCACGAAAACCAAGATATCTACTGTTCTGCATATCCAACGAACTGTGGAGTGGTGAAACCCCCAGATAACGTGTTTCTCGCACTAGCTAGCTCGAAAAGAGCGATCTCGATGATTCAGCATACTTCGGACAGAAGTCTCACCAAGATTATCACAGAAAATACATATCTCAGCTTGAATCCCCACGAAAACCAAGATATCTCCTGTTCTGCATATCAAACGCACTGTGCAGTGGTGAAAACACCGGATAAGGTTTTTCTCGCATTAACTAGCTCGAAAAGAGCGATCTCGAATATTCTGCATACTTCTGACAGAAGTCTCACCAGGATTATCGTAGAAAATGCATATCTCAGCTTGAAACCCGACCGAAACCAAGATATCTCCGGTTCTGCATATCCAACGCACTGTGGAGTGGTGAAAACACCAGATAACGTGTTTCTCGCATTAAATAGCTCGAAACGAGCGATCTCGATGATTAAGCATACTTCGGACAGAAGTCTAACCAAGATTATCGTAAAAAATGCATATCCCAGCTTGAAACCCCACGAAAACCAAGATATCTACGGTTCGGCATATCCAAAGCACTCTGGAGTGGTGAAAACACCAGATAACGTGTATCTCGCATTAAATAGCTCGAAACGAGCGATCTCGATGATTAAGCATACTTCGGACAGAAGTCTCACGAAGATTATCGTAAAAAATGCATATCTCAGCTTGAAACCCCACCAAAACCAAGATATCGCTGGTTCTGCATATCAAACGCACTGTGGAGTGGTGAAAACACCGGATAAGTTTTTTCTCGCATTAACTAGGTCGAAAAGAGCGATTTCGATGTTTCAGCATACTTCGGACAGAAGTCTCACCAAGCTTATCGTAGAAAATGCATATCTCAGCTTGAAACCCGACGAATACCAAAATATCTCCGGTTCTGCATATCCAACGCACTGTGGAGTTGTGAAAACACTAGATAACGTGTTTCTCGCATTAGATAGCTCGAAACGAGCGATCTCGATGATTCTGCATACTTCGGACAGAAGTCTCAACAAGATTATCGCAGAAAATGCATATCTCAGCTTGAAACCCCACGAAAACCAAGATATCTACTGTTCTGCATATCCAACGAACTGTGGAGTGGTGAAAACCCCACAAAACGTGTTTCTAGCATTAAATAGCTCGAAAAGAGCGCTCTTGACATTTCTGCATACTTCGGACAGAAGTCTCAACAAGATTATCGCAGAAAATGCATATCTCAGCTTGAAACCCCACGAAAACCAAGATATGTACTGTTCTGCATATCAAACGCACTGTGGAGTGGTGAAAACACCAGATAACGTGTTTCTCGCACTAACTAGCTCGAAACGAGCGATCTCGATGATTCTGCATCCTTCGGCCAGAAGTCTCAACAAGATTATCGCAGAAAATGCATATCTCAGCTGGAAACACCACGAAAATCAAGATATCGCCTGTTCTGCACATCAAACGCACTGTGGAGTGGTGAAAACAACCAGAGAACGTGTTTCTCGCATTAAATAGCTCGAAAAGTGCGATCCCGATGATTCAGCATACTTCGGACAGAAGTCTCACCAAGATTATCGCAGGAAATGCATATCGCAGCTTGAAACCCCACGAAAACCAAGATATCTCCGGTTCTGCATATCCAACGCACTGTGGTGTCGTGAAAACAACCAGACAACGTGTTTCTCGCATTAAATAGCTCGAAAAGAGCGATCTCTAAGATTCTGCATACTTCTGACAGAAGTCTCACCAAGATTATCGTTGAAAATGCATATCTCAGATTGAAACCTCACGAAAACCAAGTTATCTCCGGTTCTGCACATCAAACGTACTGTGGAGTGGTGAAAACACCCGAAAACGTGTTTCTCGCATTAAGTAGCTCGAAAAGAGCGTTCTCGAAGATTCTGCATACTTGTGACAGAAGTCTCACCAAGATTATCGTAGAAAATGCATATCTCAGTATGAAACCCGACCGAAACCATGATATCGCCGGTTCTGCATGTCAAACGTACTGTGGAGTGGCGAATACACCAGAAAACGTGTTTCTCGCATTAAATAGCTCGAAAAGAGCGATCTAGATGATTCTGCATACTTCTGACAGAAGACTCACCAAGATTATCGCAGAAAATGCATATCTCAGCTGGAAACACCACGAAAATCAAGATATCGCCGGTTCTGCATATCAAACGCACTGTGGAGTGGTGAAAACACCAGATATCGTGTTTCTCGCATTAAGTAGCTCGAAAAGAGCGTTCTCGAAGATTCTGCATACTTCTGACAGAAGTCTCACCAAGATTATCGTAGAAAATGCATATCTCAGCTTGAAACCCGACGAAATCCAAGATATCGCCGGTTCTGCATATCAAACGCACTGTGGAGTGGTGAAAACACCAGATAACGTGTTTCTCGCATTATGTAGCTCGAAAAGAGCGCTCTCGAAGATTCTGCATACTTCTGACAGAAGTCTCACCAAGATTATCGCAGAAAATGCATATCTCAGCTTGAAAACCCACGAAAAGCAAGATTTCGCCGGTTCTGCATGTCGAACGCACTGTGGATTGGTGAATACACCAGAAAACGTGTTTCTCGCATTAAATAGCTCGAAAAGAGCGATTTAGATGATTCTGCATACTTCTACCAGAAGACTCACCAAGATTATCGTAGAAAATGCATATCTCAGCTTGAAACCCGACGAAATTCAAGATGTCGCCGGTTCTGCATATCAAACGCACTGTGGAGTGGTGAATACACCAGAAAACGTGTTTCTCGCATTAAATAGCTCGAAAAGAGCGATCCCGATGATTCTGCATACTTCTGACAGAAGTCTCACCAAGATTATCGTTGAAAATGCACATCTCAGCTTGATACCCGACGAAAGCCAAGATGTCGCTGTTTCTGCATATCAAACGCACTGTGGAGTGGTGAAAACACCAGATAACGTGTTTCTCGCATTATGTAGCTCGATAAGAGCGTTCTCGAAGATTCTGCATACTTCTGACAGAAGTCTCACCAAGATTATCGAAGAAAATGCATATCTCAACTTGAAACCCGACCGAAACAAAGATATCTCCGGTTCTGCATGTCAAACGTACTGTGGAGTGGTGAATACACCAGAAAACGTGTTTCTCGCATTAAATAGCTCGAAAAGAGCGATCTAGATGATTCTACATACTTCTGACAGAAGACTCACCAAGATTATCGCAGAAAATGCATATCTCAGCTTGAAACATCACGAAAATCAAGATGTCGCCGGTTCTGCATATCAAACGCACTGTGAAGTCGTGAAAACAACCAGACAACGTGTTTCTCGCATTAAATAGCTCGCAAAGAGCGATCCCGATGATTCTGCATACTTCTGACAGAAGTCTCACCAAGATTATCGTTGAAAATGCACATCTCAGCTTGAAACCCGACGAAATCCAAGATGTCGGCGGTTCTGCATATCAAACGCAATGTGGAGTGGTGAAAACACCAGATAACGTGTTTCTCGCATTAAATAGCTCGAAAAAAGGGATCTCGATGATTCTGCATACTTCTGACAGAAGACTCACCAAGATCATCGCAGAAAATGCATATCTCAGCTGGAAACACCACGAAAATCAAGATATCGCCGGTTCTGCATATAAAACGCACTGTGGAATGTTGAAAACACCAGAAAACTTGTTTTTTCGCATTAAATAGCTCGAAAAGAGCGATCTCGAAGATTCTGCATACTTCTGACAGAAGTCTCACAAAGATTAACGTAGAAAATGCATATCTCAGCTTGAAACCCGACGAAATCCAAGATGTCGCCGGTTCTGCATATCAAACGCACTGTGGAGTTGTGAAAACACCAGATAACGTGTTTCTCGCATTATGTAGCTCGAAAAGAGCGTTCTCGAAGATTCTGCATACTTCTGACAGAAGTCTCACCAAGATTATCGTAGAAAATGCATATCTCAACTTGAAACCCGACCGAAACAAAGATATCTCCGGTTCTGCATGTCAAACGTACTGTGGAGTGGTGAATACACCAGAAAACGTGTTTCTCGCATTAAATAGCTCGAAAAGAGCGATCTAGATGATTCTACATACTTCTGTCAGAAGACTCACCAAGATTATCGCAGAAAATGCATATCTCAGCTTGAAACATCACGAAAATCAAGATGTCGCCGGTTCTGCATATCAAACGCACTGTGAAGTCGTGAAAACAACCAGACAACGTGTTCCTCGCATTAAATAGCTCGAAAAGAGCGATCCCGATGATTCTGCATACTTCTGACAGAAGTCTCACCATGATTATCGTAGAAAATGCATATCTCAGCTTGAAACCCGACGAAATCCAAGATGTCGCCGGTTCTGCATATCAAACGCACTGTGGAATGTTGAAAACACCAGAAAACTTGTTTTTTCGCATTAAATAGCTTGAAAAGAGCGATCTAGATGATTCTGCATACTTCTGACTGAAGTCTCACCAAGATTATCGCAGAAAATCCATATCTCAGCTTGAAACATCACGAAAATTAAGATGTCGCTGGTTCTGCATATCAAACGCACTGTGGAGTCGTGAAAACAACCAGACAACGTGTTTCTCGCATTAAATAGCTCGCAAAGAGCGATCCCGATGATTCTGCATACTTCTGACAGAAGTCTCACCAAGATTATCGTTGAAAATGCACATCTCAGCTTGATACCCGACGAAAGCCAAGATGTCGCTGTTTCTGCATATCAAACACACTGTGGAGTGGTGAAAACACCAGATAACGTGTTTCTCGCATTATGTAGCTCGAAAAGAGCGTTCTCGAAGATTCTGCATACTTCTGACAGAAGTCTCACCAAGATTATCGAAGAAAATGCATATCTCAACTTGAAACCCGACCGAAACAAAGATATCTCCGGTTCTGCATGTCAAACGTACTGTGGAGTGGTGAATACACCAGAAAACGTGTTTCTCGCATTAAATAGCTCGAAAAGAGCGATCTAGATGATTCTACATACTTCTGACAGAAGACTCACCAAGATTATCGCAGAAAATGCATATCTCAGCTTGAAACATCACGAAAATCAAGATGTCGCCGGTTCTGCATATCAAACGCACTGTGAAGTCGTGAAAACAACCAGACAACGTGTTTCTCGCATTAAATAGCTCGCAAAGAGCGATCCTGATGATTCTGCATACTTCTGACAGAAGTCTCACCAAGATTATCGTTGAAAATGCACATCTCAGCTTGAAACCCGACGAAATCCAAGATGTCGGCGGTTCTGCATATCAAACGCAATGTGGAGTGGTGAAAACACCAGATAACGTGTTTCTCGCATTAAATAGCTCGAAAAAAGGGATCTCGATGATTCTGCATACTTCTGACAGAAGACTCACCAAGATCATCGCAGAAAATGCATATCTCAGCTGGAAACACCACGAAAATCAAGATATCGCCGGTTCTGCATATAAAACGCACTGTGGAATGTTGAAAACACCAGAAAACTTGTTTTTTCGCATTAAATAGCTCGAAAAGAGCGATCTCGAAGATTCTGCATACTTCTGACAGAAGTCTCACAAAGATTAACGTAGAAAATGCATATCTCAGCTTGAAACCCGACGAAATCCAAGATGTCGCCGGTTCTGCATATCAAACGCACTGTGGAGTTGTGAAAACACCAGATAACGTGTTTCTCGCATTATGTAGCTCGAAAAGAGCGTTCTCGAAGATTCTGCATACTTCTGACAGAAGTCTCACCAAGATTATCGTAGAAAATGCATATCTCAACTTGAAACCCGACCGAAACAAAGATATCTCCGGTTCTGCATGTCAAACGTACTGTGGAGTGGTGAATACACCAGAAAACGTGTTTCTCGCATTAAATAGCTCGAAAAGAGCGATCTAGATGATTCTACATACTTCTGACAGAAGACTCACCAAGATTATCGCAGAAAATGCATATCTCAGCTTGAAACATCACGAAAATCAAGATGTCGCCGGTTCTGCATATCAAACGCACTGTGAAGTCGTGAAAACAACCAGACAACGTGTTCCTCGCATTAAATAGCTCGAAAAGAGCGATCCCGATGATTCTGCATACTTCTGACAGAAGTCTCACCAAGATTATCGTTGAAAATGAATATCTCAGCTTGAAACTCGACGAAATCCAAGATGTCGCCGGTTCTGCATATCAAACGCAATGTGTAGTGGTGAAAACACCAGATAATGTGTTTCTCGCATTAAATAGCTCGAAAAAAGGGATCTCGATGATTCTGCATACTTCTGACAGAAGACTCACCAAGATTATCGCAGAAGATGCATATCTCAGCTGGAAACACCACGAAAATCAAGATGTCGCTGGTTCTGCATATCAAACGCACTGTGGAGTCGTGAAAACAACCAGACAACGTGTTTCTCGCATTAAATAGCTCGCAAATAGCGATCCCGATGATTCTGCATACTTCTGACAGAAGTCTCACCAAGATTATCGTTGAAAATGCACATCTCAGCTTGATACACGACGAAAGCCAAGATGTCGCTGTTTCTGCATATCAAACGCACTGTGGAGTGGTGAAAACACCAGATAACGTGTTTCTCGCATTATGTAGCTCGAAAAGAGCGTTCTCGAAGATTCTGCATACTTCTGACAGAAGTCTCACCAAGATTATCGAAGAAAATGCATATCTCAACTTGAAACCCGACCGAAACAAAGATATCTCCGGTTCTGCATGTCAAACGTACTGTGGAGTGGTGAATACACCAGAAAACGTGTTTCTCGCATTAAATAGCTCGAAAAGAGCGATCTAGATGATTCTACATACTTCTGACAGAAGACTCACCAAGATTATCGCAGAAAATGCATATCTCAGCTTGAAACATCACGAAAATCAAGATGTCGCCGGTTCTGCATATCAAACGCACTGTGAAGTCGTGAAAACAACCAGACAACGTGTTTCTCGCATTAAACAGCTCGCAAAGAGCGATCCCGATGATTCTGCATACTTCTGACAGAAGTCTCACCAAGATTATCGTTGAAAATGCACATCTCAGCTTGAAACCCGACGAAATCCAAGATGTCGGCGGTTCTGCATATCAAACGCAATGTGGAGTGGTGAAAACACCAGATAACGTGTTTCTCGCATTAAATAGCTCGAAAAAAGGGATCTCGATGATTCTGCATACTTCTGACAGAAGACTCACCAAGATCATCGCAGAAAATGCATATCTCAGCTGGAAACACCACGAAAATCAAGATATCGCCGGTTCTGCATATAAAACGCACTGTGGAATGTTGAAAACACCAGAAAACTTGTTTTTTCGCATTAAATAGCTCGAAAAGAGCGATCTCGAAGATTCTGCATACTTCTGACAGAAGTCTCACAAAGATTAACGTAGAAAATGCATATCTCAGCTTGAAACCCGACGAAATCCAAGATGTCGCCGGTTCTGCATATCAAACGCACTGTGGAGTTGTGAAAACACCAGATAACGTGTTTCTCGCATTATGTAGCTCGAAAAGAGCGTTCTCGAAGATTCTGCATACTTCTGACAGAAGTCTCACCAAGATTATCGCAGAAAATGCATATCTCAGCTTGAAAACCCACGAAAAGCAAGATATCGCCGGTTCTGCATGTCAAACGTACTGTGGAGTGGTGAATACACCAGAAAACGTGTTTCTCGCATTAAATAGCTCGAAAAAAGGGATCTCGATGATTCTGCATACTTCTGACAGAAGACTCACCAAGATTATCGCAGAAAATGCATATCTCAGCTGGAAACACCACGAAAATCAAGATATCGCCGGTTCTGCATATCACACGCACTGTGGAATGTTGAAAACACCAGAAAACTTGCTTTTTCGCATTAAATAGCTCGAAACGAGCGATCTAGATGATTCTGCATACTTCTTACTGAAGTCTCACCAATATTACGTCAGAAAATGCATATCTCAGCTTGAAACCTCACGAAAATCAAGATGTTGCCGGTTCTGCATATCAAACGCACTGTGGAGTGGTGAAAACACCAGATATCGTGTTTCTCGCATTAAATAGCTCGCAAAGAGGGATCTCGATGATTCTGCATACTTCTGACAGAAGACTCACCAAGATTATCGCAGAAAATGCATATCTCAGCTGGAAACACAACGAAAATCAAGATATCGCCGGTTCTGCATATAAAACGCGCTGTGGAATGTTGAAAACACCAGAAAACTTGTTTTTTCGCATTACATAGCTTGAAAACAGCGATCTAGTTGATTCTGCATACTTCTGACTGAAGTGTCACCAAGATTATCGCAGAAAATCCATATCTCAGCTTGAAACATCACGAAAATTAAGATGTCGCCGGTTCTGCATATCAAACGCACTGTGGAGTCGTGAAAACAACCAGACAACGTGTTTCTCGCATTAAATAGCTCGAAAAGAGCGATCCCGATGATTCTGCATACTTCTGACAGAAGTCTCACCAAGATTATCGTTGAAAATGCACATCTCAGCTTGATACCCGACGAAAGCCAAGATGTCGCTGTTTCTGCATATCAAACACACTGTGGAGTGGTGAAAACACCAGATAACGTGTTTCTCGCATTATGTAGCTCGAAAAGAGCGTTCTCGAAGATTCTGCATACTTCTGACAGAAGTCTCACCAAGATTATCGAAGAAAATGCATATCTCAACTTGAAACCCGACCGAAACAAAGATATCTCCGGTTCTGCATGTCAAACGTACTGTGGAGTGGTGAATACACCAGAAAACGTGTTTCTCGCATTAAATAGCTCGAAAAGAGCGATCTAGATGATTCTACATACTTCTGACAGAAGACTCACCAAGATTATCGCAGAAAATGCATATCTCAGCTTGAAACATCACGAAAATCAAGATGTCGCCGGTTCTGCATATCAAACGCACTGTGAAGTCGTGAAAACAACCAGACAACGTGTTTCTCGCATTAAATAGCTCGCAAAGAGCGATCCTGATGATTCTGCATACTTCTGACAGAAGTCTCACCAAGATTATCGTTGAAAATGCACATCTCAGCTTGAAACCCGACGAAATCCAAGATGTCGGCGGTTCTGCATATCAAACGCAATGTGGAGTGGTGAAAACACCAGATAACGTGTTTCTCGCATTAAATAGCTCGAAAAAAGGGATCTCGATGATTCTGCATACTTCTGACAGAAGACTCACCAAGATCATCGCAGAAAATGCATATCTCAGCTGGAAACACCACGAAAATCAAGATATCGCCGGTTCTGCATATAAAACGCACTGTGGAATGTTGAAAACACCAGAAAACTTGTTTTTTCGCATTAAATAGCTCGAAAAGAGCGATCTCGAAGATTCTGCATACTTCTGACAGAAGTCTCACAAAGATTAACGTAGAAAATGCATATCTCAGCTTGAAACCCGACGAAATCCAAGATGTCGCCGGTTCTGCATATCAAACGCACTGTGGAGTTGTGAAAACACCAGATAACGTGTTTCTCGCATTATGTAGCTCGAAAAGAGCGTTCTCGAAGATTCTGCATACTTCTGACAGAAGTCTCACCAAGATTATCGTAGAAAATGCATATCTCAACTTGAAACCCGACCGAAACAAAGATATCTCCGGTTCTGCATGTCAAACGTACTGTGGAGTGGTGAATACACCAGAAAACGTGTTTCTCGCATTAAATAGCTCGAAAAGAGCGATCTAGATGATTCTACATACTTCTGACAGAAGACTCACCAAGATTATCGCAGAAAATGCATATCTCAGCTTGAAACATCACGAAAATCAAGATGTCGCCGGTTCTGCATATCAAACGCACTGTGAAGTCGTGAAAACAACCAGACAACGTGTTCCTCGCATTAAATAGCTCGAAAAGAGCGATCCCGATGATTCTGCATACTTCTGACAGAAGTCTCACCAAGATTATCGTTGAAAATGAATATCTCAGCTTGAAACTCGACGAAATCCAAGATGTCGCCGGTTCTGCATATCAAACGCAATGTGTAGTGGTGAAAACACCAGATAATGTGTTTCTCGCATTAAATAGCTCGAAAAAAGGGATCTCGATGATTCTGCATACTTCTGACAGAAGACTCACCAAGATTATCGCAGAAGATGCATATCTCAGCTGGAAACACCACGAAAATCAAGATGTCGCTGGTTCTGCATATCAAACGCACTGTGGAGTCGTGAAAACAACCAGACAACGTGTTTCTCGCATTAAATAGCTCGCAAATAGCGATCCCGATGATTCTGCATACTTCTGACAGAAGTCTCACCAAGATTATCGTTGAAAATGCACATCTCAGCTTGATACCCGACGAAAGCCAAGATGTCGCTGTTTCTGCATATCAAACACACTGTGGAGTGGTGAAAACACCAGATAACGTGTTTCTCGCATTATGTAGCTCGAAAAGAGCGTTCTCGAAGATTCTGCATACTTCTGACAGAAGTCTCACCAAGATTATCGAAGAAAATGCATATCTCAACTTGAAACCCGACCGAAACAAAGATATCTCCGGTTCTGCATGTCAAACGTACTGTGGAGTGGTGAATACACCAGAAAACGTGTTTCTCGCATTAAATAGCTCGAAAAGAGCGATCTAGATGATTCTACATACTTCTGACAGAAGACTCACCAAGATTATCGCAGAAAATGCATATCTCAGCTTGAAACATCACGAAAATCAAGATGTCGCCGGTTCTGCATATCAAACGCACTGTGAAGTCGTGAAAACAACCAGACAACGTGTTTCTCGCATTAAATAGCTCGCAAAGAGCGATCCTGATGATTCTGCATACTTCTGACAGAAGTCTCACCAAGATTATCGTTGAAAATGCACATCTCAGCTTGAAACCCGACGAAATCCAAGATGTCGGCGGTTCTGCATATCAAACGCAATGTGGAGTGGTGAAAACACCAGATAACGTGTTTCTCGCATTAAATAGCTCGAAAAAAGGGATCTCGATGATTCTGCATACTTCTGACAGAAGACTCACCAAGATCATCGCAGAAAATGCATATCTCAGCTGGAAACACCACGAAAATCAAGATATCGCCGGTTCTGCATATAAAACGCACTGTGGAATGTTGAAAACACCAGAAAACTTGTTTTTTCGCATTAAATAGCTCGAAAAGAGCGATCTCGAAGATTCTGCATACTTCTGACAGAAGTCTCACAAAGATTAACGTAGAAAATGCATATCTCAGCTTGAAACCCGACGAAATCCAAGATGTCGCCGGTTCTGCATATCAAACGCACTGTGGAGTTGTGAAAACACCAGATAACGTGTTTCTCGCATTATGTAGCTCGAAAAGAGCGTTCTCGAAGATTCTGCATACTTCTGACAGAAGTCTCACCAAGATTATCGTAGAAAATGCATATCTCAACTTGAAACCCGACCGAAACAAAGATATCTCCGGTTCTGCATGTCAAACGTACTGTGGAGTGGTGAATACACCAGAAAACGTGTTTCTCGCATTAAATAGCTCGAAAAGAGCGATCTAGATGATTCTACATACTTCTGACAGAAGACTCACCAAGATTATCGCAGAAAATGCATATCTCAGCTTGAAACATCACGAAAATCAAGATGTCGCCGGTTCTGCATATCAAACGCACTGTGAAGTCGTGAAAACAACCAGACAACGTGTTCCTCGCATTAAATAGCTCGAAAAGAGCGATCCCGATGATTCTGCATACTTCTGACAGAAGTCTCACCAAGATTATCGTTGAAAATGAATATCTCAGCTTGAAACTCGACGAAATCCAAGATGTCGCCGGTTCTGCATATCAAACGCAATGTGTAGTGGTGAAAACACCAGATAATGTGTTTCTCGCATTAAATAGCTCGAAAAAAGGGATCTCGATGATTCTGCATACTTCTGACAGAAGACTCACCAAGATTATCGCAGAAGATGCATATCTCAGCTGGAAACACCACGAAAATCAAGATGTCGCTGGTTCTGCATATCAAACGCACTGTGGAGTCGTGAAAACAACCAGACAACGTGTTTCTCGCATTAAATAGCTCGCAAATAGCGATCCCGATGATTCTGCATACTTCTGACAGAAGTCTCACCAAGATTATCGTTGAAAATGCACATCTCAGCTTGATACACGACGAAAGCCAAGATGTCGCTGTTTCTGCATATCAAACGCACTGTGGAGTGGTGAAAACACCAGATAACGTGTTTCTCGCATTATGTAGCTCGAAAAGAGCGTTCTCGAAGATTCTGCATACTTCTGACAGAAGTCTCACCAAGATTATCGAAGAAAATGCATATCTCAACTTGAAACCCGACCGAAACAAAGATATCTCCGGTTCTGCATGTCAAACGTACTGTGGAGTGGTGAATACACCAGAAAACGTGTTTCTCGCATTAAATAGCTCGAAAAGAGCGATCTAGATGATTCTACATACTTCTGACAGAAGACTCACCAAGATTATCGCAGAAAATGCATATCTCAGCTTGAAACATCACGAAAATCAAGATGTCGCCGGTTCTGCATATCAAACGCACTGTGAAGTCGTGAAAACAACCAGACAACGTGTTTCTCGCATTAAACAGCTCGCAAAGAGCGATCCCGATGATTCTGCATACTTCTGACAGAAGTCTCACCAAGATTATCGTTGAAAATGCACATCTCAGCTTGAAACCCGACGAAATCCAAGATGTCGGCGGTTCTGCATATCAAACGCAATGTGGAGTGGTGAAAACACCAGATAACGTGTTTCTCGCATTAAATAGCTCGAAAAAAGGGATCTCGATGATTCTGCATACTTCTGACAGAAGACTCACCAAGATCATCGCAGAAAATGCATATCTCAGCTGGAAACACCACGAAAATCAAGATATCGCCGGTTCTGCATATAAAACGCACTGTGGAATGTTGAAAACACCAGAAAACTTGTTTTTTCGCATTAAATAGCTCGAAAAGAGCGATCTCGAAGATTCTGCATACTTCTGACAGAAGTCTCACAAAGATTAACGTAGAAAATGCATATCTCAGCTTGAAACCCGACGAAATCCAAGATGTCGCCGGTTCTGCATATCAAACGCACTGTGGAGTTGTGAAAACACCAGATAACGTGTTTCTCGCATTATGTAGCTCGAAAAGAGCGTTCTCGAAGATTCTGCATACTTCTGACAGAAGTCTCACCAAGATTATCGCAGAAAATGCATATCTCAGCTTGAAAACCCACGAAAAGCAAGATATCGCCGGTTCTGCATGTCAAACGTACTGTGGAGTGGTGAATACACCAGAAAACGTGTTTCTCGCATTAAATAGCTCGAAAAAAGGGATCTCGATGATTCTGCATACTTCTGACAGAAGACTCACCAAGATTATCGCAGAAAATGCATATCTCAGCTGGAAACACCACGAAAATCAAGATATCGCCGGTTCTGCATATCACACGCACTGTGGAATGTTGAAAACACCAGAAAACTTGCTTTTTCGCATTAAATAGCTCGAAACGAGCGATCTAGATGATTCTGCATACTTCTTACTGAAGTCTCACCAATATTACGTCAGAAAATGCATATCTCAGCTTGAAACCTCACGAAAATCAAGATGTTGCCGGTTCTGCATATCAAACGCACTGTGGAGTGGTGAAAACACCAGATATCGTGTTTCTCGCATTAAATAGCTCGCAAAGAGGGATCTCGATGATTCTGCATACTTCTGACAGAAGACTCACCAAGATTATCGCAGAAAATGCATATCTCAGCTGGAAACACAACGAAAATCAAGATATCGCCGGTTCTGCATATAAAACGCGCTGTGGAATGTTGAAAACACCAGAAAACTTGTTTTTTCGCATTACATAGCTTGAAAACAGCGATCTAGTTGATTCTGCATACTTCTGACTGAAGTGTCACCAAGATTATCGCAGAAAATCCATATCTCAGCTTGAAACATCACGAAAATTAAGATGTCGCCGGTTCTGCATATCAAACGCACTGTGGAGTCGTGAAAACAACCAGACAACGTGTTTCTCGCATTAAATAGCTCGAAAAGAGCGATCCCGATGATTCTGCATACTTCTGACAGAAGTCTCACCAAGATTATCGTTGAAAATGCATATCTCAGCTTGATGCCCGACGAAAGCCAAGATGTCGCCGGTTCTGCATATCAAACGCACTGTGGAGTGGTGAAAACACCAGATAACGTGTTTCTCGCATTATGTAGCTCGAAAAGAGCGTTCTCGAAGATTCTGCATACTTCTGACAGAAGTCTCTCCAAGATTCTCGTAGAAAATACCAAATCTCAGCTTGAAACCCGAACGAAACAAAGATATCTCTGGTTCTGCATGTCAAACGTACTGTGGAGTGGTGAATACGCCAGAAAACGTGTTTCTCGCATTAAATAGCTCGAAAAGAGCGATCCAGATGGTTCTACATACTTCTGACAGAAGACTTACCAAGATTATCGCAGAAAATGCATATCTCAGATGGAAACACCACGAAAATCAAGATATCGCCGGTTCTGCATACAAAACGCACTGTGGAGTGTTGAAAACACCAGATATCGTGTTTCGCGCAATAAGTAGCTCGAAAAAAGGGATCTCGATGACTCTGCATACTTCTGACAGAAGACTCACCAAGATCATCGCAGAAAATGCATATCTCAGCTGGAAACACCACGAAAATCAACATATCGCCGGTTCTGCATACAAAACGCACTGTGGAATGTGGAAAACACCAGAAAATTTGTTTTTTCGCATTAAATAGCTTGAAAAGAGCGATCTAGATGATTCTGCATACTTCTGACAGAAGACTCACCAAGATCATCGCAGAAAATGCATATCTCAGCTGGAAACACCACGAAAATCAACATATCGCCGGTTCTGTATATCAAACGCACTGTGGAGTGGTGAAAACACCAGATAACGTGTTTCTCGCATTATGTAGCTCGAAAAGAGCGTTCTCGAAGATTCTGCATACTTCTGACAGAAGTCTCTCCTAGATTATCGTAGAAAATACCATATCTCAGCTTGAAACCCGACCGAAACAAAGATATCTCTGGTTCTGCATGTCAAACGTACTGTGGAGTGGTTAATACGCCAGAAAACGTGTTTCTCGCATTAAATAGCTCGAAAAGAGCGATCCAGATGGTTCTACATACTTCTGACAGAAGACTTACCAAGATTATCGCAGAAAATGCATATCTCAGATGGAAACACCACGAAAATCAAGATATCGCCGGTTCTGCATGTCAAACGTACTGTGGAGTGGTGAATACGCCAGAAAACGTGTTTCTCGCATTAAATAGCTCGAAAAGAGCGATCCAGATGGTTCTACATACTTCTGACAGAAGACTTACCAAGATTATCGCAGAAAATGCATATCTCAGCTTGAAACCTCACGAAAATCAAGATGTTGCCGGTTCTGCGTATCAAACGCACTGTGGAGTGGTGAAAACACCAGATATCGTGTTTCTCACATTAAATAGCTCGCAAAGAGGGATCACGATGTTTCTGCATACTTCTGACAGAAGACTCACCAAGATTATCGCAGAAAATGCATATCTCAGCTGGAAACACAACGAAAATCAACATATCGCCGGTTCTGCATATAAAACGCGCTGTGGAATGTTGAAAACACCAGAAAACTTGTTTTTTCGCATTACATAGCTTGAAAACAGCGATCTAGATGATTCTGCATACTTCTGACAGAAGACTCACCAAGATTATCGCAGAAAATGCATATCTCAGCTGGAAACACCACGAAAATCAAGATATCGCCGGTTCTGCATATCACACGCACTGTGGAATGTTGAAAACACCAGAAAACTTGTTTTTTCGCATTAAATAGCTCGAAACGAGCGATCTAGATGATTCTGCATACTTCTGACTGAAGTCTCAACAATATTATGTCAGAAAATGCATATCTCAGCTTGAAACCTCACGAAAATCAAGATGTTGCCGGTTCTACATATCAAACGCACTGTGGAGTGGTGAAAACACCAGATATCGTGTTTCTCGCATTTTGTAGCTCGAAAAGAGCGTTCTCGAAGATTCTGCATACTTCTGACAGAAGTCTCACCAAGATTATCGCAGAAAATGCATATCTCAGCTTGAAAACCCACGAAAAGCAAGATTTCGCCGGTTCTGCATGTCAAACGTACTGTGGAGTGGTGAATACACCAGAAAACGTGTTTCTCGCATTAAATAGCTCGAAAAGAGCGGTCTCGATGTTTCTGCATACTTCGGACAGATGTTTCACCAAGATTATCGTAGCAAATGCATATCTCAGCTTGAACCCCGACGAAAAGCGAGTTATCGGCGGCTCTACATATCAAACGCACTGTGGAGTGGTCAAAACAACCAGATAACGTGTTTCGCGCTTTAGATAGCTCGAAACGAGCGATCTAGATGATTCTGCATACTTCTGACTGAAGTCTCACCAATATGATCGCAGAAAATGCATATCTCAGCTTGAAACCCGACGAAAACCACGATGTCGCCGGTTCTGCATATCAAACGCACTGTGGCGTGGTGAAAACACCAGAAAACGTGTTTCGCGCATCAAATAGCTCGAAAAGAGCGATCTAGATGATTCTGCATACTTCTGACAGAAGACTCACCAAGATTATCGCGGAAAATGCATATCTCAGCTGGAAACCCCACGAAAACCAAGATATCGCCGGTTCTGCATATCAGACGCACTATGGAGTGGTGAAAACAACCAGATAACGTGTTTCGCGCTTTAAATAGCTCGAAACGAGCGATCTAGATGATTCTGCATACTTCTGACTGAAGTCTCACCAATATGATCGCAGAAAATGCATATCTCAGCTTGAAACCCGACGAAAACCACGATGTCGCCGGTTCTGCATATCAAACGCACTGTGGCGTGGTGAAAACACCAGAAAACGTGTTTCTCGCATCAAATAGCTCGAAAAGAGCGATCTAGATGATTCTGCATACTTCTGACAGAAGACTCACCAAGATTATCGCAGAAAATGCACATTTCAGCTGGAAACCCCACGAAAACCAAGTTATCGGCGGCTCTACATATCAAACGCACTGTGGAGTGGTCAAAACAACCAGATATCGTGTTTCGCGCTTTAAATAGCTCGAAACGAGCGATCTAGATGATTCTGCATACTTCTGACTGAAGTCTCACCAATATTATCGCAGAAAATGCATATTTCAGCTGGAATCCCCACGAAAACCAAGTTATCGGCGGTTCTACATATCAAACGCACTGTGGAGTGGTCAACACACCAGAAAACGTGTTTCTCGCATTAAGTAGCTCGAAAAGAGCGATCTAGATGATACTGCATACTTCTGACAGAATTCTTACCAAGATTATCGTTGAAAATGCATATCCCAGCTTGAACTCCGACGAAATCCAAGATGTCGCCGGTTCTGCAAGTTAAACGCACTGTGGAGTGGTGAAAACACCAGATAACGTGTTTCTCGCATTAAGTAGCTCGAAACGAGCGATCTAGATGATTCTGCATAGTTCTGACTAAAGTCTCACCAAGATTATCGCAGAAAATGCATATCTCAGCTGGAAACCCCACGAAAACCAAGATATCGCCGGTTCTGCATATCAAACACACTGTGGAGTGGTGAAAACAACCAGATAACGTGTTTCGCGCTTTAGATAGCTCGAAACGAGCGATCTAGATGATTCTGCATACTTCTGACTGAAGTCTCACCAATATGATCGCAGAAAATGCATATCTCAGCTTGAAACCCGACGAAAACCACGATGTCGCCGGTTCTGCATATCAAACGCACTGTGGCGTGGTGAAAACACCAGAAAACGTGTTTCGCGCATCAAATAGCTCGAAAAGAGCGATCTAGATGATTCTGCATACTTCTGACAGAAGACTCACCAAGATTATCGCGGAAAATGCATATCTCAGCTGGAAACCCCACGAAAACCAAGATATCGCCGGTTCTGCATATCAGACGCACTATGGAGTGGTGAAAACAACCAGATAACGTGTTTCGCGCTTTAAATAGCTCGAAACGAGCGATCTAGATGATTCTGCATACTTCTGACTGATGTCTCACCAATATGATCGCAGAAAATGCATATCTCAGCTTGAAACCCGACGAAAACCACGATGTCGCCGGTTCTGCATATCAAACGCACTGTGGCGTGGTGAAAACACCAGAAAACGTGTTTCTCGCATCAAATAGCTCGAAAAGAGCGATCTAGATGATTCTGCATACTTCTGACAGAAGACTCACCTAGATTATCGCAGAAAATGCATATTTCAGCTGGAAACCCCACGAAAACCAAGTTATCGGCGGCTCTACATATCAAACGCACTGTGGAGTGGTCAAAACAACCAGATATCGTGTTTCGCGCTTTAAATAGCTCGAAACGAGCGATCTAGATGATTCTGCATACTTCTGACTGAAGTCTCACCAATATTATCGCAGAAAATGCATATTTCAGCTGGAATCCCCACGAAAACCAAGTTATCGGCGGTTCTACATATCAAACGCACTGTGGAGTGGTCAACACACCAGAAAACGTGTTTCTCGCATTAAGTAGCTCGAAAAGAGCGATCTAGATGATACTGCATACTTCTGACAGAATTCTTACCAAGATTATCGTTGAAAATGCATATCCCAGCTTGAACTCCGACGAAATCCAAGATGTCGCCGGTTCTGCAAGTTAAACGCACTGTGGAGTGGTGAAAACACCAGATAACGTGTTTCTCGCATTAAGTAGCTCGAAACGAGCGATCTAGATGATTCTGCATACTTCTGACTAAAGTCTCACCAAGATTATCGCAGAAAATGCTATATCTCAGCTTGAAACCCGACGAAAACCACGATGTCGCCGGTTCTGCATAACAAACGCACTGTGGCGTGGTGAAAACACCAGAAAACGTGTTTCTCGCATTAAATAGCTCGAAAAGAGCGATCTAGATGATTCTGCATACTTCTGACAGAAGACTCACCAAGATTATCACAGAAATTGCATATCTCAGCTGGAAACCCCACGAAAACCAAGATATCGCCGGTTCTGCATATCAGACGCACTATGGAGTGGTGAAAACATCAGAAAACGTGTATCTCGCATTAACCAGCTCGAAAAGAGCGTTCTCGATGATTCTGCATACGTCTCATAGATGAAACACCAAGATTATCGCATAAAATGCATATTTCAGCTGGAAACCCCACGAAAACCAAGTTATCGGCGGCTCTACATATCAAACGCACTGTGGAGTGGTCAAAACAACCAGATAACGTGTTTCGCGCTTTAAATAGCTCGAAACGAGCGATCTAGATGATTCTGCATACTTCTGACTGAAGTCTCACCAATATGATCGCAGAAAATGCATATCTCAGCTTGAAACCCGACGAAAACCACGATGTCGCCGGTTCTGCATATCAAACGTACTGTGGCGTGGCGAAAACACCAGAAAACGTGTTTCTCGCATCAAATAGCTCGAAAAGAGCGATCTAGATGATTCTGCATACTTCTGACAGAAGACTCACCAAGATTATCGCGGAAAATGCATATCTCAGCTGGAAACCCCACGAAAACCAAGATATCGCCGGTTCTGCATATCAGACGCACTATGGAGTGGTGAAAACACCAGAAAACGTGTATCTCGCATTAACTAGCTCGAAAAGAGCGTTCTCGATGATTCTGCATACTTCTCATAGATGAAACACCAAGATTATCGCAGAAAATGCATATTTCAGCTGGAAACCCACGAAAACCAAGATATCGCCGGTTCTGCATATCAACCGCACTGTGGCGTGGTGAAAACACCAGAAAACCTGTTTCTCGCATTAAATAGCTCGAAAAGAGCGATCTAGATGATTCTGCATACTTCTGATAGAAGACTCACCAAGATTATCGCAGAAAATGCATATCTCAGCTTGAAACCTCACGAAAATCAAGATGTCGCCGGTTCTGCATATCAAACGCACTGTGGAGTGGTCAAAACACCAGAAAACGTGTTTCTCGCATTAAGTAGCTCGAAAAGAGCGATCTAGATGATACTGCATACTTCTGACAGAATTCTTACCAAGATTATCGTTGAAAATGCATATCCCAGCTTGAACCCCGACGAAAACCACGATGTCGCCGGTTCTGCATATCAAACGCACTGTGGCGTGGTGAAAACACCAGAAAACGTGTTTCTCGCATCAAATAGCTCGAAAAGAGCGATCTAGATGATTCTGCATACTTCTGACAGAAGACTCACCAATATGATCGCAGAAAATGCATATCTCAGCTTGAAACCCGACGAAAACCACGATGTCGACTGTTCTGCATATCAAACGCACTGTGGAGTGGTGAAAACACCAGAAAACGTGTTTCTCGCATCAAATAGCTCGAAAAGAGCGATCGAGATGATTCTGCATACTTCTGACAGAAGACTCACCAAGATTATCGCAGAAAATGCATATCTCAGCTTGAAACCTCACGAAAACCAAGATATCGCCGGTTCTGCATATCAAACGCCCTGTGGAGTGATGAAAACACCAGATAACGTGTTTCTCGCATTAAATAGCTCGAATAGAGCGATCGCGATGATTCTGCATACTTCTGACTGAAGTCTCACAAATATTATCGCAGAAAATGCATATTTCAGCTGGAATCCCCACGAAAACCAAGTTATCGGCGGTTCTACATATCAAACGCACTGTGGAGTGGTCAAAACACCAGAAAACGTGTTTCTCGCATTAAGTAGCTCGAAAAGAGCGATCTAGATGATACTGCATACTTCTGACAGAATTCTTACCAAGATTATCGTTGAAAATGCATATCCCAGCTTGAACCCCGACGAAATCCAAGATGTCGCCGGTTCTGCAAGTTAAACGCACTGTGGAGTGGTGAAAACACCAGATAACGTGTTTCTCGCATTAAATAGCTCGAAACGAGCGATCTAGGTGATTCTGCATACTTCTGACTGAAGTCTCACCAATATGATCGCAGAAAATGCATATCTCAGCTTGAAACCCGACCAAAACAACGATGTCGCCGGTTCTGCATATCAAACGCACTGTGGGGTGGGGAATACACCAGAAAACGTGTTTCTCGATTTAAATAGCTCGAAAAGAGCGATCTAGATGATTCTGCATACTTCTCATAGATGAAACACAAAGATTATCGCAGAAAATGCATATTTCAGCTGGAAGCCCCACGAAAACCAAGTTATCGGCGGCTCTACATATCAAACGCACTGTGGAGTGGTCAAAACACCAGAAAACTTGTTATTTCGCATTAAATAGCTCGAAACGAGCGATCTAGATGATTCTGCATAGTTCTGACTAAAGTCTCACCAAGATTATCGCAGAAAATGCATATCTCAGCTGGAAACCCCACGAAAACCAAGATATCGCCGGTTCTGCATATCAGACGCACTATGGAGTGGTGAAAACACCAGAAAACGTGTATCTCGCATTAACTAGCTCGAAAAGAGCGTTATCGATGATTCTGCATACTTCTCATAGATGAAACACCAAGATTGTCGCAGAAAATGCATATCTCAGCTGGAAACCCCACGAAAACCAAGATATCGCCGGTTCTGCATATCAAACGCCCTGTGGAGTGATGAAAGCACCAGATAACGTGTTTCTCGCATTAAATAGCTCGAAAAGAGTGATCGCGATGATTCTGCATACTTCTGACAGAAGACTCACCAAGATTATCGCAGAAAATGCATATCTCAGCTTGAAATCCGACCGAAACCAAGATATCTCCGTTTCTGCATATCAAACGCACTGTGGAGTGGTGAAAACAACCAGATAACGTGTTTCTCGCATTAAATAGCTCGAATAGAGCGATCTCGATGATTCTGCATACTTCTGACAGAAGACTCACCAAGATTATCGCAGAAAATGCATATCTCAGCTGGAAACCCCACGAAAACCAAGATATCGCCGGTTCTGCATATCAAACGCACTGTGGAGTGGTGAAAGCAACCAGATAACGTGTTTCTCGCATTAAATAGCTCGAATAGAGCGATCTCGATGATTCTGCATACTTCTGACAGAAGACTCACCAAGATTATCACAGAAATTGCATATCTCAGCTGGAAACCCCACGAAAACCAAGTTATCGGCGGCTCTACATATCAAACGCACTGTGGAGTGGTCAAAACAACCAGATAACGTGTTTCTCGCTTTAAATAGCTCGAAACGAGCGATCTAGATGATTCTGCATACTTCTGACTGAAGTCTCACCAATATGATTGCAGAAAATGCATATCTCAGCTTGAAACCCGACGAAAACCACGATGTCGCCGGTTCTGCATATCAAACGCACTGTGGCGTGGTGAAAACACCAGAAAACGTGTTTCTCGCATCAAATAGCTCGAAAAGAGCGATCTAGATGATTCTGCATACTTCTGACAGAAGACTCACCAAGATTATCGCAGAAAATGCATATCTCAGCTGGAAACCCCACGAAAACCAAGATATCGCCGGTTCTGCATATCAGACGCTCTATGGAGTGGTGAAAACACCAGAAAACGTGTATCTCGCATTAACTAGCTCGAAAAGAGCGTTCTCGATGATTCTGCATACTTCTCATAGATGAAACACCAAGATTATCGCAGAAAATGCATATTTCAGCTGGAAACCCCACGAAAACCAAGATATCGCCGGTTCTGCATATCAAACGCACTGTGGCGTGGTGAAGACACCAGAAAACCTGTTTCTCGCATTAAATAGCTCGAAAAGAGCGATCTAGATGATTCTGCATACTTCTGACAGAAGACTCACCAAGATTATCACAGAAAATGCATATCTCAGCTGGAAACCCCAGGAAAACCAAGATATCGCCGGTTCTGCATATCAAACGCCCTGTGGAGTGATGAAAACACCAGATAACGTGTTTCTCGCATTAAATAGCTCGAATAGAGCGATCGCGATGATTCTGCATACTTCTGACAGAAGTCTCACCAAGATTATCGCAGAAAATGCATATCTCAGCTTGAAACCTCACGAAAATCAAGATGTCGCCGGTTCTGCATATCAAACGCACTGTGGAGTGGTGAAAACAACCAGATAACGTGTTTCTCGCATTAAATAGCTCGAAACGAGCGATCTAGGTGATTCTGCATACTTCTGACTGAAGTCTCACCAATATGATCGCAGAAAATGCATATCTCAGCTTGAAACCCGACGAAAAACACGATGTCGCCGGTTCTGCATATCAAACGAACTGTGGAGTGGTGAAAACACCAGAAAACGTGTTTCTCGCATCAAATAGCTCGAAAAGAGCGATCTAGATGATTCTGCATACTTCTGACAGAAGACTCACCAAGATTATCGCAGAAAATGCATATCTCAGCTTGAAACCTCACGAAAATCAAGATGTCGCCGGTTCTGCATATCAAACGCACTGTGGAGTGGTGAAACCACCAGAAAACGTGTTTCTCGCATCAAGTAGCTCGAAAAGAGCGATCTAGATGATTCTGCATACTTCAGACTGAAGTCTCACCAATATGATCGCAGAAAATGCATATTTCAGCTGGAATCCCCACGAAAACCAAGTTATCGGCGGTTCTACATATCAAACGCACTGTGGAGTGGTCAAAACACCAGAAAACGTGTTTCTCGCATTAAGTAGCTCGAAAAGAGCGATCTAGATGATACTGCATACTTCTGACAGAATTCTTACCAAGATTATCGTTGAAAATGCATATCCCATCTTGAACCCCGACAAAATTCAAGATGTCGCCGGTTCTGCAAGTTAAACGCACTGTGGAGTGGTGAAAACACCAGATAACGTGTTTCTCGCATTAAGTAGCTCGAAACGAGCGATCTAGGTGATTCTGCATACTTCTGACTGAAGTCTCACCAATATGATCGCAGAAAATGCATATCTCAGCTTGAAACCCGACGAAAAACACGATGTCGCCGGTTCTGCATATCAAACGCACTGTGGAGTGGTCAAAACACCAGAAAACTTGTTTTTTCGCATTAAATAGCTCGAAACGAGCGATCTAGATGATTCTGCATAGTTCTGACTAAAGTCTCACCAAGATTATCGCAGAAAATGCATATCTCAGCTGGAAACCCCACGAAAACCAAGATATCGCCGGTTCTGCATATCAGACGCACTATGGAGTGGTGAAAACACCAGAAAACGTGTATCTCGCATTAACTAGCTCGAAAAGAGCGTTCTCGATGATTCTGCATACTTCTCATAGATGAAACACCAAGATTATCGCAGAAAATGCATATCTCAGCTGGAAACCCCACGAAAACCAAGATATCGCCGGTTCTGCATATCAAACGCACTGTGGAGTGGTCAAAACACCAGAAAACTTGTTATTTCGCATTAAATAGCTCGAAACGAGCGATCTAGATGATTCTGCATAGTTCTGACTAAAGTCTCACCAAGATTATCGCAGAAAATGCATATCTCAGCTGGAAACCCCACGAAAACCAAGATATCGCCGGTTCTGCATATCAGGCGCACTATGGAGTGGTGAAGACACCAGAAAACGTGTATCTCGCATTAACTAGCTCGAAAAGAGCGTTATCGATGATTCTGCATACTTCTCATAGATGAAACACCAAGATTGTCGCAGAAAATGCATATCTCAGCTGGAAACCCCACGAAAACCAAGATATCGCCGGTTCTGCATATCAAACGCCCTGTGGAGTGATGAAAACACCAGATAACGTGTTTCTCGCATTAAATAGCTCGAATAGAGCGATCGCGATGATTCTGCATACTTCTGACAGAAGACTCACCAAGATTATCGCAGAAAATGCATATCTCAGCTTGAAATCCGACCGAAACCAAGATATCTCCGTTTCTGCATATCAAACGCACTGTGGAGTGGTGAAAACAACCAGATAACGTGTTTCTCGCATTAAATAGCTCGAATAGAGCGATCTCGATGATTCTGCATACTTCTGACAGAAGACTCACCAAGATTATCGCAGAAAATGCATATCTCAGCTGGAAACCCCACGAAAACCAAGATATCGCCGGTTCTGCATATCAAACGCACTGTGGAGTGGTGAAAGCAACCAGATAACGTGTTTCTCGCATTAAATAGCTCGAATAGAGCGATCTCGATGATTCTGCATACTTCTGACAGAAGACTCACAAAGATTATCACAGAAATTGCATATTTCAGCTGGAAACCCCACGAAAACCAAGTTATCGGCGGCTCTACATATCAAACGCACTGTGGAGTGGTCAAAACAACCAGATAACGTGTTTCGCGCTTTAAATAGCTCGAAACGAGCGATCTAGATGATTCTGCATACTTCTGACTGAAGTCTCACCAATATGATCGCAGAAAATGCATATCTCAGCTTGAAACCCGACGAAAACCACGATGTCGCCGGTTCTGCATATCAAACGCACTGTGGCGTGGTGAAAACACCAGAAAACGTGTTTCTCGCATCAAATAGCTCGAAAAGAGCGATCTAGATGATTCTGCATAGTTCTGACTGAAGTCTCACCAATATTATCGCAGAAAATGCTATATCTCAGCTTGAAACCCGACGAAAACCACGATGTCGCCGGTTCTGCATATCAAACGCACTGTGGCGTGGTGAAAACACCAGAAAACGTGTTTCTCGCATTAAATAGCTCGAAAAGAGCGATCTAGATGATTCTGCATACTTCTGACAGAAGACTCACCAAGATTATCACAGAAATTGCATATCTCAGCTGGAAACCCCACGAAAACCAAGATATCGCCGGTTCTGCATATCAGACGCACTATGGAGTGGTGAAAACATCAGAAAACGTGTATCTCGCATTAACCAGCTCGAAAAGAGCGTTCTCGATGATTCTGCAAACTTCTCATAGATGAAACACCAAGATTATCGCAGAAAATGCATATTTCAGCTGGAAACCCCACGAAAACCAAGTTATCGGCGGCTCTACATATCAAACGCACTGTGGAGTGGTCAAAACAACCAGATAACGTGTTTCGCGCTTTAGATAGCTCGAAACGAGCGATCTAGATGATTCTGCATACTTCTGACTGAAGTCTCACCAATATGATCGCAGAAAATGCATATCTCAGCTTGAAACCCGACGAAAACCACGATGTCGCCGGTTCTGCATATCAAACGCACTGTGGCGTGGTGAAAACACCAGAAAACGTGTTTCGCGCATCAAATAGCTCGAAAAGAGCGATCTAGATGATTCTGCATACTTCTGACAGAAGACTCACCAAGATTATCGCGGAAAATGCATATCTCAGCTGGAAACCCCACGAAAACCAAGATATCGCCGGTTCTGCATATCAGACGCACTATGGAGTGGTGAAAACAACCAGATAACGTGTTTCGCGCTTTAAATAGCTCGAAACTAGCGATCTAGATGATTCTGCATACTTCTGACTGAAGTCTCACCAATATGATCGCAGAAAATGCATATCTCAGCTTGAAACCCGACGAAAACCACGATGTCGCCGGTTCTGCATATCAAACGTACTGTGGCGTGGTGAAAACACCAGAAAACGTGTTTCTCGCATCAAATAGCTCGAAAAGAGCGATCTAGATGATTCTGCATACTTCTGACAGAAGACTCACCAAGATTATCGCAGAAAATGCATATTTCAGCTGGAAACCCCACGAAAACCAAGTTATCGGCGGCTCTACATATCAAACGCACTGTGGAGTGGTCAAAACAACCAGATATCGTGTTTCGCGCTTTAAATAGCTCGAAACGAGCGATCTAGATGATTCTGCATACTTCTGACTGAAGTCTCACCAATATTATCGCAGAAAATGCATATTTCAGCTGGAATCCCCACGAAAACCAAGTTATCGGCGGTTCTACATATCAAACGCACTGTGGAGTGGTCAACACACCAGAAAACGTGTTTCTCGCATTAAGTAGCTCGAAAAGAGCGATCTAGATGATACTGCATACTTCTGACAGAATTCTTACCAAGATTATCGTTGAAAATGCATATCACAGCTTGAACTCCGACGAAATCCAAGATGTCGCCGGTTCTGCAAGTTAAACGCACTGTGGAGTGGTGAAAACACCAGATAACGTGTTTCTCGCATTAAGTAGCTCGAAACGAGCGATCTAGATGATTCTGCATACTTCTGACTAAAGTCTCACCAAGATTATCGCAGAAAATGCATATCTCAGCTTGAAACCCGACCAAAACCACGATGTCGCCGGTTCTGCATATCAAACGCACTGTGGGGTGGTGAATACACCAGAAAACGTGTTTCTCGATTTAAATAGCTCGAAAAGAGCGATCTAGATGATTCTGCATACTTCTCATAGATGAAACACAAAGATTATCGCAGAAAATGCATATTTCAGCTGGAAGCCCCACGAAAACCAAGTTATCGGCGGCTCTACATATCAAACGCACTGAGGAGTGGTCAAAACACCAGAAAACTTGTTTTTTCGCATTAAATAGCTCGAAACGAGCGATCTAGATGATTCTGCATAGTTCTGACTAAAGTCTCACCAAGAGTATCGCAGAAAATGCATATCTCAGCTGTAAACCCCACGAAAACCAAGATATCGCCGGTTCTGCATATCAAACGCACTGTGGAGTGGTGAAAACAACCAGATAACGTGTTTCTCGCTTTAAATAGCTCGAAACGAGCGATCTAGATGATTCTGCATACTTCTGACTGAAGTCTCACCAATAGTATCGCAGAAAATGCTATATCTCAGCTTGAAACCCGACGAAAACCACGATGTCGCCGGTTCTGCATAACAAACGCACTGTGGCGTGGTGAAAACACCAGAAAACGTGTTTCTCGCATTAAATAGCTCGAAAAGAGCGATCTAGATGATTCTGCATACTTCTGACAGAAGACTCACCAAGATTATCACAGAAATTGCATATCTCAGCTGGAAACCCCACGAAAACCAAGATATCGCCGGTTCTGCATATCAGACGCACTATGGAGTGGTGAAAATATCAGAAAACGTGTATCTCGCATTATCCAGCTCGAAAAGAGCGTTCTCGATGATTCTGCATACTTCTCATAGATGAAACACCAAGATTATCGCATAAAATGCATATTTCAGCTGGAAACCCCACGAAAACCAAGTTATCGGCGGCTCTACATATCAAACGCACTGTGGAGTGGTCAAAACAACCAGATAACGTGTTTCGCGCTTTAAATAGCTCGAAACGAGCGATCTAGATGATTCTGCATACTTCTGACTGAAGTCTCACCAATATGATCGCAGAAGATGCATATCTCAGCTTGAAACCCGACGAAAACCACGATGTCGCCGGTTCTGCATATCAAACGCACTGTGGCGTGGTGAAAACACCAGAAAACGTGTTTCTCGCATCAAATAGCTCGAAAAGAACGATCTAGATGATTCTGCATACTTCTGACAGAAGACTCACCAAGATTATCGCGGAAAATGCATATCTCAGCTGGAAACCCCACGAAAACCAAGTTATCGGCGGTTCTACATATCAAACGCACTGTGGAGTGGTCAAAACACCAGAAAACGTGTTTCTCGCATTAAGTAGATCGAAAAGAGCGATCTAGATGATACTGCATACTTCTGACAGAATTCTTACCAAGATTATCGTTGAAAATGCATATCCCAGCTTGAACCCCGACGAAAACCACGATGTCGCCGGTTCTGCATATCAAACGCACTGTGGCGTGGTGAAAACACCAGAAAACGTGTTTCTCGCATCAAATAGCTCGAAAAGAGCGATCTAGATGATTCTGCATACTTCTGACAGAAGACTCACCAATATGATCGCAGAAAATGCATATCTCAGCTTGAAACCCGACGAAAACCACGATGTCGACTGTTCTGCATATCAAACGCACTGTGGAGTGGTGAAAACACCAGAAAACGTGTTTCTCGCATCAAATAGCTCGAAAAGAGCGATCTAGATGATTCTGCATACTTCTGACAGAAGACTCACCAAGATTATCGCAGAAAATGCATATCTCAGCTTGAAACCTCACGAAAACCAAGATATCGCCGGTTCTGCATATCAAACGCCCTGTGGAGTGATGAAAACACCAGATAACGTGTTTCTCGCATTAAATAGCTCGAATAGAGCGATCGCGATGATTCTGCATATTTCTGACTGAAGTCTCACCAATATTATCGCAGAAAATGCATATTTCAGCTGGAATCCCCACGAAAACCAAGTTATCGGCGGTTCTACATATCAAACGCACTGTGGAGTGGTCAAAACACCAGAAAACGTGTTTCTCGCATTAAGTAGCTCGAAAAGAGCGATCTAGATGATACTGCATACTTCTGACAGAATTCTTACCAAGATTATCGTTGAAAATGCATATCCCAGCTTGAACCCCGACGAAATCCAAGATGTCGCCGGTTCTGCAAGTTAAACGCACTGTGGAGTGGTGAAAACACCAGATAACGTGTTTCTCGCATTAAATATCTCGAAACGAGCGATCTAGGTGATTCTGCATACTTCTGACTGAAGTCTCACCAATATGATCGCAGAAAATGCATATCTCAGCTTGAAACCCGACCAAAACAACGATGTCGCCGGTTCTGCATATCAAACGCACTGTGGGGTGGGGAATACACCAGAAAACGTGTTTCTCGATTTAAATAGCTCGAAAAGAGCGATCTAGATGATTCTGCATACTTCTCATAGATGAAACACAAAGATTATCGCAGAAAATGCATATTTCAGCTGGAAGCCCCACGAAAACCAAGTTATCGGCGGCTCTACATATCAAACGCACTGTGGAGTGGTCAAAACAACCAGATAACGTGTTTCGCGCTTTAAATAGCTCGAAACGAGCGATCTAGATGATTCTGCATACTTCTGACTGAAGTCTCACCAATATGATCGCAGAAAATGCATATCTCAGCTTGAAACCCGACGAAAACCACGATGTCGCCGGTTCTGCATATCAAACGCACTGTGGCGTGGTGAAAACACCAGAAAACGTGTTTCTCGCATCAAATAGCTCGAAAAGAGCGATCTAGATGATTCTGCATAGTTCTGACTGAAGTCTCACCAATATTATCGCAGAAAATGCTATATCTCAGCTTGAAACCCGACGAAAACCACGATGTCGCCGGTTCTGCATATCAAACGCACTGTGGCGTGGTGAAAACACCAGAAAACGTGTTTCTCGCATTAAATAGCTCGAAAAGAGCGATCTAGATGATTCTGCATACTTCTGACAGAAGACTCACCAAGATTATCACAGAAATTGCATATCTCAGCTGGAAACCCCACGAAAACCAAGATATCGCCGGTTCTGCATATCAGACGCACTATGGAGTGGTGAAAACATCAGAAAACGTGTATCTCGCATTAACCAGCTCGAAAAGAGCGTTCTCGATGATTCTGCAAACTTCTCATAGATGAAACACCAAGATTATCGCAGAAAATGCATATTTCAGCTGGAAACCCCACGAAAACCAAGTTATCGGCGGCTCTACATATCAAACGCACTGTGGAGTGGTCAAAACAACCAGATAACGTATTTCGCGCTTTAGATAGCTCGAAACGAGCGATCTAGATGATTCTGCATACTTCTGACTGAAGTCTCACCAATATGATCGCAGAAAATGCATATCTCAGCTTGAAACCCGACGAAAACCACGATGTCGCCGGTTCTGCATATCAAACGCACTGTGGCGTGGTGAAAACACCAGAAAACGTGTTTCGCGCATCAAATAGCTCGAAAAGAGCGATCTAGATGATTCTGCATACTTCTGACAGAAGACTCACCAAGATTATCGCGGAAAATGCATATCTCAGCTGGAAACCCCACGAAAACCAAGATATCGCCGGTTCTGCATATCAGACGCACTATGGAGTGGTGAAAACAACCAGATAACGTGTTTCGCGCTTTAAATAGCTCGAAACTAGCGATCTAGATGATTCTGCATACTTCTGACTGAAGTCTCACCAATATGATCGCAGAAAATGCATATCTCAGCTTGAAACCCGACGAAAACCACGATGTCGCCGGTTCTGCATATCAAACGTACTGTGGCGTGGTGAAAACACCAGAAAACGTGTTTCTCGCATCAAATAGCTCGAAAAGAGCGATCTAGATGATTCTGCATACTTCTGACAGAAGACTCACCAAGATTATCGCAGAAAATGCATATTTCAGCTGGAAACCCCACGAAAACCAAGTTATCGGCGGCTCTACATATCAAACGCACTGTGGAGTGGTCAAAACAACCAGATATCGTGTTTCGCGCTTTAAATAGCTCGAAACGAGCGATCTAGATGATTCTGCATACTTCTGACTGAAGTCTCACCAATATTATCGCAGAAAATGCATATTTCAGCTGGAATCCCCACGAAAACCAAGTTATCGGCGGTTCTACATATCAAACGCACTGTGGAGTGGTCAACACACCAGAAAACGTGTTTCTCGCATTAAGTAGCTCGAAAAGAGCGATCTAGATGATACTGCATACTTCTGACAGAATTCTTACCAAGATTATCGTTGAAAATGCATATCCCAGCTTGAACTCCGACGAAATCCAAGATGTCGCCGGTTCTGCAAGTTAAACGCACTGTGGAGTGGTGAAAACACCAGATAACGTGTTTCTCGCATTAAGTAGCTCGAAACGAGCGATCTAGATGATTCTGCATACTTCTGACTAAAGTCTCACCAAGATTATCGCAGAAAATGCATATCTCAGCTTGAAACCCGACCAAAACCACGATGTCGCCGGTTCTGCATATCAAACGCACTGTGGGGTGGTGAATACACCAGAAAACGTGTTTCTCGATTTAAATAGCTCGAAAAGAGCGATCTAGATGATTCTGCATACTTCTCATAGATGAAACACAAAGATTATCGCAGAAAATGCATATTTCAGCTGGAAGCCCCACGAAAACCAAGTTATCGGCGGCTCTACATATCAAACGCACTGAGGAGTGGTCAAAACACCAGAAAACTTGTTTTTTCGCATTAAATAGCTCGAAACGAGCGATCTAGATGATTCTGCATAGTTCTGACTAAAGTCTCACCAAGAGTATCGCAGAAAATGCATATCTCAGCTGGAAACCCCACGAAAACCAAGATATCGCCGGTTCTGCATATCAAACGCACTGTGGAGTGGTGAAAACAACCAGATAACGTGTTTCTCGCTTTAAATAGCTCGAAACGAGCGATTTAGATGATTCTGCATACTTCTGACTGAAGTCTCACCAATAGTATCGCAGAAAATGCTATATCTCAGCTTGAAACCCGACGAAAACCACGATGTCGCCGGTTCTGCATAACAAACGCACTGTGGCGTGGTGAAAACACCAGAAAACGTGTTTCTCGCATTAAATAGCTCGAAAAGAGCGATCTAGATGATTCTGCATACTTCTGACAGAAGACTCACCAAGATTATCACAGAAATTGCATATCTCAGCTGGAAACCCCACGAAAACCAAGATATCGCCGGTTCTGCATATCAGACGCACTATGGAGTGGTGAAAACATCAGAAAACGTGTATCTCGCATTAACCAGCTCGAAAAGAGCGTTCTCGATGATTCTGCATACTTCTCATAGATGAAACACCAAGATTATCGCATAAAATGCATATTTCAGCTGGAAACCCCACGAAAACCAAGTTATCGGCGGCTCTACATATCAAACGCACTGTGGAGTGGTCAAAACAACCAGATAACGTGTTTCGCGCTTTAAATAGCTCGAAACGAGCGATCTAGATGATTCTGCATACTTCTGACTGAAGGCTCACCAATATGATCGCAGAAGATGCATATCTCAGCTTGAAACCCGACGAAAACCACGATGTCGCCGGTTCTGCATATCAAACGCACTGTGGCGTGGTGAAAACACCAGAAAACGTGTTTCTCGCATCAAATAGCTCGAAAAGAGCGATCTAGATGATTCTGCATACTTCTGACAGAAGACTCACCAAGATTATCGCGGAAAATGCATATGTCAGCTGGAAACCCCACGAAAACCAAGATATCGCCGGTTCTGCATATCAGACGCACTATGGAGTGGTGAAAACACCAGAAAACATGTATCTCGCATTAACTAGCTCGAAAAGAGCGTTCTCGATGATTCTGCATACTTCTCATAGATGAAACACCAAGATTATCGCAGAAAATGCATATTTCAGCTGGAAACCCACGAAAACCAAGATATCGCCGGTTCTGCATATCAACCGCACTGTGGCGTGGTGAAAACACCAGAAAACCTGTTTCTCGCATTAAATAGCTCGAAAAGAGCGATCTAGATGATTCTGCATACTTCTGATAGAAGACTCACCAAGATTATCGCAGAAAATGCATATCTCAGCTTGAAACCTCACGAAAATCAAGATGTCGCCGGTTCTGCATATCAAACGCACTGTGGAGTGGTCAAAACACCAGAAAACGTGTTTCTCGCATTAAGTAGATCGAAAAGAGCGATCTAGATGATACTGCATACTTCTGACAGAATTCTTACCAAGATTATCGTTGAAAATGCATATCCCAGCTTGAACCCCGACGAAAACCACGCTGTCGCCGGTTCTGCATATCAAACGCACTGTGGCGTGGTGAAAACACCAGAAAACGTGTTTCTCGCATCAAATAGCTCGAAAAGAGCGATCTAGATGATTCTGCATACTTCTGACAGAAGACTCACCAATATGATCGCAGAAAATGCATATCTCAGCTTGAAACCCGACGAAAACCACGATGTCGACTGTTCTGCATATCAAACGCACTGTGGAGTGGTGAAAACACCAGAAAACGTGTTTCTCGCATCAAATAGCTCGAAAAGAGCGATCTAGATGATTCTGCATACTTCTGACAGAAGACTCACCAAGATTATCGCAGAAAATGCATATCTCAGCTTGAAACCTCACGAAAACCAAGATATCGCCGGTTCTGCATATCAAACGCCCTGTGGAGTGATGAAAACACCAGATAACGTGTTTCTCGCATTAAATAGCTCGAATAGAGCGATCGCGATGATTCTGCATATTTCTGACTGAAGTCTCACCAATATTATCGCAGAAAATGCATATTTCAGCTGGAATCCCCACGAAAACCAAGTTATCGGCGGTTCTACATATCAAACGCACTGTGGAGTGGTCAAAACACCAGAAAACGTGTTTCTCGCATTAAGTAGCTCGAAAAGAGCGATCTAGATGATACTGCATACTTCTGACAGAATTCCTACCAAGACTATCGTTGAAAATGCATATCCCAGCTTGAACCCCGACGAAATCCAAGATGTCGCCGGTTCTGCGAGTTAAACGCACTGTGGAGTGGTGAAAACACCAGATAACGTGTTTCTCGCATTAAATATCTCGAAACGAGCGATCTAGGTGATTCTGCATACTTCTGACTGAAGTCTCACCAATATGATCGCAGAAAATGCATATCTCAGCTTGAAACCCGACCAAAACAACGATGTCGCCGGTTCTGCATATCAAACGCACTGTGGGGTGGGGAATACACCAGAAAACGTGTTTCTCGATTTAAATAGCTCGAAAAGAGCGATCTAGATGATTCTGCATACTTCTCATAGATGAAACACAAAGATTATCGCAGAAAATGCATATTTCAGCTGGAAGCCCCACGAAAACCAAGTTATCGGCGGCTCTACATATCAAACGCACTGTGGAGTGGTCAAAACACCAGAAAACTTGTTATTTCGCATTAAATAGCTCGAAACGAGCGATCTAGATGATTCTGCATAGTTCTGACTAAAGTCTCACCAAGATTATCGCAGAAAATGCATATCTCAGCTGGAAACCCCACGAAAACCAAGATATCGCCGGTTCTGCATATCAGACGCACTATGGAGTGGTGAAAACACCAGAAAACGTGTATCTCGCATTAACTAGCTCGAAAAGAGCGTTATCGATGATTCTGCATACTTCTCATAGATGAAACACCAAGATTGTCGCAGAAAATGCATATCTCAGTTGGAAACCCCACGAAAACCAAGATATCGCCGGTTCTGCATATCAAACGCCCTGTGGATTGATGAAAACACCAGATAACGTGTTTCTCGCATTAAATAGCTCGAATAGAGCGATCGCGATGATTCTGCATACTTCTGACAGAAGACTCACCAAGATTATCGCAGAAAATGCATATCTCAGCTTGAAATCCGACCGAAACCAAGATATCTCCGTTTCTGCATATCAAACGCACTGTGGAGTGGTGAAAACAACCAGATAACGTGTTTCTCGCATTAAATAGCTCGAATAGAGCGATCTCGATGATTCTGCATACTTCTGACAGAAGACTCACCAAGATTATCGCAGAAAATGCATATCTCAGCTGGAAACCCCACGAAAACCAAGATATCGCCGGTTCTGCATATCAAACGCACTGTGGAGTGGTGAAAGCAACCAGATAACGTGTTTCTCGCATTAAATAGCTCGAATAGAGCGATCCCGATGATTCTGCATACTTCTGACAGAAGACTCACCAAGATTATCACAGAAATTGCATATCTCAGCTGGAAACCCCACGAAAACCAAGTTATCGGCGGCTCTACATATCAAACGCACTGTGGAGTGGTCAAAACAACCAGATAACGTGTTTCTCGCTTTAAATAGCTCGAAACGAGCGATATAGATGATTCTGCATACTTCTGACTGAAGTCTCACCAATATGATCGCAGAAAATGCATATCTCAGCTTGAAACCCGACGAAAACCACGATGTCGCCGGTTCTGCATATCAAACGCACTGTGGCGTGGTGAAAACACCAGAAAACGTGTTTCTCGCATCAAATAGCTCGAAAAGAGCGATCTAGATGATTCTGCATACTTCTGACAGAAGACTCACCAAGATTATCGCAGAAAATGCATATCTCAGCTGGAAACCCCACGAAAACCAAGATATCGCCGGTTCTGCATATCAGACGCACTATGGAGTGGTGAAAACACCAGAAAACGTGTATCTCGCATTAACTAGCTCGAAAAGAGCGTTCTCGATGATTCTGCATACTTCTCATAGATGAAACACCAAGATTATCACAGAAAATGCATATTTCAGCTGGAAACCCCACGAAAACCAAGATATCGCCGGTTCTGCATATCAAACGCACTGTGGCGTGGTGAAGACACCAGAAAACCTGTTTCTCGCATTAAATAGCTCGAAAAGAGCGATCTAGATGATTCTGCATACTTCTGACAGAAGACTCACCAAGATTATCGCAGAAAATGCATATCTCAGCTTGAAACCTCACGAAAATCAAGATGTCGCCGGTTCTGCATATCAAACGCACTGTGGAGTGGTGAAACCACCAGAAACCGTGTTTCTCGCATCAAGTAGCTCGAAAAGAGCGATCTAGATGATTCTGCATACTTCTGACAGAAGACTCACCAATATGATCGCAGAAAATGCATATCTCAGCTTGAAACCCGACGAAAACCACGATGTCGACTGTTCTGCATATCAAACGCACTGTGGAGTGGTGAAAACACCAGAAAACGTGTTTCTCGCATCAAATAGCTCGAAAAGAGCGATCTAGATGATTCTGCATACTTCTGACAGAAGACTCACCAAGATTATCGCAGAAAATGCATATCTCAGCTTGAAACCTCACGAAAATCAAGATGTCGCCGGTTCTGCATATCAAACGCACTGTGGAGTGGTGAAAACAACCAGATAACGTGTTTCTCGCATTAAATAACTCGAAACGAGCGATCTAGATGATTCTGCATACTTCTGACTGAAGTCTCACCAATATTATCGCAGAAAATGCATATTTCAGCTGGAATCCCCACGAAAACCAAGTTATCGGCGGTTCTACATATCAAACGCACTGTGGAGTGGTCAAAACAACCAGATAACGTGTTTCTCGCTTTAAATAGCTTGAAACGAGCGATCTAGATGATTCTGCATACTTCTGACTGAAGTCTCACCAATATGATCGCAGAAAATGCATATCTCAGCTTGAAACCCGACGAAAACCACGAGGTCGCCGGTTCTGCATATCAAACGCACTGTGGCGTGGTGAAAACACCAGAAAACGTGTTTCTCGCATCAAATAGCTCGAAAAGAGCGATCTAGATGATTCTGCATACTTCTGACAGAAGACTCACCAAGATTATCGCAGAAAATGCATATCTCAGCTGGAAACCCCACGAAAACCAAGATATCGCCGGTTCTGCATATCAGACGCACTATGGAGTGGTGAAAACACCAGAAAACGTGTATCTCGCATTAACTAGCTCGAAAAGAGCGTTCTCGATGATTCTGCATACTTCTCATAGATGAAACACCAAGATTATCGCAGAAAATGCATATTTCAGCTGGAAACCCCACGAAAACCAAGATATCGCCGGTTCTGCATATCAAACGCACTGTGGCGTGGTGAAGACACCAGAAAACCTGTTTCTCGCATTAAATAGCTCGAAAAGAGCGATCTAGATGATTCTGCATACTTCTGACAGAAGACTCACCAAGATTATCACAGAAAATGCATATCTCAGCTGGAAACCCCAGGAAAACCAAGATATCGCCGGTTCTGCATATCAAACGCCCTGTGGAGTGATGAAAACACCAGATAACGTGTTTCTCGCATTAAATAGCTCGAAACGAGCGATCTAGGTGATTCTGCATACTTCTGACTGAAGTCTCACCAATATGATCGCAGAAAATGCATATCTCAGCTTGAAACCCGACGAAAAACACGATGTCGCCGGTTCTGCATATCAAACGAACTGTGGAGTGGTGAAAACACCAGAAAACGTGTTTCTCGCATCAAATAGCTCGAAAAGAGCGATCTAGATGATTCTGCATACTTCTGACAGAAGACTCACCAAGATTATCGCAGAAAATGCATATCTCAGCTTGAAACCTCACGAAAATCAAGATGCCGCCGGTTCTGCATATCAAACGCACTGTGGAGTGGTGAAACCACCAGAAAACGTGTTTCTCGCATCACGTAGCTCGAAAAGAGCGATCTAGATGATTCTGCATACTTCTGACAGAAGACTCACCAATATGATCGCAGAAAATGCATATCTCAGCTTGAAACCCGACGAAAACCACGATGTCGACTGTTCTGCATATCAAACGCACTGTGGAGTGGTGAAAACACCAGAAAACGTGTTTCTCGCATCAAATAGCTCGAAAAGAGCGATCAAGATGATACTGCATACTTCTGACAGAATTCTTACCAAGATTATCGTTGAAAATGCATAACCCAGCTTGAACCCCGACGAAATTCAAGATGTCGCCGGTTCTGCAAGTTAAACGCACTGTGGAGTGGTGAAAACACCAGATAACGTGTTTCTCGCATTAAGTAGCTCGAAACGAGCGATCTAGGTGATTCTGCATACTTCTGACTGAAGTCTCACCAATATGATCGCAGAAAATGCATATCTCAGCTTGAAACCCGACGAAAAACACGATGTCGCCGGTTCTGCATATCAAACGCACTGTGGAGTGGTCAAAACACCAGAAAACTTGTTTTTTCGCATTAAATAGCTCGAAACGAGCGATCTAGATGATTCTGCATAGTTCTGACTAAAGTCTCACCAAGATTATCGCAGAAAATGCATATCTCAGCTGGAAACCCCACGAAAACCAAGATATCGCCGGTTCTGCATATCAAACGCACTGTGGAGTGGTCAAAACACCAGAAAACTTGTTATTTCGCATTAAATAGCTCGAAACGAGCGATCTAGATGATTCTGCATAGTTCTGACTAAAGTCTCACCAAGATTATCGCAGAAAATGCATATCTCAGCTGGAAACCCCACGAAAACCAAGATATCGCCGGTTCTGCATATCAGACGCACTATGGAGTGGTGAAAGCACCAGAAAACGTGTATCTCGCATTAACTAGCTCGAAAAGAGCGTTATCGATGATTCTGCATACTTCTCATAGATGAAACACCAAGATTGTCGCAGAAAATGCATATCTCAGCTGGAAACCCCACGAAAACCAAGATATCGCCGGTTCTGCATATCAAACGCCCTGTGGAGTGATGAAAACACCAGATAACGTGTTTCTCGCATTAAATAGCTCGAATAGAGCGATCGCGATGATTCTGCATACTTCTGACAGAAGACTCACCAAGATTATCGCAGAAAATGCATATCTCAGCTTGAAATCCGACCGAAACCAAGATATCTCCGTTTCTGCATATCAAACGCACTGTGGAGTGGTGAAAACAACCAGATAACGTGTTTCTCGCATTAAATAGCTCGAATAGAGCGATCTCGATGATTCTGCATACTTCTGACAGAAGACTCACCAAGATTATCGCAGAAAATGCATATCTCAGCTGGAAACCCCACGAAAACCAAGATATCGCCGGTTCTGCATATCAAACGCACTGTGGAGTGGTGAAAGCAACCAGATAACGTGTTTCTCGCATTAAATAGCTCGAATAGAGCGATCTCGATGATTCTGCATACTTCTGACAGAAGACTCACCAAGATTATCACAGAAATTGCATATCTCAGCTGGAACCCCACGAAAACCAAGTTATCGGCGGCTCTACATATCAAACGCACTGTGGAGTGGTCAAAACAACCAGATAACGTGTTTCTCGCTTTAAATAGCTTGAAACGAGCGATCTAGATGATTCTGCATACTTCTGACTGAAGTCTCACCAATATGATCGCAGAAAATGCATATCTCAGCTTGAAACCCGACGAAAACCACGAGGTCGCCGGTTCTGCATATCAAACGCACTGTGGCGTGGTGAAAACACCAGAAAACGTGTTTCTCGCATCAAATAGCTCGAAAAGAGCGATCTAGATGATTCTGCATACTTCTGACAGAAGACTCACCAAGATTATCGCAGAAAATGCATATCTCAGCTGGAAACCCCACGAAAACCAAGATATCGCCGGTTCTGCATATCAGACGCACTATGGAGTGGTGAAAACACCAGAAAACGTGTATCTCGCATTAACTAGCTCGAAAAGAGCGTTCTCGATGATTCTGCATACTTCTCATAGATGAAACACCAAGATTATCGCAGAAAATGCATATTTCAGCTGGAAACCCCACGAAAACCAAGATATCGCCGGTTCTGCATATCAAACGCACTGTGGCGTGGTGAAGACACCAGAAGACCTGTTTCTCGCATTAAATAGCTCGAAAAGAGCGATCTAGATAATTCTGCATACTTCTGACAGAAGACTCACCAAGATTATCACAGAAAATGCATATCTCAGCTGGAAACCCCAGGAAAACCAAGATATCGCCGGTTCTGCATATCAAACGCCCTGTGGAGTGATGAAAACACCAGATAACGTGTTTCTCGCATTAAATAGCTCGAAACGAGCGATCTAGGTGATTCTGCATACTTCTGACTGAAGTCTCACCAATATGATCGCAGAAAATGCATATCTCAGCTTGAAACCCGACGAAAAACACGATGTCGCCGGTTCTGCATATCAAACGAACTGTGGAGTGGTGAAAACACCAGAAAACGTGTTTCTCGCATCAAATAGCTCGAAAAGAGCGATCTAGATGATTCTGCATACTTCTGACAGAAGACTCACCAAGATTATCGCAGAAAATGCATATCTCAGCTTGAAACCTCACGAAAATCAAGATGCCGCCGGTTCTGCATATCAAACGCACTGTGGAGTGGTGAAACCACCAGAAAACGTGTTTCTCGCATCAAGTAGCTCGAAAAGAGCGATCTAGATGATTCTGCATACTTCTGACAGAAGACTCACCAATATGATCGCAGAAAATGCATATCTCAGCTTGAAACCCGACGAAAACCACGATGTCGACTGTTCTGCATATCAAACGCACTGTGGAGTGGTGAAAACACCAGAAAACGTGTTTCTCGCATCAAATAGCTCGAAAAGAGCGATCTAGATGATTCTGCATACTTCTGACAGAAGACTCACCAAGATTATCGTTGAAAATGCATATCCCAGCTTGAACCCCGACGAAATTCAAGATGTCGCCGGTTCTGCAAGTTACACGCACTGTGGAGTGGTGAAAACACCAGATAACGTGTTTCTCGCATTAAGTAGCTCGAAACGAGCGATCTAGGTGATTCTGCATACTTCTGACTGAAGTCTCACCAATATGATCGCAGAAAATGCATATCTCAGCTTGAAACCCGACGAAAAACACGATGTCGCCGGTTCTGCATATCAAACGCACTGTGGAGTGGTCAAAACACCAGAAAACTTGTTTTTTCGCATTAAATAGCTCGAAACGAGCGATCTAGATGATTCTGCATAGTTCTGACTAAAGTCTCACCAAGATTATCGCAGAAAATGCATATCTCAGCTGGAAACCCCACGAAAACCAAGATATCGCCGGTTCTGCATATCAGACGCACTATGGAGTGGTGAAAACACCAGAAAACGTGTATCTCGCATTAACTAGCTCGAAAAGAGCGTTCTCGATGATTCTGCATACTTCTCATAGATGACACACCAAGATTATCGCAGAAAATGCATGTCTCAGCTGGAAACCCCACGAAAACCAAGATATCGCCGGTTCTGCATATCAAACGCCCTGTGGAGTGATGAAAACACCAGATAACGTGTTTCTCGCATTAGATAGCTCGAATAGAGCGATCGCGATGATTCTGCATACTTCTGACAGAAGACTCACCAAGATTATCGCAGAAAATGCAAATATCTCAGCTTGAAACCCGACCGAAACCAAGATATCTCCGTTTCTGCATATCAAACGCACTGTGGAGTGGTGAAAACACCAGAAAACGTGTTTCTCGCATCAAATAGCTCGAAAAGAGCGATCTAGATGATTCTGCATACTTCTGACAGAAGACTCACCAAGATTATCGCAGAAAATGCATATCTCAGCTTGAAACCTCACGAAAATCAAGATGTCGCCGGATCTGCATATCAAACGCACTGTGGAGTGGTGAAACCACCAGAAACCGTGTTTCTCGCATCAAGTAGCTCGAAAAGAGCGATCTAGATGATTCTGCATAATTCTGAAGAAGACTCACCAATATGATCGCAGGAAATGCATATCTCAGCTTGAAACCCGACGAAAACCACGATGTCGACTGTTCTGCATATCAAACGCACTGTGGAGTGGTGAAAACACCAGAAAACGTGTTTCTCGCATCAAATAGCTCGAAAAGAGCGATCTAGATGATTCTGCATACTTCTGACAGAAGACTCACCAAGATTATCGCAGAAAATGCATATCTCAGCTTGAAACCTCACGAAAATCAAGATGTCGCCGGTTCTGCATATCAAACGCACTGTGGAGTGGTGAAAACAACCAGATAACGTGTTTCTCGCATTAAATAACTCGAAACGAGCGATCTAGATGATTCTGCATACTTCTGAATGAAGTCTCACCAATATTATCGCAGAAAATGCATATTTCAGCTGGAATCCCCACAAAAACCAAGTTATCGGCGGTTCTACATATCAAACGCACTGTGGAGTGGTCAAAACACCAGAAAACGTGTTTCTCGCATTAAGTAGCTCGAAAAGAGCGATCTAGATGATACTGCATACTTCTGACAGAATTCTTACCAAGATTATCGTTGAAAATGCATATCCCAGCTTGAACCCCGACGAAATTCAAGATGTCGCCGGTTCTGCAAGTTAAACGCACTGTGGAGTGGTGAAAACACCAGAAAACGTGTTTCTCGCATCAAATAGCTCGAAAAGAGCGATCTAGATGATTCTGCATACTTCTGACAGAAGACTCACCAAGATTATCGCAGAAAATGCATATCTCAGCTTGAAACCTCACGAAAATCAAGATGCCGCCGGTTCTGCATATCAAACGCACTGTGGAGTGGTGAAACCACCAGAAAACGTGTTTCTCGCATCAAGTAGCTCGAAAAGAGCGATCTAGATGATTCTGCATACTTCTGACAGAAGACTCACCAATATGATCGCAGAAAATGCATATCTCAGCTTGAAACCCGACGAAAACCACGATGTCGACTGTTCTGCATATCAAACGCACTGTGGAGTGGTGAAAACACCAGAAAACGTGTTTCTCGCATCAAATAGCTCGAAAAGAGCGATCTAGATGATTCTGCATACTTCTGACAGAAGACTCACCAAGATTATCGTTGAAAATGCATATCCCAGCTTGAACCCCGACGAAATTCAAGATGTCGCCGGTTCTGCAAGTTAAACGCACTGTGGAGTGGTGAAAACACCAGATAACGTGTTTCTCGCATTAAGTAGCTCGAAACGAGCGATCTAGGTGATTCTGCATACTTCTGACTGAAGTCTCACCAATATGATCGCAGAAAATGCATATCTCAGCTTGAAACCCGACGAAAAACACGATGTCGCCGGTTCTGCATATCAAACGCACTGTGGAGTGGTCAAAACACCAGAAAACTTGTTTTTTCGCATTAAATAGCTCGAAACGAGCGATCTAGATGATTCTGCATAGTTCTGACTAAAGTCTCACCAAGATTATCGCAGAAAATGCATATCTCAGCTGGAAACCCCACGAAAACCAAGATATCGCCGGTTCTGCATATCAGACGCACTATGGAGTGGTGAAAACACCAGAAAACGTGTATCTCGCATTAACTAGCTCGAAAAGAGCGTTCTCGATGATTCTGCATACTTCTCATAGATGACACACCAAGATTATCGCAGAAAATGCATGTCTCAGCTGGAAACCCCACGAAAACCAAGATATCGCCGGTTCTGCATATCAAACGCCCTGTGGAGTGATGAAAACACCAGATAACGTGTTTCTCGCATTAGATAGCTCGAATAGAGCGATCGCGATGATTCTGCATACTTCTGACAGAAGACTCACCAAGATTATCGCAGAAAATGCAAATATCTCAGCTTGAAACCCGACCGAAACCAAGATATCTCCGTTTCTGCATATCAAACGCACTGTTGAGTGGTGAAAACAACCAGATAACGTGTTTCTTGCATTAAATAGCTCGAATAGAGCGATCTCGATGATTCTGCATACATCTGACAGAATTCTTACCAAGATTATCGTTGAAAATGCATATCCCAGCTTGAACCCCGACGAAATCCAAGATGTCGCCGGTTCTGCAAGTTAAACGCACTGTGGAGTGGTGAAAACACCATATAACGTGTTTCTCGCATTAAGTAGCTCGAAACGAGCGATCTAGATGATTCTGCATACTTCTGACTAAAGTCTCACCAAGATTATCGCAGAAAATGCATATCTCAGCTTGAAACCCGACCAAAACCACGATGTCGCCGGTTCTGCATATCAAACGCACTGTGGGGTGGTGAATACACCAGAAAACGTGTTTCTCGATTTAAATAGCTCGAAAAGAGCGATCTAGATGATTCTGCATACTTCTCATAGATGAAACACAAAGATTATCGCAGAAAATGCATATTTCAGCTGGAAGCCCCACGAAAACCAAGTTATCGGCGGCTCTACATATCAAACGCACTGTGGAGTGGTCAAAACACCAGAAAACTTGTTTTTTCGCATTAAATAGCTCGAAACGAGCGATCTAGATGATTCTGCATAGTTCTGACTAAAGTCTCACCAAGATTATCGCAGAAAATGCATATCTCAGCTGGGAACCCCACGAAAACCAAGATATCGCCGGTTCTGCATATCAGACGCACTATGGAGTGGTGAAAACACCAGAAAACGTGTATCTCGCATTAACTAGCTCGACAAGAGCGTTCTCGATGATTCTGCATACTTCTGACAGAAGTCTCACCAAGATTATCGCAGAAAATGCATATCTCAGCTTGAAACCTCACGAAAATCAAGATGTCGCCGGTTCTGCATATCAAACGCACTGTGGAGTGGTGAAAACAACCAGATAACGTGTTTCTCGCATTAAATAGCTCGAAACGAGCGATCTAGGTAATTCTGCATACTTCTGACTGAAGTCTCACCAATATGATCGCAGAAAATGCATATCTCAGCTTGAAACCCGACGAAAACCACGATGTCGCCGGTTCTGCATATCAAACGCACTGTGGAGTGGTGTAAACACCAGAAAACGTGTTTCTCGCATCAAATAGCTCGAAAAGAGCGATCTAGATGATTCTGCATACTTCTGACAGAAGACTCACCAAGATTATCGCAGAAAATGCATATCTCAGCTTGAAACCTCACGAAAATCAAGATGTCGCCGGTTCTGCATATCAAACGCACTGTGGAGTGGTGAAAACAACCAGATAACGTGTTTCTCGCATTAAATAACTCGAAACGAGCGATCTAGATGATTCTGCATACTTCTGACTGAAGTCTCACCAATATTATCGCAGAAAATGCATATTTCAGCTGGAATCCCCGCGAAAACCAAGTTAACGGCGGTTCTACATATCAAACGCACTGTGGAGTGGTCAAAGCACCAGAAAACGTGTTTCTCGCATTAAGTAGCTCGAAAAGAGCGATCTAGATGATACTGCATACTTCTGACAGAATTCTTACCAAGATTATCGTTGAAAATGCATATCCCAGCTTGAACCCCGACGAAATCCAAGATGTCGCCGGTTCTGCAAGTTAAACGCACTGTGGAGTGGTGAAAACACCAGATAACATGTTTCTCGCATTAAGTAGCTCGAAACGAGCGATCTAGATGATTCTGCATACTTCTGACAGAAGACTCACCAAGATTATCGCAGAAAATGCATATCTCAGCTTGAAACCCGACCGAAACCAAGATATCTCCGTTTCTGCATATCAAACGCACTGTGGAGTGGTGAAAACAACCAGATAACGTGTTTCTCGCATTAAATAGCTCGAATAGAGCGATCTCGATGATTCTGCATACTTCTGACAGAAGACTCACCAAGATTATCGCAGAAAATGCATATCTCAGCTGGAAACCCCACGGAAACCAAGATATCGCCGGTTCTGCATATCAAACGCACTGTGGAGTGGTGAAAACAACCAGATAACGTGTTTCTCGCATTAAATAGCTCGAATAGAGCGATCTCGATGATTCTGCATACTTCTGACAGAAGACTCACCAAGATTATCGCAGAAAATGCATATCTCAGCTGGAAACCCCACGAAAACCAAGTTATCGGCGGCTCTACATATCAAACGCACTGTGGAGTGGTCAAAACAACCAGATAACGTGTTTCTCGCTTTAAATAGCTCGAAACGAGCGATATAGATGATTCTGCATACTTCTGACTGAAGTCTCACCAATATGATCGCAGAAAATGCATATCTCAGCTTGAAACCCGACGAAAACCACGATGTCGCCGGTTCTGCATATCAAACGCACTGTGGCGTGGTGAAAACACCAGAAAACGTGTTTCTCGCATCAAATAGCTCGAAAAGAGCGATCTAGATGATTCTGCATACTTCTGACAGAAGACTCACCAAGATTATCGCAGAAAATGCATATCTCAGCTGGAAACCCCACGAAAACCAAGATATCGCCGGTTCTGCATATCAGACGCACTATGGAGTGGTGAAAACACCAGAAAACGTGTATCTCGCATTAACTAGCTCGAAAAGAGCGTTCTCGATGATTCTGCATACTTCTCATAGATGAAACACCAAGATTATCACAGAAAATGCATATTTCAGCTGGAAACCCCACGAAAACCAAGATATCGCCGGTTCTGCATATCAAACGCACTGTGGCGTGGTGAAGACACCAGAAAACCTGTTTCTCGCATTAAATAGCTCGAAAAGAGCGATCTAGATGATTCTGCATACTTCTGACAGAAGACTCACCAAGATTATCGCAGAAAATGCATATCTCAGCTTGAAACCTCACGAAAATCAAGATGTCGCCGGTTCTGCATATCAAACGCACTGTGGAGTGGTGAAACCACCAGAAACCGTGTTTCTCGCATCAAGTAGCTCGAAAAGAGCGATCTAGATGATTCTGCATACTTCTGACAGAAGACTCACCAATATGATCGCAGAAAATGCATATCTCAGCTTGAAACCCGACGAAAACCACGATGTCGACTGTTCTGCATATCAAACGCACTGTGGAGTGGTGAAAACACCAGAAAACGTGTTTCTCGCATCAAATAGCTCGAAAAGAGCGATCTAGATGATTCTGCATACTTCTGACAGAAGACTCACCAAGATTATCGCAGAAAATGCATATCTCAGCTTGAAACCTCACGAAAATCAAGATGTCGCCGGTTCTGCATATCAAACGCACTGTGGAGTGGTGAAAACAACCAGATAACGTGTTTCTCGCATTAAATAACTCGAAACGAGCGATCTAGATGATTCTGCATACTTCTGACTGAAGTCTCACCAATATTATCGCAGAAAATGCATATTTCAGCTGGAATCCCCACGAAAACCAAGTTATCGGCGGTTCTACATATCAAACGCACTGTGGAGTGGTCAAAACAACCAGATAACGTGTTTCTCGCTTTAAATAGCTTGAAACGAGCGATCTAGATGATTCTGCATACTTCTGACTGAAGTCTCACCAATATGATCGCAGAAAATGCATATCTCAGCTTGAAACCCGACGAAAACCACGAGGTCGCCGGTTCTGCATATCAAACGCACTGTGGCGTGGTGAAAACACCAGAAAACGTGTTTCTCGCATCAAATAGCTCGAAAAGAGCGATCTAGATGATTCTGCATACTTCTGACAGAAGACTCACCAAGATTATCGCAGAAAATGCATATCTCAGCTGGAAACCCCACGAAAACCAAGATATCGCCGGTTCTGCATATCAGACGCACTATGGAGTGGTGAAAACACCAGAAAACGTGTATCTCGCATTAACTAGCTCGAAAAGAGCGTTCTCGATGATTCTGCATACTTCTCATAGATGAAACACCAAGATTATCGCAGAAAATGCATATTTCAGCTGGAAACCCCACGAAAACCAAGATATCGCCGGTTCTGCATATCAAACGCACTGTGGCGTGGTGAAGACACCAGAAAACCTGTTTCTCGCATTAAATAGCTCGAAAAGAGCGATCTAGATGATTCTGCATACTTCTGACAGAAGACTCACCAAGATTATCACAGAAAATGCATATCTCAGCTGGAAACCCCAGGAAAACCAAGATATCGCCGGTTCTGCATATCAAACGCCCTGTGGAGTGATGAAAACACCAGATAACGTGTTTCTCGCATTAAATAGCTCGAAACGAGCGATCTAGGTGATTCTGCATACTTCTGACTGAAGTCTCACCAATATGATCGCAGAAAATGCATATCTCAGCTTGAAACCCGACGAAAAACACGATGTCGCCGGTTCTGCATATCAAACGAACTGTGGAGTGGTGAAAACACCAGAAAACGTGTTTCTCGCATCAAATAGCTCGAAAAGAGCGATCTAGATGATTCTGCATACTTCTGACAGAAGACTCACCAAGATTATCGCAGAAAATGCATATCTCAGCTTGAAACCTCACGAAAATCAAGATGCCGCCGGTTCTGCATATCAAACGCACTGTGGAGTGGTGAAACCACCAGAAAACGTGTTTCTCGCATCACGTAGCTCGAAAAGAGCGATCTAGATGATTCTGCATACTTCTGACAGAAGACTCACCAATATGATCGCAGAAAATGCATATCTCAGCTTGAAACCCGACGAAAACCACGATGTCGACTGTTCTGCATATCAAACGCACTGTGGAGTGGTGAAAACACCAGAAAACGTGTTTCTCGCATCAAATAGCTCGAAAAGAGCGATCAAGATGATACTGCATACTTCTGACAGAATTCTTACCAAGATTATCGTTGAAAATGCATAACCCAGCTTGAACCCCGACGAAATTCAAGATGTCGCCGGTTCTGCAAGTTAAACGCACTGTGGAGTGGTGAAAACACCAGATAACGTGTTTCTCGCATTAAGTAGCTCGAAACGAGCGATCTAGGTGATTCTGCATACTTCTGACTGAAGTCTCACCAATATGATCGCAGAAAATGCATATCTCAGCTTGAAACCCGACGAAAAACACGATGTCGCCGGTTCTGCATATCAAACGCACTGTGGAGTGGTCAAAACACCAGAAAACTTGTTTTTTCGCATTAAATAGCTCGAAACGAGCGATCTAGATGATTCTGCATAGTTCTGACTAAAGTCTCACCAAGATTATCGCAGAAAATGCATATCTCAGCTGGAAACCCCACGAAAACCAAGATATCGCCGGTTCTGCATATCAAACGCACTGTGGAGTGGTCAAAACACCAGAAAACTTGTTATTTCGCATTAAATAGCTCGAAACGAGCGATCTAGATGATTCTGCATAGTTCTGACTAAAGTCTCACCAAGATTATCGCAGAAAATGCATATCTCAGCTGGAAACCCCACGAAAACCAAGATATCGCCGGTTCTGCATATCAGACGCACTATGGAGTGGTGAAAGCACCAGAAAACGTGTATCTCGCATTAACTAGCTCGAAAAGAGCGTTATCGATGATTCTGCATACTTCTCATAGATGAAACACCAAGATTGTCGCAGAAAATGCATATCTCAGCTGGAAACCCCACGAAAACCAAGATATCGCCGGTTCTGCATATCAAACGCCCTGTGGAGTGATGAAAACACCAGATAACGTGTTTCTCGCATTAAATAGCTCGAATAGAGCGATCGCGATGATTCTGCATACTTCTGACAGAAGACTCACCAAGATTATCGCAGAAAATGCATATCTCAGCTTGAAATCCGACCGAAACCAAGATATCTCCGTTTCTGCATATCAAACGCACTGTGGAGTGGTGAAAACAACCAGATAACGTGTTTCTCGCATTAAATAGCTCGAATAGAGCGATCTCGATGATTCTGCATACTTCTGACAGAAGACTCACCAAGATTATCGCAGAAAATGCATATCTCAGCTGGAAACCCCACGAAAACCAAGATATCGCCGGTTCTGCATATCAAACGCACTGTGGAGTGGTGAAAGCAACCAGATAACGTGTTTCTCGCATTAAATAGCTCGAATAGAGCGATCTCGATGATTCTGCATACTTCTGACAGAAGACTCACCAAGATTATCACAGAAATTGCATATCTCAGCTGGAACCCCACGAAAACCAAGTTATCGGCGGCTCTACATATCAAACGCACTGTGGAGTGGTCAAAACAACCAGATAACGTGTTTCTCGCTTTAAATAGCTTGAAACGAGCGATCTAGATGATTCTGCATACTTCTGACTGAAGTCTCACCAATATGATCGCAGAAAATGCATATCTCAGCTTGAAACCCGACGAAAACCACGAGGTCGCCGGTTCTGCATATCAAACGCACTGTGGCGTGGTGAAAACACCAGAAAACGTGTTTCTCGCATCAAATAGCTCGAAAAGAGCGATCTAGATGATTCTGCATACTTCTGACAGAAGACTCACCAAGATTATCGCAGAAAATGCATATCTCAGCTGGAAACCCCACGAAAACCAAGATATCGCCGGTTCTGCATATCAGACGCACTATGGAGTGGTGAAAACACCAGAAAACGTGTATCTCGCATTAACTAGCTCGAAAAGAGCGTTCTCGATGATTCTGCATACTTCTCATAGATGAAACACCAAGATTATCGCAGAAAATGCATATTTCAGCTGGAAACCCCACGAAAACCAAGATATCGCCGGTTCTGCATATCAAACGCACTGTGGCGTGGTGAAGACACCAGAAGACCTGTTTCTCGCATTAAATAGCTCGAAAAGAGCGATCTAGATAATTCTGCATACTTCTGACAGAAGACTCACCAAGATTATCACAGAAAATGCATATCTCAGCTGGAAACCCCAGGAAAACCAAGATATCGCCGGTTCTGCATATCAAACGCCCTGTGGAGTGATGAAAACACCAGATAACGTGTTTCTCGCATTAAATAGCTCGAAACGAGCGATCTAGGTGATTCTGCATACTTCTGACTGAAGTCTCACCAATATGATCGCAGAAAATGCATATCTCAGCTTGAAACCCGACGAAAAACACGATGTCGCCGGTTCTGCATATCAAACGAACTGTGGAGTGGTGAAAACACCAGAAAACGTGTTTCTCGCATCAAATAGCTCGAAAAGAGCGATCTAGATGATTCTGCATACTTCTGACAGAAGACTCACCAAGATTATCGCAGAAAATGCATATCTCAGCTTGAAACCTCACGAAAATCAAGATGCCGCCGGTTCTGCATATCAAACGCACTGTGGAGTGGTGAAACCACCAGAAAACGTGTTTCTCGCATCAAGTAGCTCGAAAAGAGCGATCTAGATGATTCTGCATACTTCTGACAGAAGACTCACCAATATGATCGCAGAAAATGCATATCTCAGCTTGAAACCCGACGAAAACCACGATGTCGACTGTTCTGCATATCAAACGCACTGTGGAGTGGTGAAAACACCAGAAAACGTGTTTCTCGCATCAAATAGCTCGAAAAGAGCGATCTAGATGATTCTGCATACTTCTGACAGAAGACTCACCAAGATTATCGTTGAAAATGCATATCCCAGCTTGAACCCCGACGAAATTCAAGATGTCGCCGGTTCTGCAAGTTACACGCACTGTGGAGTGGTGAAAACACCAGATAACGTGTTTCTCGCATTAAGTAGCTCGAAACGAGCGATCTAGGTGATTCTGCATACTTCTGACTGAAGTCTCACCAATATGATCGCAGAAAATGCATATCTCAGCTTGAAACCCGACGAAAAACACGATGTCGCCGGTTCTGCATATCAAACGCACTGTGGAGTGGTCAAAACACCAGAAAACTTGTTTTTTCGCATTAAATAGCTCGAAACGAGCGATCTAGATGATTCTGCATAGTTCTGACTAAAGTCTCACCAAGATTATCGCAGAAAATGCATATCTCAGCTGGAAACCCCACGAAAACCAAGATATCGCCGGTTCTGCATATCAGACGCACTATGGAGTGGTGAAAACACCAGAAAACGTGTATCTCGCATTAACTAGCTCGAAAAGAGCGTTCTCGATGATTCTGCATACTTCTCATAGATGACACACCAAGATTATCGCAGAAAATGCATGTCTCAGCTGGAAACCCCACGAAAACCAAGATATCGCCGGTTCTGCATATCAAACGCCCTGTGGAGTGATGAAAACACCAGATAACGTGTTTCTCGCATTAGATAGCTCGAATAGAGCGATCGCGATGATTCTGCATACTTCTGACAGAAGACTCACCAAGATTATCGCAGAAAATGCAAATATCTCAGCTTGAAACCCGACCGAAACCAAGATATCTCCGTTTCTGCATATCAAACGCACTGTGGAGTGGTGAAAACACCAGAAAACGTGTTTCTCGCATCAAATAGCTCGAAAAGAGCGATCTAGATGATTCTGCATACTTCTGACAGAAGACTCACCAAGATTATCGCAGAAAATGCATATCTCAGCTTGAAACCTCACGAAAATCAAGATGTCGCCGGATCTGCATATCAAACGCACTGTGGAGTGGTGAAACCACCAGAAACCGTGTTTCTCGCATCAAGTAGCTCGAAAAGAGCGATCTAGATGATTCTGCATAATTCTGAAGAAGACTCACCAATATGATCGCAGGAAATGCATATCTCAGCTTGAAACCCGACGAAAACCACGATGTCGACTGTTCTGCATATCAAACGCACTGTGGAGTGGTGAAAACACCAGAAAACGTGTTTCTCGCATCAAATAGCTCGAAAAGAGCGATCTAGATGATTCTGCATACTTCTGACAGAAGACTCACCAAGATTATCGCAGAAAATGCATATCTCAGCTTGAAACCTCACGAAAATCAAGATGTCGCCGGTTCTGCATATCAAACGCACTGTGGAGTGGTGAAAACAACCAGATAACGTGTTTCTCGCATTAAATAACTCGAAACGAGCGATCTAGATGATTCTGCATACTTCTGAATGAAGTCTCACCAATATTATCGCAGAAAATGCATATTTCAGCTGGAATCCCCACAAAAACCAAGTTATCGGCGGTTCTACATATCAAACGCACTGTGGAGTGGTCAAAACACCAGAAAACGTGTTTCTCGCATTAAGTAGCTCGAAAAGAGCGATCTAGATGATACTGCATACTTCTGACAGAATTCTTACCAAGATTATCGTTGAAAATGCATATCCCAGCTTGAACCCCGACGAAATTCAAGATGTCGCCGGTTCTGCAAGTTAAACGCACTGTGGAGTGGTGAAAACACCAGAAAACGTGTTTCTCGCATCAAATAGCTCGAAAAGAGCGATCTAGATGATTCTGCATACTTCTGACAGAAGACTCACCAAGATTATCGCAGAAAATGCATATCTCAGCTTGAAACCTCACGAAAATCAAGATGCCGCCGGTTCTGCATATCAAACGCACTGTGGAGTGGTGAAACCACCAGAAAACGTGTTTCTCGCATCAAGTAGCTCGAAAAGAGCGATCTAGATGATTCTGCATACTTCTGACAGAAGACTCACCAATATGATCGCAGAAAATGCATATCTCAGCTTGAAACCCGACGAAAACCACGATGTCGACTGTTCTGCATATCAAACGCACTGTGGAGTGGTGAAAACACCAGAAAACGTGTTTCTCGCATCAAATAGCTCGAAAAGAGCGATCTAGATGATTCTGCATACTTCTGACAGAAGACTCACCAAGATTATCGTTGAAAATGCATATCCCAGCTTGAACCCCGACGAAATTCAAGATGTCGCCGGTTCTGCAAGTTAAACGCACTGTGGAGTGGTGAAAACACCAGATAACGTGTTTCTCGCATTAAGTAGCTCGAAACGAGCGATCTAGGTGATTCTGCATACTTCTGACTGAAGTCTCACCAATATGATCGCAGAAAATGCATATCTCAGCTTGAAACCCGACGAAAAACACGATGTCGCCGGTTCTGCATATCAAACGCACTGTGGAGTGGTCAAAACACCAGAAAACTTGTTTTTTCGCATTAAATAGCTCGAAACGAGCGATCTAGATGATTCTGCATAGTTCTGACTAAAGTCTCACCAAGATTATCGCAGAAAATGCATATCTCAGCTGGAAACCCCACGAAAACCAAGATATCGCCGGTTCTGCATATCAGACGCACTATGGAGTGGTGAAAACACCAGAAAACGTGTATCTCGCATTAACTAGCTCGAAAAGAGCGTTCTCGATGATTCTGCATACTTCTCATAGATGACACACCAAGATTATCGCAGAAAATGCATGTCTCAGCTGGAAACCCCACGAAAACCAAGATATCGCCGGTTCTGCATATCAAACGCCCTGTGGAGTGATGAAAACACCAGATAACGTGTTTCTCGCATTAGATAGCTCGAATAGAGCGATCGCGATGATTCTGCATACTTCTGACAGAAGACTCACCAAGATTATCGCAGAAAATGCAAATATCTCAGCTTGAAACCCGACCGAAACCAAGATATCTCCGTTTCTGCATATCAAACGCACTGTTGAGTGGTGAAAACAACCAGATAACGTGTTTCTTGCATTAAATAGCTCGAATAGAGCGATCTCGATGATTCTGCATACATCTGACAGAATTCTTACCAAGATTATCGTTGAAAATGCATATCCCAGCTTGAACCCCGACGAAATCCAAGATGTCGCCGGTTCTGCAAGTTAAACGCACTGTGGAGTGGTGAAAACACCATATAACGTGTTTCTCGCATTAAGTAGCTCGAAACGAGCGATCTAGATGATTCTGCATACTTCTGACTAAAGTCTCACCAAGATTATCGCAGAAAATGCATATCTCAGCTTGAAACCCGACCAAAACCACGATGTCGCCGGTTCTGCATATCAAACGCACTGTGGGGTGGTGAATACACCAGAAAACGTGTTTCTCGATTTAAATAGCTCGAAAAGAGCGATCTAGATGATTCTGCATACTTCTCATAGATGAAACACAAAGATTATCGCAGAAAATGCATATTTCAGCTGGAAGCCCCACGAAAACCAAGTTATCGGCGGCTCTACATATCAAACGCACTGTGGAGTGGTCAAAACACCAGAAAACTTGTTTTTTCGCATTAAATAGCTCGAAACGAGCGATCTAGATGATTCTGCATAGTTCTGACTAAAGTCTCACCAAGATTATCGCAGAAAATGCATATCTCAGCTGGGAACCCCACGAAAACCAAGATATCGCCGGTTCTGCATATCAGACGCACTATGGAGTGGTGAAAACACCAGAAAACGTGTATCTCGCATTAACTAGCTCGACAAGAGCGTTCTCGATGATTCTGCATACTTCTGACAGAAGTCTCACCAAGATTATCGCAGAAAATGCATATCTCAGCTTGAAACCTCACGAAAATCAAGATGTCGCCGGTTCTGCATATCAAACGCACTGTGGAGTGGTGAAAACAACCAGATAACGTGTTTCTCGCATTAAATAGCTCGAAACGAGCGATCTAGGTAATTCTGCATACTTCTGACTGAAGTCTCACCAATATGATCGCAGAAAATGCATATCTCAGCTTGAAACCCGACGAAAACCACGATGTCGCCGGTTCTGCATATCAAACGCACTGTGGAGTGGTGTAAACACCAGAAAACGTGTTTCTCGCATCAAATAGCTCGAAAAGAGCGATCTAGATGATTCTGCATACTTCTGACAGAAGACTCACCAAGATTATCGCAGAAAATGCATATCTCAGCTTGAAACCTCACGAAAATCAAGATGTCGCCGGTTCTGCATATCAAACGCACTGTGGAGTGGTGAAAACAACCAGATAACGTGTTTCTCGCATTAAATAACTCGAAACGAGCGATCTAGATGATTCTGCATACTTCTGACTGAAGTCTCACCAATATTATCGCAGAAAATGCATATTTCAGCTGGAATCCCCGCGAAAACCAAGTTAACGGCGGTTCTACATATCAAACGCACTGTGGAGTGGTCAAAGCACCAGAAAACGTGTTTCTCGCATTAAGTAGCTCGAAAAGAGCGATCTAGATGATACTGCATACTTCTGACAGAATTCTTACCAAGATTATCGTTGAAAATGCATATCCCAGCTTGAACCCCGACGAAATCCAAGATGTCGCCGGTTCTGCAAGTTAAACGCACTGTGGAGTGGTGAAAACACCAGATAACATGTTTCTCGCATTAAGTAGCTCGAAACGAGCGATCTAGATGATTCTGCATACTTCTGACAGAAGACTCACCAAGATTATCGCAGAAAATGCATATCTCAGCTTGAAACCCGACCGAAACCAAGATATCTCCGTTTCTGCATATCAAACGCACTGTGGAGTGGTGAAAACAACCAGATAACGTGTTTCTCGCATTAAATAGCTCGAATAGAGCGATCTCGATGATTCTGCATACTTCTGACAGAAGACTCACCAAGATTATCGCAGAAAATGCATATCTCAGCTGGAAACCCCACGGAAACCAAGATATCGCCGGTTCTGCATATCAAACGCACTGTGGAGTGGTGAAAACAACCAGATAACGTGTTTCTCGCATTAAATAGCTCGAATAGAGCGATCTCGATGATTCTGCATACTTCTGACAGAAGACTCACCAAGATTATCGCAGAAAATGCATATCTCAGCTGGAAACCCCACGAAAACCAAGATATCGCCGGTTCTGCATATCAAACGCACTGTGGAGTGGGGAAAACAACCAGATAACGTGTTTCTCGCTTTAAATAGCTCGAAACGAGCGATCTAGATGATTCTGCATACTTCTGACTGAAGTCTCACCAATATTATCGCAGAAAATGCTATATCTCAGCTTGAAACCCGACGAAAACCACGATGTCGCCGGTTCTGCATATCAAACGCACTGTGGCGTGGTGAAAACACCAGAAAACGTGTTTCTCGCATTAAATAGCTCGAAAAGAGCGATCTAGATGATTCTGCATACTTCTGACAGAAGACTCACCAAGATTATCACAGAAATTGCATATCTCAGCTGGAAACCCCACGAAAACCAAGATATCGCCGGTTCTGCATATCAGACGCACTATGGAGTGGTGAAAACATTAGAAAACGTGTATCTCGCATTAACTAGCTCGAAAAGAGCGTTCTCGATGATTCTGCATACTTCTCATAGATGAAACACCAAGATTATCGCAGAAAATGCATATTTCAGCTGGAAACCCCACGAAAACCAAGTTATCGGCGGCTCTACATATCAAACGCACTGTGGAGTGGTCAAAACAACCAGATAAAGTGTTTCTCGCTTTAAATAGCTCGAAACGCGGGATCTAGATGATTCTGCATACTTCTGACTGAAGTCTCACCAATATGATCGCAGAAAATGCATATCTCAGCTTGAAACCCGACGAAAACCACGATGTCGCCGGTTCTGCATATCAAACGCACTGTGGCGTGGTGAAAACACCAGAAAACGTGTTTCTCGCATCAGATAGCTCGAAAAGAGCGATCTAGATGATTCTGCATACTTCTGACAGAAGACTCACCAAGATTATCGCAGAAAATGCATATCTCAGCTGGAAACCCCACGGAAACCAAGATATCGCCGGTTCTGCATATCAAACGCACTGTGGAGTGCTGAAAACACCAGATAACGTGTTTCTCGCATTACCCAGCTCGAAAAGAGCGTTCTCGATGATTAAGCATACTTCGGACAGAAGACTCACCAAGATTATCGCAGGAATTGCAAATCTCAGCTTGAACCCCGACGAAATCCAAGATGTCGCCGGATCTGCATATCAAACGCACTGTGGAGTGGTGAAAACAACCAGATAACGTGTTTCTCGCATTAAATAGCTCGAATAGAGCGATCTCGATGATTCTGCATACTTCGAACGGAAGTCTCAACAAGATTATCGCAGAAAATGCATATTTCAGCTTGAAACCCCACGAAAACCAAGATATCTACTGTTCTGCATATCAAACGCACTGTGGTGTGGTGAAAACACCAGATAACGTGTTTCTCGCACTAACTAGCTCGAAAAGAGCGATCTCGATGATTCAGCATACTTCGGACAGAAGTCTCACCAAGATTATCGCAGAAAATGTATATCTCAGCTTGAAACCCCACGAAAACCAAGATATCGCCGGTTCTGCATATCATACGCACTGTGGAGTGGTGAAAAAACCAGAAAACGTGTTTCTCGCATTAAGTAGCTCGAAAAGAGCGTTCTCGATGATTCTGCATACTTCTCATAGATGAAACACCAAGATTATCGCAGAAAATGCATATATCAGCTGGAAACCCCACGAAAACCACGTTATCGGCGGTTCTACATATCAAACGCACTGTGGAGTGGTGAAAACACCAGATAACGTGTTTCTCGCATTAAAGAGCTCGAAAAGAGGGATCTCGATGATTCTGCATACTTCGGACAGAAGTGTCACCAGATTATCGCAGAAAATGCATATCTCAGCTTGAAACCCCACGAAAACCAAAATATCGCTGGTTCCTCATATCAGACGCACTATGGAGTGGTGAAAACATCAGAAAACGTGTATCTCGCATTAACTAGCTCGAAAAGAGCGTTCTCGATGATTCTGCATACTTCTCATAGATGAAACACCAAGATTATCGCAGAAAATGCATATTTCAGCTGGAAACCCCACGAAAACCAAGTTATCGGCGGCTCTACATATCAAACGCACTGTGGAGTATTCAAAACAACCAGATAACGTGTTTCTCGCTTTAAATAGCTCGAAACCAGCGATCTAGATGATTCTGCATACTTCTGACTGAAGTCTCACCAATATGATCGCAGAAAATGCATACCTCAGCTTGAAACCCGACGAAAACCACGATGTCGCCGGTTCTGCATATCAAACGCACTGTGGCGTGGTGAAAACACCAGAAAACGTGTTTCTCGCATTAACTAGCTCGAAAAGTTCGATCTTGATGATTCTGCATACTTCTGTCTGAAGTCTCTCCAATATTATCGCACAAAATGCATATCTGAGCTTGAAACCCGACCGAAACCAAGATATATCCGGTTCTGCATGTCAAACGTACTGTGGGGTGGTGAATACACCAGAAAACGTGTTTCTCACATTAAATAGCTCGAAGAGAGCGATCTAGATGTTTCTGCATACTTCTGACAGAAGACTCACCATGGTTATCGTAGAAAATGCATATCGCAGCTTGAAATCTCACGAAAATTAAGATGTCGCCTGTTCTGCATATCAAACGCACTGTGGAGTGGTGAAAACACCAGATAACGTGTCTCTCGCATTAAATAGCTCGAAAAGAGGGGTCTCGATGATTCTGCATAGTACTGACAGAAGACTCACCAAGATTATCGACGAAAATGCATATCTCAGGTTGAAATCCCACGAAAATCAAGATGTCGCCGGTTCTGCATATCAAACGCACTGTGGAGTGGTGAAAACACCAGATAACGTGTTTCTCGCATTAAAGAGCTCGAAAAGAGGGATCTCGATGATTCTGCATACTTCTGACAGAAGACTCACCAAGATTATCACAGAAATTGCATATCTCAGCTGGAAACCCCACGAAAACCAAGATATCGCCGGTTCTGCATATCAAACGCACTGTGGAGTGCTGAAAACACCAGATAACGTGTTTCTCGCATTAAAGAGCTCGAAAAGAGGGATCTCGATGATTCTGCATACTTCGAACAGAAGTCTCAACAAGATTATCGCAGAAAATGCATATTTCAGCTTGAAACCCCACGAAAACCAAGATATCTACTGTTCTGCATATCAAACGCACTGTGGTGTGGTGAAAACACCAGATAACGTGTTTCTCGCACTAACTAGCTCGCAAAGAGCGATCTCGATGATTCAGCATACTTCGGACAGAAGTCTCACCAAGATTATCGTAAAAAATGCGTATCTCAGCTTGAAACCCCACGAAAGCCAAGATATCGCTGGTTCTGCATATCAAACGAATTGTGGAGTGGTGAAAACACCGGATAAGGTTTTTCTCGCATTAACTAGCTCGAAAAGAGCGATCTCGATGTTTCAGCATACTTCGGACAGAAGTCTCACCAAGATTACCGCAGAAAATGTATATCTCAGCTTGAAACCCCACGAAATCCAAGATATCGCCGGTTCTGCATATCATACGCACTGTGGAGTGGTGAAAACACCAGATAACGTGTTTCGCGCATTAAATAGCTCGAAACGAGCGATCTCGATGATTAAGCATACTTCGAACAGAAGTCTCACCAAGATTATCGTAAAAAATGCATATCTCAGCTTGAAACCCCACGAAAACCAAGATATCGCTGGTTCTGCATATCAAACGCACTGTGGAGTGGTGAAAACAACCATATAACGTGTTTCTCGCATTAAATAGCTCGGAAAGAGCGATCTAGATGATTCTGCATACTCCTGACAGAAGACTCACCATGGTTATCGTAGAAAATGCATATCTCAGCTTGAAACTTCACGAAAATCAAGATGTCGCCGGTTCTGCATATCAAACGCACTGTGGAGTCGTGACACCAACCAGACAACGTGTTTCTCGCATTAAATAGCTCGAAAAGAGCGATCCCGATGATTCTGCATACTTCTGACAGAAGTCTCACCAAGATTATCGTTGTAAATGCATATCTCAGCTTGATACCCGACCTAAACCAAGATATCTCCTGTTCTGCATGTCAAACGTACTGTGGAGTGGTGAATACACCAGAAAACGTGTTTCTCGCATTAAATAGCTCGAAAAGAGCGATCCCGATGATTCTGCATACTTCTGACACAAGTCTCACCAAGATTATCGTAGAAAATGCATATCTCAGCTTGAAACCCGACCGAAACCAAGATATATCCGGTTCTGCATGTCAAACGTACTGTGGGGTGGTGAATACACCAGAAAACGTGTTTCTCACATTAAATAGCTCGAAGAGAGCGATCTAGATGTTTCTGCATACTTCAGACAGAAGACTCACCATGGTTATCGTAGAAAATGCATATCGCAGCTTGAAATCTCACGAAAATTAAGATGTCGCCTGTTCTGCATATCAAACGCACTGTGGAGTGGTGAAAACACCAGATAACGTGTCTCTCGCATTAAATAGCTCGAAAAGAGGGGTCTCGATGATTCTGCATAGTACTGACAGAAGACTCACCAAGATTATCACAGAAATTGCATATCTCAGCTGGAAACCCCACGAAAACCAAGATATCGCCGGTTCTGCATATCAGACGCACTATGGAGTGGTGAAAACATCAGAAAACGTGTATCTCGCATTAACTAGCTCGAAAAGAGCGTTCTCGATGATTCTGCATACTTCTCATAGATGAAACAACAAGAGTATCGCAGAAAATGCATATTTCAGCTGGAAACCCCACGAAAACCAAGTTATCGGCGGCTCTACATATCAAACGCACTGTGGAGTGGTCAAAACAACCAGATAACGTGTTTCTCGCTTTAAATAGCTCGAAACGAGCGATCTAGATGATTCTGCTTACTTCTGACTGAAGTCTCACCAATATGATCGCAGAAAATGCATATCTCAGCTTGAAACCCGACGAAAACCACGATGTCGCCGGTTCTGCATATCAAACGCACTGTGGCGTGGTGAAAACACCAGAAAACGTGTTTCTCGCATCAAATAGCTCGAAAAGAGCGATCTAGATGATTCTGCATACTTCTGACAGAAGACTCACCAAGATTATCGCAGAAAATGCATATCTCATCTGGAAACCCCACGAAAACCAAGATATCGCCGGTTCTGCATATCAAACGCACTGTGGAGTGCTGAAAACACCAGATAACGTGTTTCTCGCATTAAAGAGCTCGAAAAGAGGGATCTCGATGATTCTGCATACTTCTGTCTGAAGTCTCTCCAATATTATCGCACAAAATGCATATCTGAGCTTGAAACCCCACGAAAACCAGGATATCGTCGGTTCTGCATATCAAACGCACTGTGGAGTGGTGAAAACACCAGATAACGTGTTTCTCGCATTAAAGAGCTCGAAAAGAGGGATCTCGATGATTCTGCATACTTCTAAATGAATTCTCACCAAGGTTATCGCAGAAAATGCATATCTCAGGTTGATACCCGACGAAAGCCAAGACGTCGCCGGTTCTGCATATCAAACGCACTTTGGAGAGGTGAAAACACCAGATAACGTGTTTCTCGCATTAAAGAGCTCGAAAAGAGGGATCTCGATGTTTCCGCTTACTTCTGATAGAAGTCTCACCAAGATTATCGCAGAAAACGCATATCTCAGCTTGAAACCCCACGAAAACCAAGATATCGCCGGTTCTGCATATCAAACCAACTGTGGAGTGGTGAAAACCCCAGATAACGTGTTTCTCGCATTAAATAGCTCGAAAAGTGCGATCTCGATGTTTCTGCATACTTCGAACAGAAGTCTCAACAAGATTATCGCAGAAAATGCATATTTCAGCTTGAAACCCCACGGAAACCACGATATCTACTGTTCTGCATATCAAACGCACTGTGGTGTGGTGAAACCACCAGATAACGTGTTTCTCGCACTAACTAGCTCGAAAAGAGCGATCTCGATGATTCTGCATACTTCGGACAGAAGTCTCACCAAGATTACCGCAGAAAATGTATATCTCAGCTTGAAACCCCACGAAAACCAAGATATCGCCGGTTCTGCATATCATACGCACTGTGGAGTGGTGAAAACACCAGATAACGTGTTTCTCGCATTAAATAGCTCGAAACGAGCGATCTCGATGATTAAGCATACTTCGAACAGAAGTCTCACCAAGATTATCGTAAAAAATGCATATCTCAGCTTGAAACCCCACGAAAACCAAGATATCGCTGGTTCTGCATATCAAACGCACTGTGGAGTGGTGAAAACAACCATATAACATGTTTCTCGCATTAAATAGCTCGAAAAGAGCGATCTAGATGATTCTGCATACTCCTGACAGAAGACTCACCATGGTTATCGTAGAAAATGCATATCTCAGCTTGAAATCTCACGAAAATCAAGATGTCGCCTGTTCTGCATATCAAACGCACTGTGGAGTGGTGAAAACACCAGATAACGTGTTTCTCGCATTAAATAGCTCGAAAAGAGGGGTCTCGATGATTCTGCATCCTACTGACAGAAGACTCACCAATATTATAGCAGAAAATGCATATCTCATCTTGAAACCTCACGAAAATCAAGATGTCGCCGGTTCTGCATATCAAACGCACTGTGGAGTCGTGAAACCAACCAGACAACGTGTTTCTCGCATTAAATAGCTCGAAAAGAGCGATCCCGATGATTCTACACACTTCTGACAGAAGTCTCACCAAGATTATCGTTGAAAATGCATATCTCAGCTTGATACCCGACCTAAACCAAGATATCTCCTGTTCTGCATGTCAAACGTACTGTGGAGTGGTGAATACACCAGAAAACGTGTTTCTCGCATTAAATAGCTCGAAAAGAGCGATCTAGATGATTCTACATACTTCTGACAGAAGACTCACCAAGATTATCGCAGAAAATGCATATCTCAGCTGGAAACACCACGAAAATCAAGATATCGCCGGTTCTGCATATAAAACGCGCTGTGGAATGTTGACAACACCAGAAAACTTGTTTTTTCGCATTAAATAGCTCGAAACGAGCGATCTCGATGATTCTGCATACTTCTGACTGAAGTCTCACCAAGAGTATCGCAGAGAATGCATATCTCAGCTGGAAACACCACGAAAATCTAGATATCGCCGGTTATGCATATCAAACGCACTGTGGAGAGGTGAAAACAACCATATAATGTGTTTCTCGCATTAAATAGCTCGAAAAGAGCGATCCCGATGATTCTGCATACTTCTGACAGAAGTCTCACCAAGATTATCGTAGAAAATGCATATCTCAGCTTGAAACCCGACCGAAACCAAGATATATCCGGTTCTGCATGTCAAACGTACTGTGGGGTGGTGAATACACCAGAAAACGTGTTTCTCACATTAAATAGCTCGAAGAGAGCGATCTAGATGATTCTGCATACTTCTGACAGAAGACTCACCATGGTTATCGTAGAAAATGCATATCGCAGCTTGAAATCTCACGAAAATTAAGATGTCGCCTGTTCTGCATATCAAACGCACTGTGGAGTGGTGAAAACACCAGATAACGTGTCTCTCGCATTAAATAGCTCGAAAAGAGGGATCTCGATGATTCTGCTTACTTCTGATAGAAGTCTCACCAAGATTATCGCAGAAAACGCATATCTCAGCTTGAAACCCCACGAAAACCAAGATATCGCCGGTTCTGCATATCAAACCAACTGTGGAGTGGTGAAAACTCCAGATAACGTGTTTCTCGCAGTAACTAGCTCGAAAAGAGCGATCTCGATGATTCAGCATACTTCGGACAGAAGTCTCACCAAGATTATCGTAAAAAATGCATATCTCAGCTTGAAACCCCACGAAAGCCAAGATATCGCTGGTTCTGCATATCAAACGCACTGTGGAGTGGTGAAAACACCGGATAAGGTTTTTCTCGCATTAACTAGCTCGAAAAGAGCGATCTCGATGATTCTGCATACTTCTGACTGAAGTCTCACCAAGATTATCGCAGAAAATGCATATCTCAGGTTGATACCCGACGAAAGCCAAGATGTCGCCGGTTCTGCGTATCAAACGCACTGTGGAGAGGTGAAAACACCAGATAACGTGTTTCTCGCATTAAATAGCTCGAAAAGAGGGATCTCGATGATTCTGCTTACTTCTGATAGAAGTCTCACCAAGATTATCGCAGAAAACGCATATCTCAGCTTGAAACCCCACGAAAACCAAGATATCGCTGGTTCTGCATATCAAACGCACTGTGGAGTGGTGAAAACACCGGATAAGGTTTTTCTCGCATTAACTAGCTCGAAAAGAGCGATCTAGATGATTCTGCATACTCCTGACAGAAGACTCACCATGGTTATCGTAGAAAATGCATATCGCAGCTTGAAATCTCACGAAAATTAAGATGTCGCCTGTTCTGCATATCAAACGCACTGTGGAGTGGTGAAAACACCAGATAACGTGTCTCTCGCATTAAATAGCTCGAAAAGAGGGATCTCGATGATTCTGCTTACTTCTGATAGAAGTCTCACCAAGATTATCGCAGAAAATGCATATCTCAGGTTGATACCCGACGAAAGCCAAGATGTCGCCGGTTCTGCGTATCAAACGCACTGTGGAGAGGTGAAAACACCAGATAACGTGTTTCTCGCATTAAATAGCTCGAAAAGAGGGATCTCGATGATTCTGCTTACTTCTGATAGAAGTCTCACCAAGATTATCGCAGAAAACGCATATCTCAGCTTGAAACCCCACGAAAACCAAGATATCGCCGGTTCTGCATATCAAACGCACTGTGGAGTGGTGAAAACACCAGATAACGTGTCTCTCGCATTAAATAGCTCGAAAAGAGGGGTCTCGATGATTCTGCATAGTACTGACAGAAGACTCACCAAGATTATCGACGAAAATGCATATCTCAGGTTGAAATCTCACGAAAATCAAGATGTCGCCGGTTCTGCATATCAAACGCACTGTGGTGTGGTGAATACACCAGATAACGTGTTTCTTGCACTAACTAGCTCGAAAAGAGCGATCTCGATGATTCAGCATACTTCGGACAGAAGTCTCACCAAGATTATCGTAAAAAATGCATATCTCAGCTTGAAACCCCACGAAAGCCAAGATATCGCTGGTTCTGCATATCAAACGAATTGTGGAGTGGTGAAAACAACCATATAACGTGTTTCTCGCATTAAATAGCTCGAAAAGAGCGATCTAGATGATTCTGCATACTCCTGACAGAAGACTCACCATGGTTATCGTAGAAAATGCATACCTCAGCTTGAAATCTCACGAAAATCAAGATGTCGCCTGTTCTGCATATCAAACGCACTGTGGAGTGGTGAAAACACCAGATAACGTGTTTCTCGCATTAAATAGCTCGAAAAGAGGGGTCTCGATGATTATGCATCCTACTGACAGAAGACTCACCAATATTATAGCAGAAAATGCATATCTCAGCTGGAAACACCACGAAAATCAAGATATCGCCGGTTCTGCATATAAAACGCACTGTGGAATGTTGACAACACCAGAAAACTTGTTTTTTCGCATTAAATAGCTCGAAACGAGCGATCTCGATGATTCTGCATACTTCTGACTGAAGTCTCACCAAGAGTATAGCAGAGAATGCATATCTCAGCTGGAAACACCACGAAAATCTAGATATCGCCGGTTATGCATATCAAACGCACTGTGGAGTGGTGAAAACAACCATATAATGTGTTTCTCGCATTAAATAGCTCGAAAAGAGCGATCCCGATGATTCTGCATACTTCTGACAGAAGTCTCACCAAGATTATCGTAGAAAATGCATATCTCAGCTTGAAACCCGACCGAAACCAAGATATATCCGGTTCTGCATGTCAAACGTACTGTGGGGTGGTGAATACACCAGAAAACGTGTTTCTCACATTAAATAGCTCGAAGAGAGCGATCTAGATGATTCTGCATACTTCTGACAGAAGACTCACCATGGTTATCGTAGAAAATGCATATCGCAGCATGAAATCTCACAAAAATTAAGATGTCGCCTGTTCTGCATATCAAACGCACTGTGGAGTGGTGAAAACACCAGATAACGTGTCTCTCGCATTAAATAGCTCGAAAAGAGGGGTCTCGATGATTCTGCATAGTACTGACAGAAGACTCACCAAGATTATCGCCGAAAATGCATATCTCAGGTTGAAATCTCACGAAAATGAAGATGTCGCCGGTTCTGCATATCAAACGCACTGTGGAGTGGTGAAAACACCAGATAACGTGTTTCTCGCATTAAAGAGCTCGAAAAGAGGGATCTCGATGATTCTGCTTACTTCTGATAGAAGTCTCACCAAGATTATCGCAGAAAACGCATATCTCAGCTTGAAACCCCACGAAAACCAAGATATCGCCGGTTCTGCATATCAAACCTACTGTGGAGTGGTGAAAACTCCAGATATCGTGTTTCTCGCATTAAATAGCTCGAAACGAGCGATCTCGATGATTAAGCATACTTCGGACAGAAGTCTCACCAAGATTATCGTAAAAAATGCATATCTCAGCTTGAAACCCCACGAAAGCCAACATATCGCTGGTTCTGCATATCAAACGCACTGTGGAGTGGTGAAAACACCGGATAAGGTTTTTCTCGCATTAACTAGCTCGAAAAGAGCGATCTCGATGATTCTGCATACTTCTGACTGAAGTCTCACCAAGATTATCGCAGAAAATGCATATCTCAGGTTGATACCCGACGAAAGCCAAGATGTCGCCGGTTCTGCGTATCAAACGCACTGTGGAGAGGTGAAAACACCAGATAACGTGCTTCTCGCATTAAAGAGCTCGAAAAGAGGGATCTCGATGTTTCCGCTTACTTCTGATAGAATTCTCACCAAGATTATCGCAGAAAACGCATATCTCAGCTTGAAACCCCACGAAAACCAAGATATCGCCGGTTCTGCATATCAAACCAACTGTGGAGTGGTGAAAACCCCAGATAACGTGTTTCTCGCATTAAATAGCTCGAAAAGTGCGATCTCGATGATTCTGCATACTTCGATCGGAAGTCTCAACAAGATTATCGCAGAAAATGCATATTTCAGCTTGAAACCCCACGAAAACCAAGATATCTACTGTTCTGCATATCAAACGCACTGTGGTGTGGTGAAAACACCAGATAACGTGTTTCTCGCACTAACTAGCTCGAAAAGAGCGATCTCGATGATTCAGCATACTTCGGACAGAAGTCTCACCAAGATTATCGTAAAAAATGCATATCTCAGCTTGAAACCCCACGAAAGCCAAGATATCGCTGGTTCTGCATATCAAACGAACTGTGGAGTGGAGAAAACACCGGATAAGGTTTTTCTCGCATTAACTAGCTCGAAAAGAGCGATCTCGATGTTTCAGCATACTTCGGACAGAAGTCTCACCAAGATTATCGCAGAAAATGTATATCTCAGCTTGAAACCCCACGAAAACCAAGATATCGCCGGTTCTGCATATCATACGCACTGTGGAGTGCTGAAAACACCAGATAACGTGTTTCTCGCATTAAATAGCTCGAAACGAGCGATCTCGATGATTAAGCATACTTCGAACAGAAGTCTCACCAAGATTATCGTAAAAAATGCATATCTCAGCTTGAAACCCCACGAAAACCAAGATATCGCTGGTTCTGCATGTCAAACGCACTGTCGAGTGGTGAAAACACCAGATAACGTTTTTCTCGCATTAAATAGCTCGAAAAGAAGGATCTCGATGATTCTGCATACTTCTGACTGAAGTCTCACCAAGATTATCGCAGAAAATGCATATCTCAGGTTGATACCCGACGATAGCCAAGATGTCGCCGGTTCTGCATATCAAACGCACTGTGGAGTGGTGAAAACTCCAGATATCGTGTTTCTCGCATTAAATAGCTCGAAACGAGCGATCTCGATGATTAAGCATACTTCGGACAGAAGTCTCTCGAAGATTATCGTAAAAAACGCATATCTCAGCTTGACACCCCACGAAAACCCAGATATCGCCGGTTCTGCATATCAATGCAACTGTGGAGTTGTGAAAACACCAGACAACGTGTTTCTCGCATTAAATAGCTCGAAAAGAGCGATCTAGATGATTCTGCATACTTCGGACAGAAGTCTCACCAAGATTATCGCAGAAAATGCATATCTCACCTTGAAACCTCACGAAAATCAAGATGACGCCGGTTCTGCATATCAAACGCACTGTGGAGTGGTGAAAACAACCAGATAACGAGTTTCTCGCATTAAATAGCTCGAAAAGAGCGATCCCGATGATTCTGCATACTTCTGACAGAAGTCTCACCAAGATTATCGTAGAAAATGCATATCCCAGCTTGATACCCGACGAAAGCCAAGATGTCGCCGGTTCTGCATATCAAACGCACTGTGGAGTGGTGAAAACACCAGATAACGTGTTTGTCGCATTAAACAGCTCGAAAAGAGCGATCTAGATGATTCTGCATAATTCGGACAGAAGTCTCACTGAGATTATCGCAGAAAATGCATATCTCACCTTGAAACCCCACGAAAACCAAGATATCGCTGGTTCTGCATATCAAACGCACTGTGGAGTGCTGAAAGCACCAGATAACGTGTTTCTCCATTAAATAGCTAGAAAAGAGCGATCTCGATGATTCTGCAAACTTCTGACTGATGTGTCACCAAGATTATCGCAGAAAATGCATATCTCAGCTTGATGCCCGACGACAGCCATGATGTCGCCGGTTCTGCATATCAAACGCACTGTGGAGTGGTGAAAACACCAGATAACGTGTTTCTCGCAATAAATAGCTAGAAACGAGCGATCACGATGATTAAGCATACTTCGGGCAGAAGTCTCACCAAGATTATCGTAAAAAATGCATATCTCAGTTTGAACCCCGACTAAAGCCAAGATGTCGCCGGTTCTGCATATCAAACGCACTGTGGAGTGGTGAAAACACCATATTACGTGTTTCTCGCGTTAAATAGCTCGACAACAGCGATCTAGACGATTCTGCATACTTCTGACTGAAGTCTCACCAAGATTATCGCAGAAAATGCATATCTCAGCTTGAATCCCGAACGTAACCAAGATATCTGCGGTTCTGCATTTCAAACGCACTGTGGAGTGGCGAAAACACCAGATAACGTGTTTCTCGCATTAAACAGCTCGAAAAGAGCGTACTCGATGCTTCTGCATACTTCTGACAGAAGAATCACCAAGATTATCGCAGAAAATGCATGTCTCAGCTTGAAACCCGACCGAAACCAAGATATCTTCGGTTCTGCATGTCAAACGTACTGTGGAGTGGTGAATACACCAGAAAACGTGTTTCTGGCATTAAGTAGCTCGAAAAGAGCGTTCTCGAAGGTTCTGCATACTTCTGACTGATGTCTCACCACTATTATCGCAGAAAATGCATATCTCAGCTGGAAACACCACGAATATCAAGATATTGCCGGTTCTGCATATCAAACGCTCTGTGGAGTGGTGAATACAACAGAAAACGTGTTTCTCGCATTAAATGGCTCGAAAAGTGCAATCTAGATGATTCTGCATCCTTCTGACAGAAGACTCACCAAGATTATCGCAGAAAATGCATATCTCAGCTGGAAACACCACGAAAATCAAGATATCGCCAGTTCTGCATATCAAACGCACTGTGGAATGTTGAAAACACCGGGAAACTTGTTTTTTTGCATTAAATAGCTCGACAAGAGCGATCCAGATGATTCTGCATACTTCTGAGTGAAGTCTCACCACGATTATCGCAGAAAATGCATATCTCAGCTGGAAACCCCACGAAAACCAAGATATCGCCGGTTCTGCTTATCAGACGCACTTTGGAGTGGTGAAAACACCAGAAAACGTGTTACTCGCATTAACTAGCTCGAAAAGTGCATTCTGGATGGTTCTGCATACTTCTCATTGATGAAACACAAAGATTATCGCAGAAAATGCATATCTCAGCTTGATGCCCGACGACAGCCATGATGTCGCCGGTTCTGCATATCAAACGCACTGTGGAGTGGTGAAAACACCAGATATCGTGTTTCTCGCATTAAATAGCTCGAAAAGAGCGTTCTGGATGATTCTGCATACTTCTCATTGATGAAACACAAAGATTATCGCAGAAAATGCATATTTCAGTTGGAAACCCCACGAAAACCAAGTTATCGGCGGCTCTACATATCAAACGCACTGTGGAGTGGTCAAAACACCAGAAAACTTCTTTTTCGCATTAAATAGCTCGAAACGAACGATCTAGATGATTCTGCATACTTCTGACTGAAGTCTCACCAATATTATCGCAGAAAATGCATATCTCAGCTAGAAACGTCACGAAAATCAAGATGTCGCCGGTTCTGCATATCAAACGCACTGTGGAGTGGTGAAAACAACCAGATAACGTGTTTCTCGCATTAAATAGCTCGAATAGAGCGATCTCGATGATTCTGCATACTGCTGACAGAAGACTCACCAAGATTATCGCAGAAAATGCATATCTCAGCTGGAAACACCACGAAAATCAAGATGACGCTGGTTCTGCATATCAAACGCACAGTGGAGTGGTGAAAACAACCAGACAACGTGTTTCTCGCATTAAATAGCTCGAAACGAGCGATCTAGATGATCCTGCATACTTCTGACTGAACTTTCACCAATATTATCGCAGAAAATGCATATCTCAGCTTGAAACCTCACGAAAATCAAGATGGCGCCGGTTCCGCATATCAAACGCACTGTGGAGTGGTCAATACACCAGATAACGTGTTTCTCCATTAAATAGCTCGAAAAGAGCGATATCGATGATTCTGCAAACTTCTGACTGATGTCTCACCAAGATTATCGCAGAAAATGCATATCTCAGCTTGATGCCCGACGACAGCCATGATGTCGCCGGTTCTGCATATCAAACGCACTGTGGAGTGGTGAAAACACCAGATAACGTGTTTCTCGCATTAAATAGCTAGAAACGAGCGATCACGATGATTAAGCATACTTCGGGCAGAAGTCTCACCAAGATTATCGTAAAAAATGCATATCTCAGTTTGAACCCCGACTAAAGCCAAGATGTCGCCGGTTCTGCATATCAAACGCACTGTGGAGTGGTGAAAACACCATATAACGTGGTTCTCGCGTTAAATAGCTCGACAAGAGCGATCTAGACGATTCTGCATACTTCTGACTGAAGTCTCACCAAGATTATCGCAGAAAATGCATATCTCAGCTTGAATCCCGAACGTAACCAAGATATCTGCGGTTCTGCATGTCAAACGTACTGTGGAGTGGTGAATACACCAGAAAACGTGTTTCTCGCATTAAGTAGCTCGAAAAGAGCGTTCTCGAAGATTCTGCATACTTCTGACTGATGTCTCACCACTATTATCGCAGAAAATGCATATCTCAGCTGGAAACACCACGAATATCAAGATATCGCCGGTTCTGCATATCAAACGCACTGTGGAGTGGTCAATACACCAGATAACGTGTTTCTCCATTAAATAGCTCGAAAAGAGCGTTCTCGATGATTCTGCATACTTCTGACAGAAGACTCACTAAGATTATCGCAGATAATGCATATCTCAGCTGGAAACACCACGAAAATCAAGATATCGCCAGTTCTGCATATCAAACGCACTGTGGAATGTTGAAAACACCGGGAAACTTGTTTTTTTGCATTAAGTAGCTCGACAAGAGCGATCTAGATGATTCTGCATACTTCTGAATGAAGTCTCACCACGATTATCGCAGAAAATGCATATCTCAGCTGGAAACCCCACGAAAACCAAGATATCGCCGGTTCTGCATATCAGACGCACTGTGGAGTGGTGAAAACACCAGAAAACGTGTTACTCGCATTAACTAGCTCGAAAAGTGCGTTCTGGATGGTTCTGCATACTTCTCATTGATGAAACAAAAAGATTATCGCAGAAAATGCATATCTCAGCTTGATGCCCGACGACAGCCATGATGTCGCCGGTTCTGCATATCAAACGCACTGTGGAGTGGTGAAAACACCAGATAACGTGTTTCTCGCATTAAATAGCTCGAAAAGAGCGTTCTGGATGATTCTGCATACTTCTCATTGATGAAACACAAAGATTATCGCAGAAAATGCATATTTCAGCTGGAAACCCCACGAAAACCAAGTTATCGGCGGCTCTACATATCAAACGCACTGTGGAGTGGTCAAAACACCAGAAAACTTGTTTTTTCGCATTAAATAGCTCGAAACGAACGATCTAGATGATTCTGCATACTTCTGACTGAAGTCTCACCAATATTATCGCAGAAAATGCATATCTCAGCTAGAAACGTCACGAAAATCAAGATGTCGCCGGTTCTGCATATCAAACGCACCGTGGAGTGGTGAAAACAACCAGACAACGTGTTTCTCGCATTAAATAGCTCGAAACGAGCGATCTAGATGATCCTGCATACTTCTGACTGAACTCTCACCAATATTATCGCAGAAAATGCATATCCTAGGTAGAAACCTCACGAAAATCAAGATGGCGCCGGTTCCGCATATCAAACGCACTGTGGAGTGGTCAATACACCAGATAACGTGTTTCTCCATTAAATAGCTCGAAAAGAGCGATATCGATGATTCTGCAAACTTCTGACTGATGTCTCACCAAGATTATCGCAGAAAATGCATATCTCAGCTTGATGCCCGACGACAGCCATGATGTCGCCGGTTCTGCATATCAAACGCACTGTGGAGTGGTGAAAACACCAGATAACGTGTTTCTCGCATTAAATAGCTAGAAACGAGCGATCACGATGATTAAGCATACTTCGGGCAGAAGTCTCACCAAGATTATCGTAAAAAATGCATATCTCAGCTTGAAACCCCACGAAATCCAAGATATCGCTGGTTCTTCATATCAAACGCACTGTGGAGTGCTGAAAGCACCAGATAACGTGTTTGCCGCATTAATTAGCACGAAACGAGCGATCTAGATGATTCTGCATACTTCTGACTGAAGTCTCACCAATATTATCGCAAAAAATGCATATCTCAGTTTGAACCCCGACTAAAGCCAAGATGTCGCCGGTTCTGCATATCAAACGCACTGTGGAGTGGTGAAAACACCATATAACGTGTTTCTCGCGTTAAATAGCTCGACAAGAGCGATCTAGACAATTCTGCATACTTCTGACTGAAGTCTCACCAAGATTATCGCAGAAAATGCATATCTCAGCTTGAATCCCGAACGTAACCAAGATATCTGCGGTTCTGCATGTCAAACGCACTGTGGAGTGGCGAAAACACCAGATAACGTGTTTCTCGAATTAAGTAGCTCGAAAAGAGCGATCTCGATGATTCTGCATACTTCTGACAGAAGTCTCACCAAGATAATCGCAGAAAATGCATATCTCACCTTGAAACCTCACGAAAATCAAGATGGCGCCGGTTCCGCATATCAAACGCACTGTGGAGTGGTCAATACACCAGATAACGTGTTTCTCCATTAAATAGCTCGAAAAGAGCGATCTCGATGATTCTGCATACTTCTGACTGATGTCTCACCAAGATTATCGCAGAAAATGCATATCTCAGATTGAAACCCCACGAAAACCAAGATATCGCCGGTTCTGCATATCATACGCACTGTGGAGTGGTGAAAACACCAGATAACGTGTTTCTCGCATTAAATAGCTCGAAACGAGCGATCTCGATGATTAAGCATACTTCAGACAGGAGTCTCACCAAGATTATCGTAAAAAATGCATATCTCAGCTTGAAACCCCACGAAATCCACGATATCGCTGGTTCTGCATATCAAACGCACTGTGGAGTGCTGAAAGCACCAGATAACGTGTTTGCCGCATTAATTAGCACGAAACGAGCGATCTAGATGATTCTGCATACTTCTGACTGAAGTCTCACCAATATTATCGCAAAAAATGCATATCTCAGTTTGAACCCCGACTAAAGCCAAGATGTCGCCGGTTCTGCATATCAAACGCACTGTGGAGTGGTGAAAACAACCAGATAACGAGTTTCTCGCATTAAATAGCTCGAAAAGAGCGTTCCCGATGATTCTGCATACTTCTGACAGAAGTCTCACCAAGATTATCGTAGAAAATGCATATCCCAGCTTGATACCCGACGAAAGCCAAGATGTCGCCGGTTCTGCATATCAAACGCACTGTGGAGTGGTGAAAACACCAGATAACGTGTTTCTCGCATTAAACAGCTCGAAAAGAGCGTACTCGATGCTTCTGCATACTTCTGACAGAAGAATCACCAAGATTATCGCAGAAAATGCATGTCTCAGCTTGAAACCCGACCGAAACCAAGATATCTTCGGTTCTGCATGTCAAACGTACTGTGGAGTGGTGAATACACCAGAAAACGTGTTTCTCGCTTTAAGTAACTCGAAAAGAGCGTTCTCGAAGATTCTGCATACTTCTGACTGATGTCTCACCACTATTATCGCAGAAAATGCATATCTCAGCTGGAAACACCACGAATATCAAGATATCGCCGGTTCTGCATATCAAACGCTCTCTGGAGTGGTGAATACACCAGAAAACGTGTTTCTCGCATTAAATGGCTCGAAAAGTGCAATCTAGATGATTCTGCATACTTCTGACAGAAGACTCACTAAGATTATCGCAGATAATGCATATCTCAGCTGGAAACACCACGAAAATCAAGATATCGCCAGTTCTGCATATCAAACGCACTGTGGAATGTTGAAAACACCGGGAAACTTGTTTTTTTGCATTAAGTAGCTCGACAAGAGCGATCTAGATGATTCTGCATACTTCTGAATGAAGTCTCACCACGATTATCGCAGAAAATGCATATCTCAGCTGGAAACCCCACGAAAACCAAGATATCGCCGGTTCTGCATATCAGACGCACTGTGGAGTGGTGAAAACACCAGAAAACGTGTTACTCGCATTAACTAGCTCGAAAAGTGCGTTCTGGATGGTTCTGCATACTTCTCATTGATGAAACACAAAGATTATCGCAGAAAATGCATATCTCAGCTTGATGCCCGACGACAGCCATGATGTCGCCGGTTCTGCATATCAAACGCACTGTGGAGTGGTGAAAACACCAGATAACGTGTTTCTCGCATTAAATAGCTCGAAAAGAGCGTTCTGGATGATTCTGCATACTTCTCATTGATGAAACACAAAGATTATCGCAGAAAATGCATATTTCAGTTGGAAACCCCACGAAAACCAAGATATCGTCGGTTCTGCATATCAGACGCACTGTGGAGTGGTGAAAACACCAGAAAACGTGTTACTCGCATTAACTAGCTCGAAAAGAGCGTTCTGGATGATTCTGCATACTTCTCATTGATGAAACACAAAGATTATCGCAGAAAATGCATATTTCAGCTGGAAACCCCACGAAAACCAAGTTATCGGCGGCTCTACATATCAAACGCACCGTGGAGTGGTGAAAACAACCAGACAACGTGTTTCTCGCATTAAATAGCTCGAAACGAGCGATCTAGATGATCCTGCATACTTCTGACTGAACTCTCACCAATATTATCGCAGAAAATGCATATCTCAGCTTGAAACCTCACGAAAATCAAGATGGCGCCGGTTCCGCATATCAAACGCACTGTGGAGTGGTCAATACACCAGATAACGTGTTTCTCCATTAAATAGCTCGAAAAGAGCGATCTCGATGATTCTGCATACTTCTGACTGATGTCTCACCAAGATTATCGCAGAAAATGCATATCTCAGCTTGATGCCCGACGACAGCCATGATGTCGCCGGTTCTGCATATCAAACGCACTGTGGAGTGGTGAAAACACCAGATAACGTGTTTCTCGCATTAAATAGCTAGAAACGAGCGATCACGATGATTAAGCATACTTCGGGCAGAAGTCTCACCAAGATTATCGTAAAAAATGCATATCTCAGCTTGAAACCCCACGAAAACCAAGATATCGCTGGTTCTGCATATCATACGCTCTGTGGAGTGGTGAATACACCAGAAAACGTGTTTCTCGCATTAAATGGCTCGAAAAGTGCAATCTAGATGATTCTGCATACTTCTGACAGAAGACTCACCAAGATTATCGCAGAAAATGCAAATCTCAGCTGGAAACACCACGAAAATCAAGATATCGCCAGTTCTGCATATCAAACGCACTGTGGATTGTTGAAAACACCGGGAAACTTGTTTTTTTGCATTAAATAGCTCGACAAGAGCGATCTAGATGATTCTGCATACTTCTGAATGAAGTCTCACCAATATTATCGCAGAAAATGCATATCTTAGCTAGAAACGTCACTAAAATCAAGATGTCGCCGGTTCTGCATATCAAACGCACTGTGGAGTGGTGAAAACAACCAGATAACGTGTTTCTCGCATTAAGTAGCTCGAAAAAAGCGTTCTCGAAGATTCTGCATACTTCTGACAGAAGTCTCACCAAGATTATCGTAGAAAAGCATATCTCAGCTTGAAACCCGACCGAAACCAGGATATCTCCGGTTCTGCATGTCAAACGTACTGTGGAGTGGTGAATACACCAGAAAACGTGTTTCTCGCATTAAGTAGCTCGAAAAGAGCGATCTCGATGATTCTGCTTACTTCGGACAGAAGTCTCACCAAGATTATCGTAGAAAATGCATATCTCAGCTTGAAACCCGACGAAAACCAAACATCGCCGGTTCTGCATGTCAAACGTACTGTGGAGTGGTGAAAACACCAGAAAACGTGTTTCTCGCATTAAATATCTCGAAACGAGCGATCTAGATGATCCTGCATACTTCTAACTGAACTCTCACCAATATTATCGCAGAAAATGCATATCTCAGCTTGAAACCTCACGAAAATCAAGATGGCGCCGGTTCCGCATATCAAAGGCACTGTGGAGTGGTCAATACACCAGATAACGTGTTTCTCGCATTAAATAGCTCGAATAGAGCGATCTCGATGATTCTGCATACTGCTGACAGAAGACTCACCAAGATTATCGAAGAAAATGCATATCTCAGCTGGAAACACCACGAAAATCAAGATATCGCCGGTTCTGCATATCAAACGCACCGTGGAGTGGTGAAAACAACCAGACAACGTGTTTCTCGCATTAAATAGCTCGAACCGAGCGATCTAGATGATCCTGCATACTTCTGACTGAACTCTCACCAATATTATCGCAGAAAATGCATATCTCAGCTTGAAACCTCACGAAAATCAAGATGGCGCCGGTTCCGCATATCAAACGCACTGTGGAGTGGTCAATACACCAGATAACGTGTTTCTCCATTAAATAGCTCGAAAAGAGCGATCTCGATGATTCTGCATACTTCTGACTGATGTCTCATCAAGATTACCGCAGAAAATGCATATCTCAGCTTGATGCCCGACGACAGCCATGATGTCGCCGGTTCTGCATATCAAACGCACTGTGGAGTGGTGAAAACACCAGATAACGTGTTTCTCGAATTAAATAGCTCGAAACGAGCGATCTAGATGATCCTGCATACTTCTGACTGAACTCTCACCAATATTATCGCAGAAAATGCATATCTCAGCTTGAAACCTCACGAAAATCAAGCTGGCGCCGGTTCCGCATATCAAACGCACTGTGGAGTGGTCAATACACCAGATAACGTGTTTCTCCATTAAATAGCTCGAAAAGAGCGATCTCGATGATTCTGCATACTTCTGACTGATGTCTCACCAAGATTATCGCAGAAAATGCATATCTCAGCTTGAAACCCGACGAAAACCAAACATCGCCGGTTCTGCATGTCAAACGTACTGTGGAGTGGTGAAAACACCAGATAACGTGTTTCTCGCATTAAATAGCTAGAAACGAGCGATCACGATGATTAAGCATACTTCGGGCAGAAGTCTCACCAAGATTATCGTAAAAAATGCATATCTCAGCTTGAAACCCCACGAAAACCAAGATATCGCTGGTTCTGCATATCATACGCACTGTGGAGTGCTGAAAGCACCAGATAACGTGTTTGCCGCATTAAATAGCTCGAAAAGAGAGATCCCGATGATTCTGCATACTTCTGACTGATGTCTCACCACTATTATCGCAGAAAATGCATATCTCAGCTGGAAACACCACGAATATCAAGATATCGCCGGTTCTGCATATCAAACGCTCTGTGGAGTGGTGAATACACCAGAAAACGTGTTTCTCGCATTAAATGGCTCGAAAAGTGCAATCTAGATGATTCTGCATACTTCTGACAGAAGACTCACCAAGATTATCGCAGAAAATGCAAATCTCAGCTGGAAACACCACGAAAATCAAGATATCGCCAGTTCTGCATATCAAACGCACTGTGGATTGTTGAAAACACCGGGAAACTTGTTTTTTTGCATTAAATAGCTCGACAAGAGCGATCTAGATGATTCTGCATACTTCTGAATGAAGTCTCACCAATATTATCGCAGAAAATGCATATCTTAGCTAGAAACGTCACTAAAATCAAGATGTCGCCGGTTCTGCATATCAAACGCACTGTGGAGTGGTGAAAACAACCAGATAACGTGTTTCTCGCATTAAGTAGCTCGAAAAAAGCGTTCTCGAAGATTCTGCATACTTCTGACAGAAGTCTCACCAAGATTATCGTAGAAAAGCATATCTCAGCTTGAAACCCGACCGAAACCAGGATATCTCCGGTTCTGCATGTCAAACGTACTGTGGAGTGGTGAATACACCAGAAAACGTGTTTCTCGCATTAAGTAGCTCGAAAAGAGCGATCTCGATGATTCTGCTTACTTCGGACAGAAGTCTCACCAAGATTATCGTAGAAAATGCATATCTCAGCTTGAAACCCGACGAAAACCAAACATCGCCGGTTCTGCATGTCAAACGTACTGTGGAGTGGTGAAAACACCAGAAAACGTGTTTCTCGCATTAAATATCTCGAAACGAGCGATCTAGATGATCCTGCATACTTCTAACTGAACTCTCACCAATATTATCGCAGAAAATGCATATCTCAGCTTGAAACCTCACGAAAATCAAGATGGCGCCGGTTCCGCATATCAAAGGCACTGTGGAGTGGTCAATACACCAGATAACGTGTTTCTCGCATTAAATAGCTCGAATAGAGCGATCTCGATGATTCTGCATACTGCTGACAGAAGACTCACCAAGATTATCGAAGAAAATGCATATCTCAGCTGGAAACACCACGAAAATCAAGATATCGCCGGTTCTGCATATCAAACGCACCGTGGAGTGGTGAAAACAACCAGACAACGTGTTTCTCGCATTAAATAGCTCGAACCGAGCGATCTAGATGATCCTGCATACTTCTGACTGAACTCTCACCAATATTATCGCAGAAAATGCATATCTCAGCTTGAAACCTCACGAAAATCAAGATGGCGCCGGTTCCGCATATCAAACGCACTGTGGAGTGGTCAATACACCAGATAACGTGTTTCTCCATTAAATAGCTCGAAAAGAGCGATCTCGATGATTCTGCATACTTCTGACTGATGTCTCATCAAGATTACCGCAGAAAATGCATATCTCAGCTTGATGCCCGACGACAGCCATGATGTCGCCGGTTCTGCATATCAAACGCACTGTGGAGTGGTGAAAACACCAGATAACGTGTTTCTCGAATTAAATAGCTCGAAACAAGCGATCTAGATGATCCTGCATACTTCTGACTGAACTCTCACCAATATTATCGCAGAAAATGCATATCTCAGCTTGAAACCTCACGAAAATCAAGCTGGCGCCGGTTCCGCATATCAAACGCACTGTGGAGTGGTCAATACACCAGATAACGTGTTTCTCCATTAAATAGCTCGAAAAGAGCGATCTCGATGATTCTGCATACTTCTGACTGATGTCTCACCAAGATTATCGCAGAAAATGCATATCTCAGCTTGAAACCCGACGAAAACCAAACATCGCCGGTTCTGCATGTCAAACGTACTGTGGAGTGGTGAAAACACCAGAAAACGTGTTTCTCGCATTAAATATCTCGAAACGAGCGATCTAGATGATCCTGCATACTTCTGACTGAACTCTCACCAATATTATCGCAGAAAATTCATATTTCAGTTGGAAACCCCACGAAAACCAAGATATCGTCGGTTCTGCATATCAGACGCACTGTGGAGTGGTGAAAACACCAGAAAACGTGTTACTCGCATTAACTAGCTCAAAAAGAGCGTTCTGGATGATTCTGCATACTTCTCATTGATGAAACACAAAGATTATCGCAGAAAATGCATATTTCAGCTGGAAACCCCACGAAAACCAAGTTATCGGCGGCTCTACATATCAAACGCACTGTGGAGTGGTCAAAACACCAGAAAACTTGTTTTTTCGCATTAAATAGCTCGAAACGAACGATCTAGATGATTCTGCATACTTCTGACTGAAGTCTCACCAATATTATCGCAGAAAATGCATATCTCAGCTAGAAACGTCACGAAAATCAAGATGTCGCCGGTTCTGCATATCAAACGCACCGTGGAATGGTGAAAACAACCAGACAACGTGTTTCTCGCATTAAATAGCTCGAAACGAGCGATCTAGATGATCCTGCATACTTCTGACTGAACTCTCACCAATATTATCGCAGAAAATGCATATCCTAGGTAGAAACCTCACGAAAATCAAGATGGCGCCGGTTCCGCATATCAAACGCACTGTGGAGTGGTCAATACACCAGATAACGTGTTTCTCCATTAAATAGCTCGAAAAGAGCGATCTCGATGATTCTGCATACTTCTGACTGATGTCTCACCAAGATTATCGCAGAAAATGCATATCTCAGATTGAAACCCCACGAAAACCAAGATATCGCCGGTTCTGCATATCATACGCACTGTGGAGTGGTGAAAACACCAGATAACGTGTTTCTCGCATTAAATAGCTCGAAACGAGCGATCTCGATGATTAAGCATACTTCGGACAGGAGTCTCACCAAGATTATCGTAAAAAATGCATATCTCAGCTTGAAACCCCACGAAATCCAAGATATCGCTGGTTCTGCATATCAAACGCACTGTGGAGTGCTGAAAGCACCAGATAACGTGTTTGCCGCATTAATTAGCACGAAACGAGCGATCTAGATGATTCTGCATACTTCTGACTGAAGTCTCACCAATATTATCGCAAAAAATGCATATCTCAGTTTGAACCCCGACTAAAGCCAAGATGTCGCCGGTTCTGCATATCAAACGCACTGTGGAGTGGTGAAAACAACCAGATAACGAGTTTCTCGCATTAAATAGCTCGAAAAGAGCGTTCCCGATGATTCTGCATACTTCTGACAGAAGTCTCACCAAGATTATCGTAGAAAATGCATATCCCAGCTTGATACCCGACGAAAGCCAAGATGTCGCCGGTTCTGCATATCAAACGCACTGTGGAGTGGTGAAAACACCAGATAACGTGTTTCTCGCATTAAACAGCTCGAAAAGAGCGTACTCGATGCTTCTGCATACTTCTGACAGAAGAATCACCAAGATTATCGCAGAAAATGCATGTCTCAGCTTGAAACCCGACCGAAACCAAGATATCTTCGGTTCTGCATGTCAAACGTACTGTGGAGTGGTGAATACACCAGATAACGTGTTTCTCGCTTTAAGTAGCTCGAAAAGAGCGTTCTCGAAGATTCTGCATACTTCTGACTGATGTCTCACCACTATTATCGCAGAAAATGCATATCTCAGCTGGAAACACCACGAATATCAAGATATCGCCGGTTCTGCATATCAAACGCTCTCTGGAGTGGTGAATACACCAGAAAACGTGTTTCTCGCATTAAATGGCTCGAAAAGTGCAATCTAGATGATTCTGCATACTTCTGACAGAAGACTCACTAAGATTATCGCAGATAATGCATATCTCAGCTGGAAACACCACGAAAATCAAGATATCGCCAGTTCTGCATATCAAACGCACTGTGGAATGTTGAAAACACCGGGAAACTTGTTTTTTTGCATTAAGTAGCTCGACAAGAGCGATCTAGATGATTCTGCATACTTCTGAATGAAGTCTCACCACGATTATCGCAGAAAATGCATATCTCAGCTGGAAACCCCACGAAAACCAAGATATCGCCGGTTCTGCATATCAGACGCACTGTGGAGTGGTGAAAACACCAGAAAACGTGTTACTCGCATTAACTAGCTCGAAAAGTGCGTTCTGGATGGTTCTGCATACTTCTCATTGATGAAACACAAAGATTATCGCAGAAAATGCATATCTCAGCTTGATGCCCGACGACAGCCATGATGTCGCCGGTTCTGCATATCAAACGCACTGTGGAGTGGTGAAAACACCAGATAACGTGTTTCTGGCATTAAATAGCTCGAAAAGAGCGTTCTGGATGATTCTGCATACTTCTCATTGATGAAACACAAAGATTATCGCAGAAAATGCATATTTCAGTTGGAAACCCCACGAAAACCAAGATATCGTCGGTTCTGCATATCAGACGCACTGTGGAGTGGTGAAAACACCAGAAAACGTGTTACTCGCATTAACTAGCTCGAAAAGAGCGTTCTGGATGATTCTGCATACTTCTCATTGATGAAACACAAAGATTATCGCAGAAAATGCATATTTCAGCTGGAAACCCCACGAAAACCAAGTTATCGGCGGCTCTACATTTCAAACGCACTGTGGAGTGGTCAAAACACCAGAAAACTTGTTTTTTCGCATTAAATAGCTCGAAACGAACGATCTAGATGATTCTGCATACTTCTGACTGAAGTCTCACCAATATTATCGCAGAAAATGCATATCTCAGCTAGAAACGTTACGAAAATCAAGATGTCGCCGGTTCTGCATATCAAGCGCACCGTGGAGTGGTGAAAACAACCAGACAACGTGTTTCTCGCATTAAATAGCTCGAAACGAGCGATCTAGATGATCCTGCATACTTCTGACTGAACTCTCACCAATATTATCGCAGAAAATGCATATCTCAGCTTGAAACCTCACGAAAATCAAGATGGCGCCGGTTCCGCATATGAAACGCACTGTGGAGTGGTCAATACACCAGATAACGTGTTTCTCCATTAAATAGCTCGAAAAGAGCGATCTCGATGATTCTGCATACTTCTGACTGATGTCTCACCAAGATTATCGCAGAAAATGCATATCTCAGCTTGATGCCCGACGACAGCCATGATGTCGCCGGTTCTGCATATCAAACGCACTGTGGAGTGGTGAAAACACCAGATAACGTGTTTCTCGCATTAAATAGATAGAAACGAGCGATCACGATGATTAAGCATACTTCGGGCAGAAGTCTCACCAAGATTATCGTAAAAAATGCATATCTCAGCTTGAAACCCCACGAAAACCAAGATATCGCTGGTTCTGCATATCATACGCACTGTGGAGTGCTGAAAGCACCAGATAACGTGTTTGCCGCATTAAATAGCTCGAAAAGAGCGATCCCGATGATTCTGCATACTTCTGACTGATGTCTCACCACTATTATCGCAGAAAATGCATATCTCAGCTGGAAACACCACGAATATCAAGATATCGCCGGTTCTGCATATCAAACGCTCTGTGGAGTGGTGAATACACCAGAAAACGTGTTTCTCGCATTAAATGGCTCGAAAAGTGCAATCTAGATGATTCTGCATACTTCTGACAGAAGACTCACCAAGATTATCGCAGAAAATGCAAATCTCAGCTGGAAACACCACGAAAATCAAGATATCGCCAGTTCTGCATATCAAACGCACTGTGGAATGTTGAAAACACCGGGAAACTTGTTTTTTTGCATTAAATAGCTCGACAAGAGCGATCTAGATGATTCTGCATACTTCTGAATGAAGTCTCACCAATATTATCGCAGAAAATGCATATCTCAGCTAGAAACGTCACGAAAATCAAGATGTCGCCGGTTCTGCATATCAAACGCACTGTGGAGTGGTGAAAACAACCAGATAACGTGTTTCTCGCATTAAGTAGCTCGAAAAAAGCGTTCTCGAAGATTCTGCATACTTCTGACAGAAGTCTCACCAAGATTATCGTAGAAAAGCATATCTCAGCTTGAAACCCGACCGAAACCAGGATATCTCCGGTTCTGCATGTCAAACGTACTGTGGAGTGGTGAATACACCAGAAAACGTGTTTCTCGCATTAAGTAGCTCGAAAAGAGCGATCTCGATGATTCTGCTTACTTCGGACAGAAGTCTCACCAAGATTATCGTAGAAAATGCATATCTCAGCTTGAAACCCGACGAAAACCAAACATCGCCGGTTCTGCATGTCAAACGTACTGTGGAGTGGTGAAAACACCAGAAAACGTGTTTCTCGCATTAAATATCTCGAAACGAGCGATCTAGATGATCCTGCATACTTCTGACTGAACTCTCACCAATATTATCGCAGAAAATGCATATCTCAGCTTGAAACCTCACGAAAATCAAGATGGCGCCGGTTCCGCATATCAAAGGCACTGTGGAGTGGTCAATACACCAGATAACGTGTTTCTCGCATTAAATAGCTCGAATAGAGCGATCTCGATGATTCTGCATACTGCTGACAGAAGACTCACCAAGATTATCGAAGAAAATGCATATCTCAGCTGGAAACACCACGAAAATCAAGATATAGCCGGTTCTGCATATCAAACGCACCGTGGAGTGGTGAAAACAACCAGACAACGTGTTTCTCGCATTAAATAGCTCGAACCGAGCGATCTAGATGATCCTGCATACTTCTGACTGAACTCTCACCAATATTATCGCAGAAAATGCATATCTCAGCTTGAAATCTCACGAAAATCAAGATGGCGCCGGTTCCGCATATCAAACGCACTGTGGAGTGGTCAATACACCAGATAACGTGTTTCTCCATTAAATAGCTCGAAAAGAGCGATCTCGATGATTCTGCATACTTCTGACTGATGTCTCATCAAGATTACCGCAGAAAATGCATATCTCAGCTTGATGCCCGACGACAGCCATGATGTCGCCGGTTCTGCATATCAAACGCACTGTGGAGTGGTGAAAACACCAGATAACGTGTTTCTCGAATTAAATAGCTCGAAACGAGCGATCTAGATGATCCTGCATACTTCTGACTGAACTCTCACCAATATTATCGCAGAAAATGCATATCTCAGCTTGAAACCTCACGAAAATCAAGCTGGCGCCGGTTACGCATATCAAACGCACTGTGGAGTGGTCAATACACCAGATAACGTGTTTCTCCATTAAATAGCTCGAAAAGAGCGATCTCGATGATTCTGCATACTTCTGACTGATGTCTCACCAAGATTATCGCAGAAAATGCATATCTCAGCTTGATGCCCGACGACAGCCATGATGTCGCCGGTTCTGCATATCAAACGCACTGAGGAGCGGTGAAAACACCAGAAAACGTGTTTCTCGCATTAAGCAGCTCGAAACGAGCGATCTAGATGATTCTGCATACTTCTGACTGATGTCTCACCAAGATTAATGCAGAAAATGCATATCTCAGCTTGAAACCCGACGAAAGCCAAGATGTCGCCGGTTCTGCATATCAAACGCACTGTGGAGTGGTGAAAACACCAGATAACGTGTTTGTCGCATTAAATAGCTCGAAAAGTGCAATCTAGATGATTCTGCATACTTCTGACAGAAGACTCACCAAGATTATCGCAGAAAATGCATATCTCAGCTGGAAACACCACGAATATCAAGATATCGCCGGTTCTGCATATCAAACGCTCTGTGGAGTGATGAATACACCAGAAAACGTGTTTCTCGCATTAAATAGCTCGAAAAGAGCGATCTCGATGATTCTGCATACTTCGGACAGCAGTCTCACCAAGATTATCGCAGAAAATGCATATCTCAGCTGGAAACACCACGAAAATCAAGATATCGCCGGTTCTGCATATTAAACGCACTGTGGAGTGGTGAAAACACCAGATAACGTGTTTCTCGCATTAAATAGCTAGAAACGAGCGATCTAGATGATTCTGCATACTGCTGACAGAAGACTCACCATGATAATCGCAGAAAATGCATATCTCAGCTGGAAACACCACGAATATCAAGATATCGCCAGTTCTGCATATCAGACGCTCTGTGGAGTGGTGAATACACCAGAAAATGTGTTTCTCGCATTAAATAACTCGAAAAGTGCAATCTAGATGATTCTGCATACTTCTGACAGAAGACTCACCAATATTATCGCAGAAAATGCATTTCTCAGCTCGAACCCCGACGAAACCCAAGATGTCGCCGGTTCTGCATATCAAACGCACCGTGGAGTGGTGAAAACAACCAGACAACGTGTTTCTCGCATTAAATAGCTCGAAACGAGCGATCTAGATGATCCTGCATACTTCTGACTGAACTCTCACCAATATTATCGCAGAAAATGCATATCTCAGCTTGAAACCTCACGAAAATCAAGATGGCGCCGGTTCCGCATATCAAACGCACTGTGGAGTGGTCAATACACCAGATAACGTGTTTCTCCATTAAATAGCTCGAAAAGAGCGATCTCGATGATTCTGCATACTTCTGACTGATGTCTCACCACTATTATCGCAGAAAATGCATATCTCAGCTGGAAACACCACGAATATCAAGATATCGCCGGTTCTGCATATCAAACGCTCTGTGGAGTGGTGAATACACCAGAAAACGTGTTTCTCGCATTAAATGGCTCGAAAAGTGCAATCTAGATGATTCTGCATACTTCTGACAGAAGACTCACCAAGATTATCGCAGAAAATGCAAATCTCAGCTGGAAACACCACGAAAATCAAGATATCGCCAGTTCTGCATATCAAACGCACTGTGGAATGTTGAAAACACCGGGAAACTTGTTTTTTTTTATTAAATAGCTCAACAAGAGCGATCTAGATGATTCTGCATACTTCTGAATGAAGTCTCACCAATATTATCGCAGAAAATGCATATCTCAGCTAGAAACGTCACGAAAATCAAGATGTCGCCGGTTCTGCATATCAAACGCACTGTGGAGTGCTGAAAGCACCAGATAACGTGTTTGCCGCATTAATTAGCACGAAACGAGCGATCTAGATGATTCTGCATACTTCTGACTGAAGTCTCACCAATATTATCGCAAAAAATGCATATCTCAGTTTGAACCCCGACTAAAGCCAAGATGTCGCCGGTTCTGCATATCAAACGCACTGTGGAGTGGTGAAAACACCAGATAACGTGTTTCTCGCATTAAATAGCTCGAAAAGAGCGTTCTGGATGATTCTGCATACTTCTCATTGATGAAACACAAAGATTATCGCAGAAAATGCATATTTCAGTTGGAAACCCCACGAAAACCAAGATATCGTCGGTTCTGCATATCAGACGCACTGTGGAGTGGTGAAAACACCAGAAAACGTGTTACTCGCATTAACTAGCTCGAAAAGTGCGTTCTGGATGATTCTGCATACTTCTCATTGATGAAACACAAAGATTATCGCAGAAAATGCATATTTCAGCTGGAAACCCCACGAAAACCAAGTTATCGGCGGCTCTACATATCAAACGCACTGTGGAGTGGTCAAAACACCAGAAAACTTGTTTTTTCGCATTAAATAGCTCGAAACGAACGATCTAGATGATTCTGCATACTTCTGACTGAAGTCTCACCAATATTATCGCAGAAAATGCATATCTCAGCTAGAAACGTCATGAAAATCAAGATGTCGCCGGTTCTGCATATCAAACGCACCGTGGAGTGGTGAAAACAACCAGACAACGTGTTTCTCGCATTAAATAGCTCGAAACGAGCGATCTAGATGATCCTGCATACTTCTGACTGAACTCTCACCAATATTATCGCAGAAAATGCATATCTCAGGTTGAAACCTCACGAAAATCAAGATGGCGCCGGTTCCGCATATCAAACGCACTGTGGAGTGGTCAATACACCAGATAACGTGTTTCTCCATTAAATAGCTCGAAAAGAGCGATATCGATGATTCTGCAAACTTCTGACTGATGTCTCACCAAGATTATCGCAGAAAATGCATATCTCAGCTTGATGCCCGACGACAGCCATGATGTCGCCGGTTCTGCATATCAAACGCACTGTGGAGTGGTGAAAACACCAGATAACGTGTTTCTCGCATTAAATAGCTAGAACCGAGCGATCACGATGATTAAGCATACTTCGGGCAGAAGTCTCACCAAGATTATCGTAAAAAATGCATATCTCAGCTTGAAACCCCACGAAATCCAAGATATCGCTGGTTCTCCATATCAAACGCACTGTGGAGTGCTGAAAGCACCAGATAACGTGTTTGCCGCATTAATTAGCACGAAACGAGCGATCTAGATGATTCTGCATACTTCTGACTGAAGTCTCACCAATATTATCGCAAAAAATGCATATCTCAGTTTGAACCCCGACTAAAGCCAAGATGTCGCCGGTTCTGCATATCAAACGCACTGTGGAGTGGTGAAAACACCATATAACGTGTTTCTCGCGTTAAATAGCTCGACAAGAGCGATCTAGACGATTCTGCATACTTCTGACTGAAGTCTCACCAAGATTATCGCAGAAAATGCATATCTCAGCTTGAATCCCGAACGTAACCAAGATATCTGCGGTTCTGCATGTCAAACGCACTGTGGAGTGGCGAAAACACCAGATAACGTGTTTCTCGAATTAAGTAGCTCGAAAAGAGCGATCTCGATGATTCTGCATTCTTCTGACAGAAGTCTCACCAAGATAATCGCAGAAAATGCATATCTCACCTTGAAACCTCACGAAAATCAAGATGGCGCCGGTTCCGCATATCAAACGCACTGTGGAGTGGTCAATACACCAGATAACGTGTTTCTCCATTAAATAGCTCGAAAAGAGCGATCTCGATGATTCTGCATACTTCTGACTGATGTCTCACCAAGATTATCGCAGAAAATGCATATCTCAGATTGAAACACCACGAAAACCAAGATATCGCCGGTTCTGCATATCATACGCACTGTGGAGTGGTGAAAACACCAGATAACGTGTTTCTCGCATTAAATAGCTCGAAACGAGCGATCTCGATGATTAAGCATACTTCGGACAGGAGTCTCACCAAGATTATCGTCAAAAATGCATATCTCAGCTTGAAACCCCACGAAATCCAAGATATCGCTGGTTCTGCATATCAAACGCACTGTGGAGTGCTGAAAGCACCAGATAACGTGTTTGCCGCATTAATTAGCACGAAACGAGCGATCTAGATGATTCTGCATACTTCTGACTGAAGTCTCACCAATATTATTGCAAAAAATGCATATCTCAGTTTGAACCCCGACTAAAGCCAAGATGTCGCCGGTTCTGCATATCAAACGCACTCTGGAGTGGTGAAAACACCATATAACGTGTTTCTCGCGTTAAATAGCTCGACAAGAGCGATCTAGACGATTCTGCATACTTCTGACTGAAGTCTCACCAAGATTATCGCAGAAAATGCATATCTCAGCTTGAATCCCGAACGTAACCAAGATATCTGCGGTTCTGCATGTCAAACGCACTGTGGAGTGGCGAAAACACCAGATAACGTGTTTCTCGAATTAAGTAGCTCGAAAAGAGCGATCTCGATGATTCTGCATACTTCTGACAGAAGTCTCACCAAGATAATCGCAGAAAATGCATATCTCACCTTGAAACCTCACGAAAATCAAGTTGACGCCGGTTCTGCATATCAAACGCACTGTGGAGTGGTGAAAACAACCAGATAACGAGTTTCTCGCATTAAATAGCTCGAAAAGAGCGTTCCCGATGATTCTGCATACTTCTGACAGAAGTCTTACCAAGATTATCGTAGAAAATGCATATCCCAGCTTGATACCCGACGAAAGCCAAGATGTCGCCGGTTCTGCATATCAAACGCACTGTGGAGTGGTGAAAACACCAGATAACGTGTTTCTCGCATTAAACAGCTCGAAAAGAGCGTACTCGATGCTTCTGCATACTTCTGACAGAAGAATCACCAAGATTATCGCAGAAAATGCATGTCTCAGCTTGAAACCCGACCGAAACCAAGATATCTTCGGTTCTGCATGTCAAACGTACTGTGGAGTGGTGAATACGCCAGAAAACGTGTTTCTCGCTTTAAGTAGCTCGAAAAGAGCGTTCTCGAAGATTCTGCATACTTCTGACTGATGTCTCACCAAGATTATCGCAGAAAATGCATATCTCAGCTTGAATCCCGAACGTAACCAAGATATCTGCGGTTCTGCATATCAAACGCTGTGTGGAGTGGTGAATACACCAGAAAACGTGTTTCTCGCATTAAATGGCTCGAAAAGTGCAATCTAGATGATTCTGCATACTTCTGACAGAAGACTCACTAAGATTATCGCAGATAATGCATATCTCAGCTGGAAACACCACGAAAATCAAGATATCGCCAGTTCTGCATATCAAACGCACTGTGGAATGTTGAAAACACCGGGAAACTTTTTTTTTTGCATTAAGTAGCTCGACAAGAGCGATCTAGATGATTCTGCATACTTCTGAATGAAGTCTCACCACGATTATCGCAGAAAATGCATATCTCAGCTGTAAACCCCACGAAAACCAAGATATCGCCGGTTCTGCATATCAGACGCACTGTGGAGTGGTGAAAACACCAGATAACATGTTACTCGCATTAACTAGCTCGAAAAGTGCGTTCTGGATGGTTCTGCATACTTCTCATTGATGAAACACAAAGATTATCGCAGAAAATGCATATCTCAGCTTGATGCCCGACGACAGCCATGATGTCGCCGGTTCTGCATATCAAACGCACTGTGGAGTGGTGAAAACACCAGATAACGTGTTTCTCGCATTAAATAGCTCGAAAAGAGCGTTCTGGATGATTCTGCATACTTCTCATTGATGAAACACAAAGATTATCGCAGAAAATGCATATTTCAGTTGGAAACCCCACGAAAACCAAGATATCGTCGGTTCTGCATATCAGACGCACTGTGGAGTGGTGAAAACACCAGAAAACGTGTTACTCGCATTAACTAGCTCGAAAAGAGCGTTCTGGATGATTCTGCATACTTCTCATTGATGAAACACAAAGATTATCGCAGAAAATGCATATTTCAGCTGGAAACCCCACGAAAACCAAGTTATCGGCGGCTCTACATATCAAACGCACTGTGGAGTGGTCAAAACACCAGAAAACTTGTTTTTTCGCATTAAATAGCTCGAAACGAACGATCTAGATGATTCTGCATACTTCTGACTGAAGTCTCACCAATATTATCGCAGAAAATGCATATCTCAGCTAGAAACGTCACGAAAATCAAGATGTCGCCGGTTCTGCATATCAAACGCACCGTGGAGTGGTGAAAACAACCAGACAACGTGTTTCTCGCATTAAATAGCTCGAAACGAGCGATCTAGATGATCCTGCATACTTCTGACTGAACTCTCACCAATATTATCGCAGAAAATGCATATCTCAGCTTGAAACCTCACGAAAATCAAGATGGCGCCGGTTCCGCATATCAAACGCACTGTGGAGTGGTCAATACACCAGATAACGTGTTTCTCCATTAAATAGCTCGAAAAGAGCGATCTCGATGATTCTGCATACTTCTGACTGATGTCTCACCAAGATTATCGCAGAAAATGCATATCTCAGCTTGATGCCCGACGACAGCCATGATGTCGCCGGTTCTGCATATCAAACGCACTGTGGAGTGGTGAAAACACCAGATAACGTGTTTCTCGCATTAAATAGCTAGAAACGAGCGATCACGATGATTAAGCATACTTCGGGCAGTAGTCTCACCAAGATTATCGTAAAAAATGCATATCTCAGCTTGAAACCCCACGAAAACCAAGATATCGCTGGTTCTGCATATCATACGCACTGTGGAGTGCTGAAAGCACCAGATAACGTGTTTGCCGCATTAAATAGCTCGAAAAGAGCGATCCCGATGATTCTGCATACTTCTGACTGATGTCTCACCACTATTATCGCAGAAAATGCATATCTCAGCTGGAAACACCACGAATATCAAGATATCGCCGGTTCTGCATATCAAACGCTCTGTGGAGTGGTGAATACACCAGAAAACGTGTTTCTCGCATTAAATGGCTCGAAAAGTGCAATCTAGATGATTCTGCATACTTCTGACAGAAGACTCACCAAGATTATCGCAGAAAATGCAAATCTCAGCTGGAAACACCACGAAAATCAAGATATCGCCAGTTCTGCATATCAAACGCACTGTGGAATGTTGAAAACACCGGGAAACTTGTTTTTTTGCATTAAATAGCTCGACAAGAGCGATCTAGATGATTCTGCATACTTCTGACTGAAGTCTCACCAAGATTATCGCAGAAAATGCATATCTCAGCTTGAATCCCGAACGTAACCAAGATATCTGCGGTTCTGCATGTCAAACGCACTGTGGAGTGGCGAAAACACCAGATAACGTGTTTCTCGAATTAAGTAGCTCGAAAAGAGCGATCTCGATGATTCTGCATACTTCTGACAGAAGTCTCACCAAGATAATCGCAGAAAATGCATATCTCACCTTGAAACCTCACGAAAATCAAGTTGACGCCGGTTCTGCATATCAAACGCACTGTGGAGTGGTGAAAACAACCAGATAACGAGTTTCTCGCATTAAATAGCTCGAAAAGAGCGTTCCCGATGATTCTGCATACTTCTGACAGAAGTCTCACCAAGATTATCGTAGAAAATGCATATCCCAGCTTGATACCCGACGAAAGCCAAGATGTCGCCGGTTCTGCATATCAAACGCACTGTGGAGTGGTGAAAACACCAGATAACGTGTTTCTCGCATTAAACAGCTCGAAAAGAGCGTACTCGATGCTTCTGCATACTTCTGACAGAAGAATCACCAAGATTATCGCAGAAAATGCATGTCTCAGCTTGAAACCCGACCGAAACCAAGATATCTTCGGTTCTGCATGTCAAACGTACTGTGGAGTGGTGAATACACCAGAAAACGTGTTTCTCGCTTTAAGTAGCTCGAAAAGAGCGTTCTCGAAGATTCTGCATACTTCTGACTGATGTCTCAACAAGATTATCGCAGAAAATGCATATCTCAGCTTGAATCCCGAACGTAACCAAGATATCTGCGGTTCTGCATATCAAACGCTGTGTGGAGTGGTGAATACACCAGAAAACGTGTTTCTCGCATTAAATGGCTCGAAAAGTGCAATCTAGATGATTCTGCATACTTCTGACAGAAGACTCACTAAGATTATCGCAGATAATGCATATCTCAGCTGGAAACACCACGAAAATCAAGATATCGCCAGTTCTGCATATCAAACGCACTGTGGAATGTTGAAAACACCGGGAAACTTGTTTTTTTGCATTAAGTAGCTCGACAAGAGCGATCTAGATGATTCTGCATACTTCTGAATGAAGTCTCACCACGATTATCGCAGAAAATGCATATCTCAGCTGTAAACCCCACGAAAACCAAGATATCGCCGGTTCTGCATATCAGACGCACTGTGGAGTGGTGAAAACACCAGATAACATGTTACTCGCATTAACTAGCTCGAAAAGTGCGTTCTGGATGGTTCTGCATACTTCTCATTGATGAAACACAAAGATTATCGCAGAAAATGCATATCTCAGCTTGATGCCCGACGACAGCCATGATGTCGCCGGTTCTGCATATCAAACGCACTGTGGAGTGGTGAAAACACCAGATAACGTGTTTCTCGCATTAAATAGCTCGAAAAGAGCGTTCTGGATGATTCTGCATACTTCTCATTGATGAAACACAAAGATTATCGCAGAAAATGCATATTTCAGTTGGAAACCCCACGAAAACCAAGATATCGTCGGTTCTGCATATCAGACGCACTGTGGAGTGGTGAAAACACCAGAAAACGTGTTACTCGCATTAACTAGCTCGAAAAGAGCGTTCTGGATGATTCTGCATACTTCTCATTGATGAAACACAAAGATTATCGCAGAAAATGCATATTTCAGCTGGAAACCCCACGAAAACCAAGTTATCGGCGGCTCTACATATCAAACGCACTGTGGAGTGGTCAAAACACCAGAAAACTTGTTTTTTCGCATTAAATAGCTCGAAACGAACGATCTAGATGATTCTGCATACTTCTGACTGAATTCTCACCAATATTATCGCAGAAAATGCATATCTCAGCTAGAAACGTCACGAAAATCAAGATGTCGCCGGTTCTGCATATCAAACGCACCGTGGAGTGGTGAAAACAACCAGACAACGTGTTTCTCGCATTAAATAGCTCGAAACGAGCGATCTAGATGATCCTGCATACTTCTGACTGAACTCTCACCAATATTATCGCAGAAAATGCATATCTCAGCTTGAAACCTCACGAAAATCAAGATGGCGCCGGTTCCGCATATCAAACGCACTGTGGAGTGGTCAATACACCAGATAACGTGTTTCTCCATTAAATAGCTCGAAAAGAGCGATCTCGATGATTCTGCATACTTCTGACTGATGTCTCACCAAGATTATCGCAGAAAATGCATATCTCAGCTTGATGCCCGACGACAGCCATGATGTCGCCGGTTCTGCATATCAAACGCACTGTGGAGTGGTGAAAACACCAGATAACGTGTTTCTCGCATTAAATAGCTAGAAACGAGCGATCACGATGATTAAGCATACTTCGGGCAGTAGTCTCACCAAGATTATCGTAAAAAATGCATATCTCAGCTTGAAACCCCACGAAAACCAAGATATCGCTGGTTCTGCATATCATACGCACTGTGGAGTGCTGAAAGCACCAGATAACGCGTTTGCCGCATTAAATAGCTCGAAAAGAGCGATCCCGATGATTCTGCATACTTCTGACTGAAGACTCACCAAGATTATCGCAGAAAATGCAAATCTCAGCTGGAAACACCACGAAAATCAAGATATCGCCAGTTCTGCATATCAAACGCACTGTGGAATGTTGAAAACACCGGGAAACTTGTTTTTTTGCATTAAATAGCTCGACAAGAGCGATCTAGATGATTCTGCATACTTCTGAATGAAGTCTCACCAATATTATCGCAGAAAATGCATATCTCAGCTAGAAACGTCACGAAAATCAAGGTGTCGCCGGTTCTGCATATCAAACGCACTGTGGAGTGGTGAAAACAACCAGATAACGTGTTTCTCGCATTAAGTAGCTCGAAAAAAGCGTTCTCGAAGATTCTGCATACTTCTGACAGAAGTCTCACCAAGATTATCGTAGAAAAGCATATCTCAGCTTGAAACCCGACCGAAACCAGGATATCTCCGGTTCTGCATGTCAAACGTACTGTGGAGTGGTGAATACACCAGAAAACGTGTTTCTCGCATTAAGTAGCTCGAAAAGAGCGATCTCGATGATTCTGCATACTTCTGACTGATGTCTCATCAAGATTACCGCAGAAAATGCATATCTCAGCTTGAAACCTCACGAAAATCAAGCTGGCGCCGGTTCCGCATATCAAACGCACTGTGGAGTGGTCAATACACCAGATAACGTGTTTCTCCATTAAATAGCTCGAAAAGAGCGATCTCGATGATTCTGCATACTTCTGACTGATGTCTCACCAAGATTATCGCAGAAAATGCATATCTCAGCTTGATGCCCGACGACAGCCATGATGTCGCCGGTTCTGCATATCAAACGCACTGTGGAGTGGTGAAAACAACCAGATAACGTGTTTCTCGCATTAAGTAGCTCGAAAAAAGCGTTCTCGAAGATTCTGCATACTACTGACAGAAGTCTCACCAAGATTATCGTAGAAAAGCATATCTCAGCTTGAAACCCGACCGAAACCAGGATATCTCCGGTTCTGCATGTCAAACGTACTGTGGAGTGGTGAATACACCAGAAAACGTGTTTCTCGCATTAAGTAGCTCGGAAAGAGCGATCTCGATGATTCTGCTTACTTCGGGCAGAAGTCTCACCAAGATTATCGTAGAAAATGCATATCTCAGCTTGAAACCCGACGAAAACCAAACATCGCCGGTTCTGCATGTCAAACGTACTGTGGAGTGGCGAAAACACCAGAAAACGTGTTTCTCGCATTAAATAGCTCGAAACGGGCGATCTAGATGATCCTGCATACTTCTGACTGAACTCTCACCAATATTATCGCAGAAAATGCATATCTCAGCTTGAAACCTCACGAAAATCAAGATGGCGCCGGTTCCGCATATCAAAGGCACTGTCGAGTGGTCAATACACCGGATAACGTGTTTCTCGCATTAAATAGCTCGAATAGAGCGATCTCGATGATTCTGCATACTGCTGACAGAAGACTCACCAAGATTATCGAAGAAAATGCATATCTCAGCTGGAAACACCACGAAAATCAAGATATCGCCGTTTCTGCATATCAAACGCAACGTGGAGTGGTCAATACACCAGATAACGTGTTTCTCCATTAAATAGCTCGAAAAGAGCGATCTCGATGATTCTGCATACTGCTGACAGAAGACTCACCAAGATTATCGAAGAAAATGCATATCTCAGCTGGAAACACCACGAAAATCAAGATATCGCCGGTTCTGCATATCAAACGCACCGTGGAGTGGTGAAAACAACCAGACAACGTGTTTCTCGCATTAAATAGCTCGAACCGAGCGATCTAGATGATCCTGCATACTTCTGACTGAACTCTCACCAATATTATCGCAGAAAATGCATATCTCAGCTTGAAACCTCACGAAAATCAAGATGGCGCCGGTTCCGCATATCAAACGCACTGTGGAGTGGTCAATACACCAGATAACGTGTTTCTCCATTAAATAGCTCGAAAAGAGCGATCTCGATGATTCTGCATACTTCTGACTGATGTCTCATCAAGATTACCGCAGAAAATGCATATCTCAGCTTGAAACCTCACGAAAATCAAGATGGCGCCGGTTCCGCATATCAAACGCACTGTGGAGTGGTCAATACACCAGATAACGTGTTTCTCCATTAAATAGCTCGAAAAGAGCGATCTCGATGATTCTGCATACTTCTAACAGAAGTCTCACCAAGGTTATCGCAGAAAATGCATATCTCAGCTTGAAACCTCACGAAAATCAAGATGGCGCCGGTTCCGCATATCAAACGCACTGTGGAGTGGTCAATACACCAGATAACGTGTATCTCGCATTAAATAGCTCGAAAAGAGCGTCCTCGAAGATTCTGCATACTTCTGACAGATTCTCTCCAAGATTATCGTAGAAAATGCATATCTCAGCTTGAAACCCGACCGAAACCAAGATATCTCCGGTTCTGCATATCAAACGCACTGTGGAGTGGCCAAAACACCAGATAACGTGCTGCTCGCATTAAATAGCTCGAAAAGAGCGATCTAGATGATTCTGCATTCTTCTGACTGAAGTCTCACCAATATTATCGCAGAAAACGCATATCTCAGTTAGAAACCTCACGAAAATCAAGATGTCGCCGGTTCTGCATATCAAACGCACTGTGGAGTGGTGAAAACACTAGATAACGTGTTTCTCGCATTAAATAGCTCGAAAAAAGCGATGTCGATGATTCTGCATACTTCGGACAGAAGTCTCACCAAGTTTATCGCAGAAATTGCATATCTCAGCTTGAAACCCCTCGAAACACAAGATATCACCTGTTTTGCATATCCAACGAACTGTGGTGTGGTGAGAGCCCCAGAAAACGTGTTCCTCGCATTAAATAGCTTGAAAAGAGCGATCTAGATGATTCTGCACACTTCGGACAGAAGTCTCACCAAGATTATCGCAGATAATGCATATCTCAGCTTGAAACCCCACGAAAACCAAGATACCGCCGGTTCTGCATATCATACGCACTGTGGAGTGGTGAAAACACCAGATAACGTGTTTCTCGCGTTAAATAGCTCGAAAAGAGCGATCTCGATGATTCTGCATACTTCTAACAGAAGTCTCACCAAGGTTATCGCAGAAAATGCATATCTCTGCTTGAAACCCCACGCAAACCAAGATATCTCCTGTTCTGCATATTCAAAGAACTGTGGAGTAGTGAAAACCCCCAGAAACGTGTTTCTCGCATTAAATAGCTCGAAAAGAGCGTCCTCGAAGATTCTGCATACTTCTGACAGATTCTCTCCAAGATTATCGTAGAAAATGCATATCTCAGCCTGAAACCCGACCGAAACCAAGATATCTCCGGTTCTGCATGTCAAACGTACTGTGGAGTGGTGAATACACCAGAAAACGTGTTTCTCGCTTTAAATAGCTCGAAAAGAGCGATCTCGATTATTCATCATACTTCTGACTGAAGTCTCACCAAGATTATCGCAGAAAATGCATATCTCAGCTTGAAACCCGACCGAAACCAAGATATCTCCGGTTCTGCATATCAAACGCACTGTGGAGTGGCCAAAACACCAGATAACGTGCTGCTCGCATTAAATAGCTCGAAAAGAGCGATATCGATGATTCTGCATACTTCTGACAGAAGTCGCACCAAGATTATCGCAGAAAATGCATATTTCAGCTGGAAACATCACGAAAATCAAGATGTCGCCGGTTCTGCATATCAGACGCACTGTGGAGTTGTGAAAACACCAGAACACGTGTTACTCACATTAACTAGCTCGAAAAGAGCGTTCTCAATGATTCTACATACTTCTCATAGATGAAACACAAAGGTTATCGCAGACAATGCTTATTTCAGCTGGAAACCCCACGAAAACCAAGTTATCGGCGGCTCTACATATCAAACGCACTGTGGAGTGGTCAAAACACCAGAAAACTTGTTTTTTCGCATTAAATAGCTCGAAACGAGCGATCTAGATGATTCTGCATACTTCTGACTGAAGTCTCACCAATATCATCGCAGAAAACGCATATCTCAGGTTGAAACCTCACGAAAATCAAGATGTCGCCGGTTCTGCATATCAAACGCACTGTGGAGTAGTGAAAACAACCAGATAACGTGTTTCTCGCATTAAATAGCTCGAATAGAGCGATCTCGATGATTCTGCATACTTCTGACAGAAGACTCACCAAGATTATCGTAGAAAATGCATATCTCAGCTGGAAACCCTACGAAAACCAAGATATCGCTGGTACTGCATAACAAACGCACTGTGGAGTGGTCAATACAGCAGAAAACGTGTTTCTCGAATTAAATAGCTCGAGAAGACCGATCTAGATGATTCTGCATACTTCTGACTGAAGTCTCACCAAGATTATCGCAGGAAATGCATATCTCAGATGGAAACCCCACGAAAGCCAAGATATCGCTGGTTCTGCATATCAAACGCACTGTGGAGTGGTGAATACACCAGAAAACGTGTTTCTCGCATTAAATAGCTCGAAAAGAGCGATCTAGATGATTCTGCATACTTCTGACTGAAGTCTCACCAAGATTATCGCAAGAAATGCATATCTCAGATGGAAACCCCACGAAAACCAAGTTATCGGCGGCTCTACATATCAAACGCTCTGTGGAGTGGTCAAAACACCAGAAAACTTGCTTTTCGCATTAAATAGCTCGAAACGAGCGATCTAGATGATTCTGCATACTTCTGATTGACGTCTCACCAATTTTATCGCAGAAAATGCATATCACAGCTTGAAACCCGGCCGAAACCAAGATATCTCCGTTTCTGCAAGTCAAGCGTACTGTGGAGTGGTCAACACAGCAGAAAACGTGTTTCACGAATTAAATAGCTCGAGAAGACCGATCTAGATGATACTGCATACTTCTGACAGAAGACTCACCAAGATTATCGTAGAAAATGCATATCTCAGCTGGAAACCCTACGAAAACCAAGATATCGCTGGTACTGCATATCAAACGCACTGTGGAGTGGTGAAAACACCAGATAACGTGTTTCTCGCATTAAATAGCTCGAAAAGAGCGATCTCGATGATTCTGCATACTTCGGACAGAAGTCTCACCAAGATTATCGCAGAAAATGCATATCTCAGCTTTAAACCCCACGAAAACCAAGATATCTCCGGTTCTGCATATCCAACGAACTGTGGTGTGGTGAAAACCCCAGTATACGTGTTTCTCGCATTAAATAGCTCGAAAAGAGCGCTCTCGATGTTTTTGCATACTTCGGACAGAAGTCTCACCAAGATTACCGCAGAAAATGCATATCTGAGCTTGAAACCCCACGAAAACCAAGATATCGTCGGTTCTGCATATCATACGCACTGTGGAGTGGTGAAAACACCTGATAACGTTTTGTCGCATTAAATAGCTCGAGCAGAGCGATCTCGATGATTCTGCTTACTTCGGACAGAAGTCTCACCAAGATTATCCTAAAAAATTCATATCTCAGCTTGAAACCCCACGAAAACCAAGATATCGCTGGTACTGCATATCAAACGCACTGTGGAGTGGTGAAAACACCAAATAACGTGTTTCTCGCATTAAATAGCTCGAAAAAAGCGATGTCTATGATTCTGCACTCTTCGGACAGAAGTCTCACCAAGATTATCGCAGAAAATGCATATTTCAGCTGGAAACCCCACGAAAACCAAGTTATCGGCGGCTCTACATATCAAACGCACTGTGGAGTGGTCAAAACACCAGAAAACTTCTTTTTTCGCATTAAATAGCTCGAAACGATCGATCTAGATGATTCTGCATACTTCTGACTGATGTCTCACCAAGATTATCGCAGGAAATGCATATCTCAGATGGAAACCCCAAGAAAGCCAAGATATCGCTGGTTCTGCATATCAAACGCACTGTGGAGTGGTGAATACACCAGAAAACGTGTATCTCGCATTAAATAGCTCGAAAAGAGCGATCTCGATTATTCATCATACTTCTGACTGAAGTCTCACAAAGATTATCGCAGAAAATGCATATCTCAGCTTGAAACCCGACGAAAACCGAGATGTCGCCGGTTCTGCATATCAAACGCACTGTGGGGTGGTGAAAACACCAGAAAACGTGTTACTCGCATTAAATAGCTCGAAAAGAGCGATGTCGATGATTCTGCATACTTCTGACAGAAGTCGCACCAAGATTATCGCAGAAAATGCATATTTCAGCTGGAAACCTCACGAAAATCAAGATGTCGCCGGTTCTGCATATCAGACGCACTGTGGAGTTGTGAAATCACAAGAAAACGTGTTACTCACATTAACTAAGTCGAAAAGAGCGTTCTCGATGATTCTGCATACTTCTGACAGAAGACTCACAAAGATTATCGCAGAAAATGCATATTTCAACTGAAAACACCACGAAAACCAAGTTATCGGCGGCTCTACATATCAAACGCTCTGTGGAGTGGTCAAAACACCAGAAAACTTGTTTTTTCGCATTAAATAGCTCGAAACGAGCGATCTAGATGATTCTGCATACTTCTGACTGACGTCTCACCAATATTATCGCAGAAAATGCATATCTCAGCTTGAAACCCGACCGTAACCAAGATATCTCCGTTTCTGCATGTCAAACGTACTGTGGAGTGGTCAATACAGCAGAAAACGTATTACTCGCATTAACTAGCTCGAAAAGAGCGTTCTAGATGATTCTGCATACTTCTCATAGATGAAACACAAAGATTATCGCAGAAAATGCATATTTCAGCTGGAAACCCCACGAAAACCAAGATATCGCCGGTTCTGCATATCAAACGCCCTGTGGAGTGATGAAAACACCAGATAACGTGTTTCTCGCATTAAATAGCTCGAATAGAGCGATCTCGATGATTCTGCATACTTCGGACAAATGTTTCACCATGCTTATCGCAGAAAATGCATATCTCAGCTTGAAACCCCACGAAAGCCAAGATATCGCTGGTTCTGCATATCAAACGCACTGTGGAGTGGTGAATACACCAGAAAACGTGTTTCTCGCATTAAATAGCTCGAACAGAGCGATCTCGATGATTCTGCATACTTCTAACTGAAGTCTCACCAATATTATCGCAGAAAATGCATATCTCAGCTTGAAACCCGACGGAAATCAAGGTATCTCCGTTTCTGCATGTCAAACGTACTGTGAAGTGGTCAAAACACCAGAAAACTTGTTTATTCGCATTAAATAGCTCGAAACGAGCGATCGAGATGATTCTGCATACTTCTGACTGAAGTCTCACCAATATTATAGCAGAAAATGCATATCTCAGCTTGAAACCCGACGAAAACCAAGATGTCGCCGGTTCTGCATATCAAACGCACTGTGGGGTGGTGAAAACACCAGAAAACGTGTTACTCGCATTAACTAGCTCGAAAAGAGTGTTCTGGATGATTCTGCATACTTCTCATAGATGAAACACAAAGATTATCGCAGAAAATGCATATTTCAGCTGGAAACCCCACGAAAACCAAGATATCGTCGGTTCTGCATATCATACGCACTGTGGAGTGGTGAAAACACCGGATAACGTTTTGTCGCATTAAATAGCTCGAATAGAGCAATCTCGATGATTCTGCATACTTCGGACAGAAGTCTCACCAAGATTATCCTAAAAAATTCATATCTCAGCTTGAAACCCCACGAAAACCAAGATATCTCCGGTTCCGCACATCAAACGTACTGTGCAGTGGTGAAAACACCAGAAAACGTGTTTATCGCATTAAGTAGCTCGAAAAGAGCGTTCTCGAAGGTTCTGCATACTTCTGACAGAGGTCTCACCAAGCTTATCGTAGAAAATGCATATCTCAGCTTGAAACCCGACGAAAACCAAAATATCTCCGGTTCTGCATATCCAACGCACTGTGGAGTGGTGAAAACACCAGATAACGTGTTTCTCGCATTAAATAGCTCGAAAAGAGCGATCCCGATGATTCTGCATACTTCTGACTGAAGTCTCACCAATATTATCGCAGAAAATGCCTATCTCAGCTAGAAACATCACGAAAATCAAGATGTCGCCGGTTCTGCATATCAAACGCACTGTGGAGTGGTAAAAACACCAGATAACGTGTTTCTCGCATTAAATAACTCGAAACGAGCGATCTAGATGATTCTGCATACTTCTGACTGAAGTCTCACCAAGATTATCGCAGAAAATGCATATCCCAGCTGGAAACACCACGAAAATCAAGATGTCGCCGGTTCTGCATATCAAACGCACTGTGGAGTGGTGAATACACCAGAAAACGTGTTTCCCGCATTAAATAGCTCGAAAAGAGCGATCTAGATGATTCTGCATATTTCTGACTGAAGTCTCACCAATATTATCGCTGAAAATGCCTATCTCAGCTAGAAACATCACGAAAATTAAGATGTCGCCGGTTCTGCATATCAAACCCACTGTGGACTAGTGAAAACAACCAGATAACGTGTTTCTCGCATTAAATAGCTCGAATAGAGCGATCTCGATGATTCTGCATACTTCTGACAGAAGACTCACCAAGATTATCGCAGAAAATGCCTATCTCAGCTGGAAACCCCACGAAAATCAAGATGTCGCCGGTTCTGCATATCAAACGCACTGTGGAGTGGTAAAAACACCAGATAACGTGTTTCTCGCATTAAATAGCTCGAAACGAGCGATCTAGATGATTCTGCATACTTCTGACTGAAGTCTCACCAAGATTATCGCAGAAAATGCATATCCCAGCTGGAAACACCACGAAAATCAAGATGTCGCCGGTTCTGCATATCAAACGCACTGTGGAGTGGTGAATACACCAGAAAACGTGTTTCTCGCATTAAATAGCTCGAATAGAGCGATCTCGATGATTCTGCATACTTCTGACTGAAGACTCACCAAGATTATCGCAGAAAATGCCTATCTCAGCTGGAAACCCCACGAAAACCACGATGTCGCCGGTTCTGCATATCAAACCCACTGTGGGGTGGTGAAAACACCAGAAAACGTGTTTCTCGCATTAAGTAGCTCGAAAAGAGCGTTCTCGAAAATTCTGCATACTTCTGACTGAGGTCTCACCAATATTATCGTAGAAAATGCATATCTCAGCTTGAAACCCGACCGAAACGAAGATATCTCCGGTTCTGCATATCAAACGCACTGTGGGGTGGTGAAAACACCAGACAACGTGTTTCTCGCATTAAACAGCTCGAAGAGAGCGATCTAGATTATTCTGCTTCCTTCTGACAGAAGACTCACCAATATTATCGCAGAGAATGCATATCTCAGCTGGAAACACCACGAAAATCAAGATGTCGCCGGTTCTGCATATCAGACGCACTGTGGAGTGGTGAAAACACCAGAAAACGTGTTTCTCGCATTAAGTAGCTCGAAAAGAGCGTTCTCGAAGATTCTGCATACTTCTCATAGAGGAAACACCAAGATTATCGCAGAAAATGCATATTTCAGCTGGAAACCCCACGAAAACCACGATGTCGCCGGTTCTGCATATCAAACCCACTGTGGAGTAGTGAAAACAACCAGATAACGTGTTTCTCGCATTAAATAGCTCGAATAGAGCGATCTCGATGATTCTGCATACCTCTCATAGAGGAAACACCAAAATTATCGCAGAAAATGCCTATCTCAGCTAGAAACATCACGAAAATCAAGATGTCGCCGGTTCTGCATATCAAACGCACTGTGGAGTGGTAAAAACACCAGATAACGTGTTTCTCGCATTAAGTAGCTCGAAACGAGCGATCTAGATGATTCTGCATACTTCTGACTGAAGTCTCACCAAGATTATCGCAGAAAATGCATATCCCAGCTGGAAACACCACGAAAATCAAGATGTCGCCGGTTCTGCATATCAAACGCACTGTGGAGTGGTGAATACACCAGAAAACGTGTTTCCCGCATTAAATAGCTCGAAAAGAGCGATCTAGATGATTCTGCATATTTGTGACTGAAGTCTCACCAATATTATCGCTGAAAATGCCTATCTCAGCTAGAAACATCACGAAAATTAAGATGTCGCCGGTTCTGCATATCAAACCCACTGTGGAGTAGTGAAAACAACCAGATAACGTGTTTCTCGCATTAAATAGCTCGAATAGAGCGATCTCGATGATTCTGCATACTTCTGACAGAAGACTCACCAAGATTATCGCAGAAAATGCCTATCTCAGCTGGAAACCCCACGAAAACAACGATGTCGCCGGTTCTGCATATCAAACGCACTGTGGGGTGGTGAAAACACCAGAAAACGTGTTTCTCGCATTAAGTAGCTCGAAAAGAGCGTTCTCGAAGATTCTGCATACTTCTGACTGAGGTCTCACCAATATTATCGTAGAAAATGCATATCTCAGCTTGAAACCCGACCGAAACGAAGATATCTCCGGTTCTGCATATCAAACGCACTGTGGGGTGGTGAAAACACCAGAGAACGTGTTTCTCGCATTAAACAGCTCGAAAAGATCGATCTAGATGATTCTGCATCCTTCTGACAGAAGACTCACCAAGATTATCGCAGAAAATGCATATCTCAGCTGGAAACCCCGCGAAAACCAAGATATCGCCGGTTCTGCATATCAGACGCACCGTGGAGTGGTGAAAACACCAGAAAACGTGTTTCCCGCATTAAATAGCTCGAAAAGAGCGATCTAGATGATTCTGCATACTTCTGACTGAACACTCACCAAGATTATCGCAGAAAATGCATATCTCAGCTTGAAACCCGACCGAAACGAAGATATCGCCGGTTCTGCATTTCTAACGTACTGTGGAGTGGTGAATACACCAGAAAACGTGTTTCCCGAATTAAATAGCTCGAAAAGAGCGATCTAGATGATTCTGCATACTGCTGACTGAAGTCTCACCAATATTATCGCAGAGAATGCATATCTCAGCTAGAAACATCACGAAAATCAAGATGTCGCCGGTTCGGCACATCAAACGTACTGTGGAGTGGTGAAAACACCAGAAAACGTGTTTCTCGCATTAAGTAGCTCGAAAAGAGCGTTCTCGAAGATTCTGCATACTTCTGACAGATGTCTCACCATTATTATCGTAGAAAATGCATATCTCAGCTTGTAACCCGACCGAAACGAAGATATCTCCGGTTCTGCATGTCTAACGTACTGTGGAGTGGTGAATACACCAGAAAACTTGTTTCTCGCATTAAATAGCTCGAAAAGAGCGATCTAGATGATTCTGCATACTTCTGGCAGAAGACTCACCAAGATTATCGCCGAAAATGCATATCTCAGCTGGAAACACCACGAAAATCATGATATCGCCGGTTCTGCATATCAAACGCACTGTGGAGTGGTGAAAACAACCAGATATCGTGTTTCTCGCATTAAGTTGCTCGAAAAGAGCGATCTCGAAGATTCTGCATACTTCTGACAGACGTCTCACCAAGATTATCGTAGAAAATGCAATCCTCAGCTTGAAACCCGTCGAAATCCAAAATGTCGCCGGTTCTGCATATCAAACGCACTGTGGAGTGGTGAAAACACCGGATATCGTTTTTCTCGCATTAAATAGCTCGAAAAGAGCGATCCCGATGATTCTGCATACTTCTGACTGAAGTCTCACCAAGATTATCGCAGAAAATGCATATCCCAGCTGGAAACATCACGAAAATCAAGATGTCGCCGGTTCGGCACATCAAACGTACTGTGGAGTGGTGAAAACACCAGAAAACGTGTTTCTCGCATTAAGTAGCTCGAAAAGAGCGTTCTCGAAGATTCTGCATACTTCTGACAGATGTCTCACCATTATTATCGTAGAAAATGCATATCTCAGCTTGTAACCCGACCGAAACGAAGATATCTCCGGTTCTGCATGTCTAACGTACTGTGGAGTGGTGAATACACCAGAAAACTTGTTTCTCGCATTAAATAGCTCGAAAAGAGCGATCTAGATGATTCTGCATACTTCTGGCAGAAGACTCACCAAGATTATCGCCGAAAATGCATATCTCAGCTGGAAACACCACGAAAATCATGATATCGCCGGTTCTGCATATCAAACGCACTGTGGAGTGGTGAAAACAACCAGATATCGTGTTTCTCGCATTAAGTTGCTCGAAAAGAGCGATCTCGAAGATTCTGCATACTTCTGACAGACGTCTCACCAAGATTATCGTAGAAAATGCAATCCTCAGCTTGAAACCCGTCGAAATCCAAAATGTCGCCGGTTCTGCATATCAAACGCACTGTGGAGTGGTGAAAACACCGGATATCGTTTTTCTCGCATTAAATAGCTCGAAAAGAGCGATCCCGATGATTCTGCATACTTCTGACTGAAGTCTCACCAAGATTATCGCAGAAAATGCATATCCCAGCTGGAAACACCACGAAAATCAAGATGTCGCCGGTTCTGCATATCAAACGCACTGTGGAGTGGTGAATACACCAGAAAACGTGTTTCCCGCATTAAATAGCTCGAAAAGAGCGATCTAGATGATTCTGCATATTTCTGACTGAAGTCTCACCAATATTATCGCTGAAAATGCCTATCTCAGCTAGAAACATCACGAAAATCAAGATGTCGCCGGTTCTGCATATCAAACGCACTGTGGAGTGGTAAAAACACCAGATAACGTGTTTCTCGCATTAAATAACTCGAAACGAGCGATCTAGATGATTCTGCATACTTCTGACTGAAGTCTCACCAAGATTATCGCAGAAAATGCATATCCCAGCTGGAAACACCACGAAAATCAAGATGTCGCCGGTTCTGCATATCAAACGCACTGTGGAGTGGTGAATACACCAGAAAACGTGTTTCCCGCATTAAATAGCTCGAAAAGAGCGATCTAGATGATTCTGCATATTTCTGACTGAAGTCTCACCAATATTATCGCTGAAAATGCCTATCTCAGCTAGAAACATCACGAAAATTAAGATGTCGCCGGTTCTGCATATCAAACCCACTGTGGACTAGTGAAAACAACCAGATAACGTGTTTCTCGCATTAAATAGCTCGAATAGAGCGATCTCGATGATTCTGCATACTTCTGACAGAAGACTCACCAAGATTATCGCAGAAAATGCCTATCTCAGCTGGAAACGCCACGAAAATCAAGATGTCGCCGGTTCTGCATATCAAACGCACTGTGGAGTGGTAAAAACACCAGATAACGTGTTTCTCGCATTAAATAGCTCGAAACGAGCGATCTAGATGATTCTGCATACTTCTGACTGAAGTCTCACCAAGATTATCGCAGAAAATGCATATCCCAGCTGGAAACACCACGAAAATCAAGATGTCGCCGGTTCTGCATATCAAACGCACTGTGGAGTGGTGAATACACCAGAAAACGTGTTTCTCGCATTAAATAGCTCGAATAGAGCGATCTCGATGATTCTGCATACTTCTGACTGAAGACTCACCAAGATTATCGCAGAAAATGCCTATCTCAGCTGGAAACCCCACGAAAACCACGATGTCGCCGGTTCTGCATATCAAACGCACTGTGGGGTGGTGAAAACACCAGAAAACGTGTTTCTCGCATTAAGTAGCTCGAAAAGAGCGTTCTCGAAAATTCTGCATACTTCTGACTGAGGTCTCACCAATATTATCGTAGAAAATGCATATCTCAGCTTGCAACCCGACCGAAACGAAGATATCTCCGGTTCTGCATATCAAACGCACTGTGGGGTGGTGAAAACACCAGAGAACGTGTTTCTCGCATTAAACAGCTCGAAGAGAGCGATCTAGATTATTCTGCATCCTTCTGACAGAAGACTCACCAATATTATCGCAGAGAATGCATATCTCAGCTGGAAACACCACGAAAATCAAGATGTCGCCGGTTCTGCATATCAGACGCACTGTGGAGTGGTGAAAACACCAGAAAACGTGTTTCTCGCATTAAGTAGCTCGAAAAGAGCGTTCTCGAAGATTCTGCATACTTCTCATAGAGGAAACACCAAGATTATCGCAGAAAATGCATATTTCAGCTGGAAACCCCACGAAAACCACGATGTCGCCGGTTCTGCATATCAAACCCACTGTGGAGTAGTGAAAGCAACCAGATAACGTGTTTCTCGCATTAAATAGCTCGAATAGAGCGATCTCGATGATTCTGCATACCTCTCATAGAGGAAACACCAAAATTATCGCAGAAAATGCCTATCTCAGCTAGAAACATCACGAAAATCAAGATGTCGCCGGTTCTGCATATCAAACGCACTGTGGAGTGGTAAAAACACCAGATAACGTGTTTCTCGCATTAAATAGCTCGAAACGTGCGATCTAGATGATTCTGCATACTTCTGACTGAAGTCTCACCAAGATTATCGCAGAAAATGCATATCCCAGCTGGAAACACCACGAAAATCAAGATGTCGCCGGTTCTGCATATCAAACCCACTGTGGAGTAGTGAAAACAACCAGATAACGTGTTTCTCGCATTAAATAGCTCGAATAGAGCGATCTCGATGATTCTGCATACTTCTGACAGAAGACTCACCAAGATTATCGCAGAAAATGCCTATCTCAGCTGGAAACCCCACGAAAACAACGATGTCGCCGGTTCTGCATATCAAACGCACTGTGGGGTGGTGAAAACACCAGAAAACGTGTTTCTCGCATTAAGTAGCTCGAAAAGAGCGTTCTCGAAGATTCTGCATCCTTCTGACTGAGGTCTCACCAATATTATCGTAGAAAATGCATATCTCAGCTTGAAACCCGACCGAAACGAAGATATCTCCGGTTCTGCATATCAAACGCACTGTGGGGTGGTGAAAACACCAGAGAACGTGTTTCTCGCATTAAACAGCTCGAAAAGATCGATCTAGATGATTCTGCATCCTTCTGACAGAAGACTCACCAAGATTATCGCAGAAAATGCATATCTCAGCTGGAAACCCCGCGAAAACCAAGATATCGCCGGTTCTGCATATCAGACGCACCGTGGAGTGGTGAAAACACCAGAAAACGTGTTTCCCGCATTAAATAGCTCGAAAAGAGCGATCTAGATGATTCTGCATACTTCTGACTGAACACTCACCAAGATTATCGCAGAAAATGCATATCTCAGCTTGAAACCCGACCGAAACGAAGATATCGCCGGTTCTGCATTTCTAACGTACTGTGGAGTGGTGAATACACCAGAAAACGTGTTTCCCGAATTAAATAGCTCGAAAAGAGCGATCTAGATGATTCTGCATACTGCTGACTGAAGTCTCACCAATATTATCGCAGAGAATGCATATCTCAGCTAGAAACATCACGAAAATCAAGATGTCGCCGGTTCGGCACATCAAACGTACTGTGGAGTGGTGAAAACACCAGAAAACGTGTTTCTCGCATTAAGTAGCTCGAAAAGAGCGTTCTCGAAGATTCTGCATACTTCTGACAGATGTCTCACCAATATTATCGTAGAAAATGCATATCTCAGCTTGTAACCCGACCGAAACGAAGATATCTCCGGTTCTGCATGTCTAACGTACTGTGGAGTGGTGAATACACCAGAAAACTTGTTTCTCGCATTAAATAGCTCGAAAAGAGCGATCTAGATGATTCTGCATACTTCTGGCAGAAGACTCACCAAGATTATCGCCGAAAATGCATATCTCAGCTGGAAACACCACGAAAATCAAGATATCGCCGGTTCTGCATATCAAACGCACTGTGGAGTGGTGAAAACAACCAGATATCGTGTTTCTCGCATTAAGTTGCTCGAAAAGAGCGATCTCGAAGATTCTGCATACTTCTGACAGACGTCTCACCAAGATTATCGTAGAAAATGCAATCCTCAGCTTGAAACCCGTCGAAATCCAAAATGTCGCCGGTTCTGCATATCAAACGCACTGTGGAGTGGTGAAAACACCGGATATCGTTTTTCTCGCATTAAATAGCTCGAAAAGAGCGATCCCGATGATTCTGCATACTTCTGACTGAAGTCTCACCAAGATTATCGCAGAAAATGCATATCCCAGCTGGAAACACCACGAAAATCAAGATGTCGCCGGTTCTGCATATCAAACGCACTGTGGAGTGGTGAATACACCAGAAAACGTGTTTCCCGCATTAAATAGCTCGAAAAGAGCGATCTAGATGATTCTGCATATTTCTGACTGAAGTCTCACCAATATTATCGCTGAAAATGCCTATCTCAGCTAGAAACATCACGAAAATCAAGATGTCGCCGGTTCTGCATATCAAACGCACTGTGGAGTGGTAAAAACACCAGATAACGTGTTTCTCGCATTAAATAACTCGAAACGAGCGATCTAGATGATTCTGCATACTTCTGACTGAAGTCTCACCAAGATTATCGCAGAAAATGCATATCCCAGCTGGAAACACCACGAAAATCAAGATGTCGCCGGTTCTGCATATCAAACGCACTGTGGAGTGGTGAATACACCAGAAAACGTGTTTCCCGCATTAAATAGCTCGAAAAGAGCGATCTAGATGATTCTGCATACTTCTCATAGAGGAAACACCAAGATTATCGCTGAAAATGCCTATCTCAGCTAGAAACATCACGAAAATTAAGATGTCGCCGGTTCTGCATATCAAACCCACTGTGGACTAGTGAAAACAACCAGATAACGTGTTTCTCGCATTAAATAGCTCGAATAGAGCGATCTCGATGATTCTGCATACTTCTGACAGAAGACTCACCAAGATTATCGCAGAAAATGCCTATCTCAGCTGGAAACCCCACGAAAATCAAGATGTCGCCGGTTCTGCATATCAAACGCACTGTGGAGTGGTAAAAACACCAGATAACGTGTTTCTCGCATTAAATAGCTCGAAACGAGCGATCTAGATGATTCTGCATACTTCTGACTGAAGTCTCACCAAGATTATCGCAGAAAATGCATATCCCAGCTGGAAACACCACGAAAATCAAGATGTCGCCGGTTCTGCATATCAAACGCACTGTGGAGTGGTGAATACACCAGAAAACGTGTTTCTCGCATTAAATAGCTCGAATAGAGCGATCTCGATGATTCTGCATACTTCTGACTGAAGACTCACCAAGATTATCGCAGAAAATGCCTATCTCAGCTGGAAACCCCACGAAAACCACGATGTCGCCGGTTCTGCATATCAAACGCACTGTGGGGTGGTGAAAACACCAGAAAACGTGTTTCTCGCATTAAGTAGCTCGAAAAGAGCGTTCTCGAAAATTCTGCATACTTCTGACTGAGGTCTCACCAATATTATCGTAGAAAATGCATATCTCAGCTTGAAACCCGACCGAAACGAAGATATCTCCGGTTCTGCATATCAAACGCACTGTGGGGTGGTGAAAACACCAGAGAACGTGTTTCTCGCATTAAACAGCTCGAAGAGTGCGATCTAGATTATTCTGCATCCTTCTGACAGAAGACTCACCAATATTATCGCAGAGAATGCATATCTCAGCTGGAAACACCACGAAAATCAAGATGTCGCCGGTTCTGCATATCAGACGCACTGTGGAGTGGTGAAAACACCAGAAAACGTGTTTCTCGCATTAAGTAGCTCGAAAAGAGCGTTCTCGAAGATTCTGCATACTTCTCATAGAGGAAACACCAAGATTATCGCAGAAAATGCATATTTCAGCTGGAAACCCCACGAAAACCACGATGTCGCCGGTTCTGCATATCAAACCCACTGTGGAGTAGTGAAAGCAACCAGATAACGTGTTTCTCGCATTAAATAGCTCGAATAGAGCGATCTCGATGATTCTGCATACCTCTCATAGAGGAAACACCAAAATTATCGCAGAAAATGCCTATCTCAGCTAGAAACATCACGAAAATCAAGATGTCGCCGGTTCTGCATATCAAACGCACTGTGGAGTGGTAAAAACACCAGATAACGTGTTTCTCGCATTAAATAGCTCGAAACGTGCGATCTAGATGATTCTGCATACTTCTGACTGAAGTCTCACCAAGATTATCGCAGAAAATGCATATCCCAGCTGGAAACACCACGAAAATCAAGATGTCGCCGGTTCTGCATATCAAACGCACTGTGGAGTGGTGAATACACCAGAAAACGTGTTTCCCGCATTAAATAGCTCGAAAAGAGCGATCTAGATGTTTCTGCATATTTCTGACTGAAGTCTCACCAATATTATCGCTGAAAATGCCTATCTCAGCTAGAAACATCACGAAAATTAAGATGTCGCCGGTTCTGCATATCAAACCCACTGTGGAGTAGTGAAAACAACCAGATAACGTGTTTCTCGCATTAAATAGCACGAATAGAGCGATCTCGATGATTCTGCATACTTCTGACAGAAGACTCACCAAGATTATCGCAGAAAATGCCTATCTCAGCTGGAAACCCCACGAAAACAACGATGTCGCCGGTTCTGCATATCAAACGCACTGTGGGGTGGTGAAAACACCAGAAAACGTGTTTCTCGCATTAAGTAGCTCGAAAAGAGCGTTCTCGAAGATTCTGCATACTTCTGACTGAGGTCTCACCAATATTATCGTAGAAAATGCATATCTCAGCTTGAAACCCGACCGAAACGAAGATATCTCCGGTTCTGCATATCAAACGCACTGTGGGGTGGTGAAAACACCAGAGAACGTGTTTCTCGCATTAAACAGCTCGAAAAGAGCGATCTAGATGATTCTGCATCCTTCTGACAGAAGACTCACCAAGATTATCGCAGAAAATGCATATCTCAGCTGGAAACCCCGCGAAAACCAAGATATCGCCGGTTCTGCATATCAGACGCACCGTGGAGTGGTGAAAACACCAGAAAACGTGTTTCCCGCATTAAATAGCTCGAAAAGAGCGATCTAGATGATTCTGCATACTTCTGACTGAACACTCACCAAGATTATCGCAGAAAATGCATATCTCAGCTTGAAACCCGACCGAAACGAAGATATCGCCGGTTCTGCATTTCTAACGTACTGTGGAGTGGTGAATACACCAGAAAACGTGTTTCCCGAATTAAATAGCTCGAAAAGAGCGATCTAGATGATTCTGCATACTGCTGACTGAAGTCTCACCAATATTATCGCAGAGAATGCATATCTCAGCTAGAAACATCACGAAAATCAAGATGTCGCCGGTTCGGCACATCAAACGTACTGTGGAGTGGTGAAAACACCAGAAAACGTGTTTCTCGCATTAAGTAGCTCGAAAAGAGCGTTCTCGAAGATTCTGCATACTTCTGACAGATGTCTCACCAATATTATCGTAGAAAATGCATATCTCAGCTTGTAACCCGACCGAAACGAAGATATCTCCGGTTCTGCATGTCTAACGTACTGTGGAGTGGTGAATACACCAGAAAACTTGTTTCTCGCATTAAATAGCTCGAAAAGAGCGATCTAGATGATTCTGCATACTTCTGGCAGAAGACTCACCAAGATTATCGCCGAAAATGCATATCTCAGCTGGAAACACCACGAAAATCAAGATATCGCCGGTTCTGCATATCAAACGCACTGTGGAGTGGTGAAAACAACCAGATATCGTGTTTCTCGCATTAAGTTGCTCGAAAAGAGCGATCTCGAAGATTCTGCATACTTCTGACAGACGTCTCACCAAGATTATCGTAGAAAATGCAATCCTCAGCTTGAAACCCGTCGAAATCCAAAATGTCGCCGGTTCTGCATATCAAACGCACTGTGGAGTGGTGAAAACACCGGATATCGTTTTTCTCGCATTAAATAGCTCGAAAAGAGCGATCCCGATGATTCTGCATACTTCTGACTGAAGTCTCACCAAGATTATCGCAGAAAATGCATATCCCAGCTGGAAACACCACGAAAATCAAGCTGTCGCCGGTTCTGCATATCAAACGCACTGTGGAGTGGTGAATACACCAGAAAACGTGTTTGCCGCATTAAATAGCTCGAAAAGAGCGATCTAGATGATTCTGCATACTTCTGACTGAAGTCTCACCAATATTATCGCTGAAAATGCCTATCTCAGCTAGAAACATCACGAAAATTAAGATGTCGCCGGTTCTGCATATCAAACCCACTGTGGAGTAGTGAAAACAACCAGATAACGTGTTTTTCGCATTAAATAGCTGGAATAGAGCGATCTCGATGATTCTGCATACTTCTCATAGAGGAAACACCAAGATTATCGCAGAAAATGCATATTTCAGCTGGAAACCCCACGAAAACCAAGTTATCGGCGGCTCTACATATCAAACGCACTGTGGAGTGGTCAAAACACCAGACAACGTGTTTCTCGCATTAAATAGCTCGAAAAGAGCGATATCGATGATTCTGCATACTTCGGACAGAAGCCTCACCAATATTATCGCAGAAAATGCATATCTCAGCTTGAAACCCGACGAAAACCACGATGTCGCCGGTTCTGCATATCGAACGCACTGTGGGGTGGTGAAAACACCAGAAAACGTGTTTCTCCCATTAAGTAGCTCGAAAAGAGCGTTCTCGAAGATTCTGCATACTTCTGACAGAGGTCTCACCAATATTGTCGTAGAAAATGCATATCTCAGCTTGAAACCCGACCGAAACGAAGATACCTCCGGTTCTGCATGTCTAACGTACTGTGGAGTGGCGAATACACCAGAAAACGTGTTTCCCGCATTAAATAGCTCGAAAAGAGCGATCTAGATGATTCTGCATACTTATGGGAGAAGACTCACCAAGCTTATCGCAGAAAATGCATATCTCAGCTGGAAACACCACGAAAATCAAGATATCGCCGGTTCTGCATATCAAACGCACTGTGGAGTGGTGAAAACAACCAGATATCGTGTTTCTCGCATTAAATAGCTCGAAAAGAGCGATCCCGATGATTCTGCATACTTCTGACTGAAGTCTCACCAAGATTATCGCAGAAAATGCATATCCCAGCTGGAAACACCACGAAAATCAAGATGTCGCCGGTTCTGCATATCAAACGCACTGTGGAGTGGTGAATACACCAGAAAACGTGTTTCCCGCATTAAATAGCTCGAAAAGAGCGATCTAGATGATTCTGCATACTTCTCATAGAGGAAACACCAAGATTATCGCAGAAAATGCATATTTCAGCTGGAAACCCCACGAAAACCAAGTTATCGGCGGTTCTACATATCAAACGCACTGTGGAGTGGTCAAAACACCAGATAACGTGTTTCTCGCATTAAGTAGCTCTAAAAGAGCGATGTAGATGATTCTGCATACTTCTTACTGAAGTCTCACCAATATTATCGCAGCTAATGCATATCTCAGCTCGAAACCTCACGAAAATCAAGATGTTGCCGGTTCTGCAAATCAAACGCACTGTGGAGTGGTGAAAACAACCAGAGAATGTGTTTCGCGCATTAAATAGCTCGAATAGTGCGATCTCGATGATTCTGCATATTTCGGACAGAAGTCTCACCCAGATTATCGTAAAAAATGCATATCTTAGCTTGAAACCCCACGAAAACCAAGATATCGCTGGTACTGCATATCAAACGCACTGTGGAGTGGTGAAAACACCCGATAACGTGTTTCTCGCATTAAATAGCTCGAAAAGAGCGTTCTCGAAGATCCTGCATACTTCTGACAGAAGTCTCACCAAGATTATCGTAGAAAATGCATATCTCAGCTTGAAACCCGACGAAACCCGGATTATCTCCGGTTCTGCACATCATACGCACTGTGGAGTGGTGAAAACACCAGTTAACGTGTTTCGTGCATTAAATAGCTCGAAAAGAGCGATCTCGATGATTCTGCATACTTCGGACAGATGTCTCACCAAGATTATCGCAGAAAATGCATATTTCAGCTTGAAACCCCACGAAAACCAAGATATCTCCGGTTCTGCATATCCAACGAACAGTGGTGTGGTGAAAACGCCAGAAAACGTGTTCCTCGCATTAAATAGCTCGAAAAGAGCGATCCCGATGATTCTGCATACTTCGGACAGAAGTCTCACCAAGATTATCGCAGAAAATGCATATCTCAGCTTGAAACCCCAGGAAAACCAAGATATCTCCGGTTCTGCATATCCAACGAACAGAGGTTTGGTGAAAACCCCAGAAAACGTCTTTCTCGCATTAAATAGCTCGAAAAGAGCGCTCTCGATTTTTCTGCATACTTCTGACTGAAGTCTCACCAAGATTATCGCAGAAAATGCATATCCCAGCTGGAAACACCACGAAAATCAAGATGTCGCCGGTTCTGCATATCAAACGCACTGTGGAGTGGTGAAAACAACCAGATATCGTGTTTCTCGCATTAAGTTGCTCGAAAAGAGCGATCTCGAAGATTCTGCATACTTCTGACAGACGTCTCACCAAGATTATCGTAGAAAATGCAATCCTCAGCTTGAAACCCGTCGAAATCCAAAATGTCGCCGGTTCTGCATATCAAACGCACTGTGGAGTGGTGAAAACACCGGATATCGTTTTTCTCGCATTAAATAGCTCGAAAAGAGCGATCCCGATGATTCTGCATACTTCTGACTGAAGTCTCACCAAGATTATCGCAGAAAATGCATATCCCAGCTGGAAACACCACGAAAATCAAGCTGTCGCCGGTTCTGCATATCAAACGCACTGTGGAGTGGTGAATACACCAGAAAACGTGTTTGCCGCATTAAATAGCTCGAAAAGAGCGATCTAGATGATTCTGCATACTTCTGACTGAAGTCTCACCAATATTATCGCTGAAAATGCCTATCTCAGCTAGAAACATCACGAAAATTAAGATGTCGCCGGTTCTGCATATCAAACCCACTGTGGAGTAGTGAAAACAACCAGATAACGTGTTTTTCGCATTAAATAGCTGGAATAGAGCGATCTCGATGATTCTGCATACTTCTCATAGAGGAAACACCAAGATTATCGCAGAAAATGCATATTTCAGCTGGAAACCCCACGAAAACCAAGTTATCGGCGGCTCTACATATCAAACGCACTGTGGAGTGGTCAAAACACCAGACAACGTGTTTCTCGCATTAAATAGCTCGAAAAGAGCGATATCGATGATTCTGCATACTTCGGACAGAAGCCTCACCAATATTATCGCAGAAAATGCATATCTCAGCTTGAAACCCGACGAAAACCACGATGTCGCCGGTTCTGCATATCGAACGCACTGTGGGGTGGTGAAAACACCAGAAAACGTGTTTCTCCCATTAAGTAGCTCGAAAAGAGCGTTCTCGAAGATTCTGCATACTTCTGACAGAGGTCTCACCAATATTGTCGTAGAAAATGCATATCTCAGCTTGAAACCCGACCGAAACGAAGATACCTCCGGTTCTGCATGTCTAACGTACTGTGGAGTGGCGAATACACCAGAAAACGTGTTTCCCGCATTAAATAGCTCGAAAAGAGCGATCTAGATGATTCTGCATACTTATGGGAGAAGACTCACCAAGCTTATCGCAGAAAATGCATATCTCAGCTGGAAACACCACGAAAATCAAGATATCGCCGGTTCTGCATATCAAACGCACTGTGGAGTGGTGAAAACAACCAGATATCGTGTTTCTCGCATTAAATAGCTCGAAAAGAGCGATCCCGATGATTCTGCATACTTCTGACTGAAGTCTCACCAAGATTATCGCAGAAAATGCATATCCCAGCTGGAAACACCACGAAAATCAAGATGTCGCCGGTTCTGCATATCAAACGCACTGTGGAGTGGTGAATACACCAGAAAACGTGTTTCCCGCATTAAATAGCTCGAAAAGAGCGATCTAGATGATTCTGCATACTTCTCATAGAGGAAACACCAAGATTATCGCAGAAAATGCATATTTCAGCTGGAAACCCCACGAAAACCAAGTTATCGGCGGTTCTACATATCAAACGCACTGTGGAGTGGTCAAAACACCAGATAACGTGTTTCTCGCATTAAGTAGCTCTAAAAGAGCGATGTAGATGATTCTGCATACTTCTTACTGAAGTCTCACCAATATTATCGCAGCTAATGCATATCTCAGCTCGAAACCTCACGAAAATCAAGATGTTGCCGGTTCTGCAAATCAAACGCACTGTGGAGTGGTGAAAACAACCAGAGAATGTGTTTCGCGCATTAAATAGCTCGAATAGTGCGATCTCGATGATTCTGCATATTTCGGACAGAAGTCTCACCCAGATTATCGTAAAAAATGCATATCTTAGCTTGAAACCCCACGAAAACCAAGATATCGCTGGTACTGCATATCAAACGCACTGTGGAGTGGTGAAAACACCCGATAACGTGTTTCTCGCATTAAATAGCTCGAAAAGAGCGTTCTCGAAGATCCTGCATACTTCTGACAGAAGTCTCACCAAGATTATCGTAGAAAATGCATATCTCAGCTTGAAACCCGACGAAACCCGGATTATCTCCGGTTCTGCACATCATACGCACTGTGGAGTGGTGAAAACACCAGTTAACGTGTTTCGTGCATTAAATAGCTCGAAAAGAGCGATCTCGATGATTCTGCATACTTCGGACAGATGTCTCACCAAGATTATCGCAGAAAATGCATATTTCAGCTTGAAACCCCACGAAAACCAAGATATCTCCGGTTCTGCATATCCAACGAACAGTGGTGTGGTGAAAACGCCAGAAAACGTGTTCCTCGCATTAAATAGCTCGAAAAGAGCGATCCCGATGATTCTGCATACTTCGGACAGAAGTCTCACCAAGATTATCGCAGAAAATGCATATCTCAGCTTGAAACCCCAGGAAAACCAAGATATCTCCGGTTCTGCATATCCAACGAACAGAGGTTTGGTGAAAACCCCAGAAAACGTCTTTCTCGCATTAAATAGCTCGAAAAGAGCGCTCTCGATTTTTCTGCATACTTCTGACTGAAGTCTCACCAAGATTATCGCAGAAAATGCATATCCCAGCTGGAAACACCACGAAAATCAAGATGTCGCCGGTTCTGCATATCAAACGCACTGTGGAGTGGTGAAAACAACCAGATATCGTGTTTCTCGCATTAAGTTGCTCGAAAAGAGCGATCTCGAAGATTCTGCATACTTCTGACAGACGTCTCACCAAGATTATCGTAGAAAATGCAATCCTCAGCTTGAAACCCGTCGAAATCCAAAATGTCGCCGGTTCTGCATATCAAACGCACTGTGGAGTGGTGAAAACACCGGATATCGTTTTTCTCGCATTAAATAGCTCGAAAAGAGCGATCCCGATGATTCTGCATACTTCTGACTGAAGTCTCACCAAGATTATCGCAGAAAATGCATATCCCAGCTGGAAACACCACGAAAATCAAGCTGTCGCCGGTTCTGCATATCAAACGCACTGTGGAGTGGTGAATACACCAGAAAACGTGTTTGCCGCATTAAATAGCTCGAAAAGAGCGATCTAGATGATTCTGCATACTTCTGACTGAAGTCTCACCAATATTATCGCTGAAAATGCCTATCTCAGCTAGAAACATCACGAAAATTAAGATGTCGCCGGTTCTGCATATCTAACCCACTGTGGAGTAGTGAAAACAACCAGATAACGTGTTTTTCGCATTAAATAGCTGGAATAGAGCGATCTCGATGATTCTGCATACTTCTCATAGAGGAAACACCAAGATTATCGCAGAAAATGCATATTTCAGCTGGAAACCCCACGAAAACCAAGTTATCGGCGGCTCTACATATCAAACGCACTGTGGAGTGGTCAAAACACCAGACAACGTGTTTCTCGCATTAAATAGCTCGAAAAGAGCGATATCGATGATTCTGCATACTTCGGACAGAAGCCTCACCAATATTATCGCAGAAAATGCATATCTCAGCTTGAAACCCGACGAAAACCACGATGTCGCCGGTTCTGCATATCGAACGCACTGTGGGGTGGTGAAAACACCAGAAAACGTGTTTCTCCCATTAAGTAGCTCGAAAAGAGCGTTCTCGAAGATTCTGCATACTTCTGACAGAGGTCTCACCAATATTGTCGTAGAAAATGCATATCTCAGCTTGAAACCCGACCGAAACGAAGATACCTCCGGTTCTGCATGTCTAACGTACTGTGGAGTGGCGAATACACCAGAAAACGTGTTTCCCGCATTAAATAGCTCGAAAAGAGCGATCTAGATGATTCTGCATACTTATGGGAGAAGACTCACCAAGCTTATCGCAGAAAATGCATATCCCAGCTGGAAACACCACGAAAATCAAGATGTCGCCGGTTCTGCATATCAAACGCACTGTGGAGTGGTGAATACACCAGAAAACGTGTTTCCCGCATTAAATAGCTCGAAAAGAGCGATCTAGATGATTCTGCATACTTCTCATAGAGGAAACACCAAGATTATCGCAGAAAATGCATATTTCAGCTGGAAACCCCACGAAAACCAAGTTATCGGCGGTTCTACATATCAAACGCACTGTGGAGTGGTCAAAACACCAGATAACGTGTTTCTCGCATTAAGTAGCTCTAAAAGAGCGATGTAGATTATTCTGCATACTTCTTACTGAAGTCTCACCAATATTATCGCAGCTAATGCATATCTCAGCTCGAAACCTCACGAAAATCAAGATGTTGCCGGTTCTGCAAATCAAACGCACTGTGGAGTGGTGAAAACAACCAGATAACGTGTTTTTCGCATTAAATAGCTGGAATAGAGCGATCTCGATGATTCTGCATACTTCTCATAGAGGAAACACCAAGATTATCGCAGAAAATGCATATTTCAGCTGGAAACACCACGAAAATCAAGATATCGCCGGTTCTGCATATCAAACGCACTGTGGAGTGGTGAAAACAACCAGATATCGTGTTTCTCGCATTAAATAGCTCGAAAAGAGCGATCCCGATGATTCTGCATACTTCTGACTGAAGTCTCACCAAGATTATCGCAGAAAATGCATATCCCAGCTGGAAACACCACGAAAATCAAGATGTCGCCGGTTCTGCATATCAAACGCACTGTGGAGTGGTGAATACACCAGAAAACGTGTTTCCCGCATTAAATAGCTCGAAAAGAGCGATCTAGATGATTCTGCATACTTCTCATAGAGGAAACACCAAGATTATCGCAGAAAATGCATATTTCAGCTGGAAACCCCACGAAAACCAAGTTATCGGCGGTTCTACATATCAAACGCACTGTGGAGTGGTCAAAACACCAGATAACGTGTTTCTCGCATTAAGTAGCTCTAAAAGAGCGATGTAGATTATTCTGCATACTTCTTACTGAAGTCTCACCAATATTATCGCAGCTAATGCATATCTCAGCTCGAAACCTCACGAAAATCAAGATGTTGCCGGTTCTGCATATCTAACCCACTGTGGAGTAGTGAAAACAACCAGA